>CM029941.1:85936395-86348895 GCA_017639245.1 Myiopsitta monachus
TTCTAGTATTTGCTTCAGCCAGTTGTTTCATGATGATTTGCCCCCCACACACTCAGTAACGATACTGACCATCTATTTACTCCAATCTTTGTTCTCTGTAAAACATATATATTTTTTGAAGTACAAGTATAACCTCAATATTTATTTCTTTCTTCAATTCACAATTGAAACTGTGCTTGAGTTCTCCTTTTGTTTGTGTATGTGTCTGTTTTGACTTTTGGGGTTGACAAGAGAGAATAAGGGTACACAAAAAGCTAGTAGAGCTTAGACAGACATAGAAATATTTAATACACAGGCTGAGGGTAATAACAAAGAAAGGATCTGTCAGGCAAACAGCTTGTGTTAAGAAGAATTGCAGTGCTGAGACCCCCTCAAGTTGGCAGTTCATTCTCATTCTCTTCTATATCAGTTGCCTCCAACTCTAAGACCTCTGCAGTAGCTATTTTCTGTTATCTGTGTGATGAGTGTCCAGGACAGTACAAAGCACAGCTGGAATCTTTGGATGCTACAACTGGAACTAATAGTAGGGAATCATCACTCTCTGCAGATAATCTTGATGGGCTACACTACTCAAATCAATGAATGTTTAACAGTGGACATGAGATGAAAATCCGCTGTAATTAAGTTTGTGATAAAAATGATCTTTGAAATGAAGGCGGCTCTCCAAAACTGAACTGAGTTGGGAAATGTTCCATTAAGTTTTAAAATCCTATGTCTTTTTTAATCACTCTGCTTTTCCACATTCTAACACAAAATCACCATTGATTCACAACAAAATCCGACTGCCTTGATTTTGATGCAGGGTAGAAAATGTGAAGTATTATGCAGAACTTTCCTTTGTATCCAGGATACCTTCCCATTCATTAATCATCTACTCATCCTGCTTTTTTTGATGGTGAGTTTTTTTTCTTAATGATGGTGTTTGTTTATTGTTTTTAATTCAAATCCGTCTTTCATTTCTTCACTTGGTGATGATAAAATAAATAGCTTATAGATCAACAGAATGGAAAGGATTTTGCCTTCCTGAAACTTTTTACTGGATGCAAGAAAAGAGAATGGAGATCCTAACATTTGCCTTAATGGTTCCTGCACAGAATGCTATGGTTTTTTTTCTGCTCTAGGAATGTGAAAGGATGAGTGTTTTATTTACTGTTAGTGGTTAGATAAGTAATATTGACTGGGGGAGGAGATGTGGGGGATGGAGAGTGTTAAAAATAGAGAATTTTATGTTTCTACAGTAATTTCTACTTAAGGTCAGGTGGCCTTAATAAACACCCAAAGAGGTCAGGGCTTATTCAAAGCAGGAATTGAAATCAACAAGAAAACATCCATTTCCATCCTGCCTTCGGAATTGGAAAGAGAATGTGGAACAGAATGTGGGCACAAATGAGTCTATCATGTTGGTGTTTACTCTTTTCAATTTGCCTGTTCTGCTTAAAAAGCTTAGAAACATGATTTAAAAATCAGTGTTTGAATGGGGGTTATATATCTGTCCCTCATAAGTCTCTCACATTCTGATGTTTGTATGTACCTGCACCTTGACATCCCCAAAGCAGCAGTACAGGATGTTTCTGTATTTTTAATTGCACTCTGAACATGGCCTGCCCTCACAGACCCTGCTTATCTTGGTTTCTTGGTAATTTGTATGTGTATGTCTTACTCTCAGCAGCAGGTTTTCTTATGCTCTCCCAGTTCTGATTGTATGCGAGGGGGTTTCCAGTCTCTGTAACAAGCCAAGGCAAGCTCCCTATTTACTCTGCCTATTGTGAATGCTCAGATCTATGTGCAATTGTATATCAAATAACCTTGCCCCTAAGCAGATGAGTATTTATTTCAGTCAGTTACCCCTTATAATTACTGTATTGAACCTAGTTGTCTATAAAATGGATGGTTTGCTTATACAGTTTACCAAAATAGTTCATTAGGGGTTAAACAAAATGAAATCCCATTTGCAAAGAGTATAATAAATTGTTTCATCTGTGAATTTAGCTGTTCTCCCTAATGCAGACATGGATGTTACAGTGGTTCTCCCTTGATAGGGTTATGGGTTAATGAAATGCTTTTTTTGTTGCTTATTTTCCTCTCTTCTGTGCTGAGTGATAAGTAGCTAACCAACGAAGCTTGTAATTACAATCTTACAGAAACCAGGCTGATCTGTATATAAATCTCACCATCCAATTACAAGATGTAATAATTTTGCACTCAAGCTGGTAATGAGGTCTAATACTTGTGCATGTGATAATCCCCTCTGGATGCTGGCTTGATCAGATGTTGGCTTTGTAATTAGACGGGCAGAAAATCATTATTTCATGTTCAGGAAAAAATTAGGTTGGTGGGAAGTTAATTTTCTCTCCGCTCTCTGAAGCGTAGACAAGAATTTAATGATTTAATCATGATTGTTAGCTCTTTTGCAATCAATTTGTAATGATTGTGTAGCAACTCTCTTCAAGGGAAGCTGTATCAGGCAGGAGTATGCAAACAACTGTCTAGGAGGGCTGATTATAAATAGTATCACGTGTCTCCAAAGCCTATTAAAATCTTCTTAATGGTGACATATCGATTCTTAGACTGCATCTGGGCAGTCCGGAGAAGGGGACCTGGGCTAGGTTGGCATTGCCATGTGTATGTCTGGGAGCCTCTGGGTTTCTTGGCAGTCCCTGAGGGCAGGTGGACAGCAGAACTTGTGGACTGTGCTGCTTAGAGCTGTGACTGGCAGAGTCCTGTGTTAGCCACTCTTGAGCATCATCTCTACACAGACCTTTTTTTCCTCAAATATTACACAAGTTTCTATAAAGTGTAACTAAGGAGAATATTTCAGTTGCTCAATCTAAAATTTATAACAGACAGACAAAGGGGATTTTAGCTCAAGTTGTGAGAAAATTTGGTCCTTCAAAGTTCCCAAAAGATACACTGTTGGCTGCCACAACCAAATATGCCTCTCATATTTGAGCACAGCTGATCTAACAATTTTTCATCTTAATAACAATAGTTTGCTTTTTTCCTTTGGGCAGAAATTCAAGCAGTGCATACTGTTTCAGAAGTGCAGTGAGCAAAGTTTAGTGAATAGGAAATTTGTAAAAATATCAAGCAAATGCAATAAGCAAAATATTTTAATCTATGCCAACCTGATGAAGTTTTACCATGCCAAGTGCAAGGTCCTACACCTGGGTGGGAGCAATCCCCAGCACAGCTACAGGTTGGACAGAGAAGAGATTCAGAGCAGCCCTGCGGAGAAGGACTTGGGGGTGTTGGTCGATGAAAAAAAGAACATGAGCTGGCAGTGTGCGCTCGCAGCCCAGAAAGCCAACCGTATCCTGGGCTGCATCAAACGGAGTGTCACCAGCAGGTGGAGGAGGTGATCCTACCCCTCTACTCTGCTCTCGTGAGACCTCCCTTGAAGTATTGTGCACAGTTGTGGTGTTCTCAACATAAAAAGGACATGGAACTGTTGGAACAAGTGCAGAGGAGGGCCACGAGGATGATCAGGGGACTGGAGCACCTCCCGTATGAAGATAGGCTGAGAAAGTTGGGTCTGTTCAGCCTGCAGAAGAGAAGGCTGCGTGGAGACCTCATAGCAGCCTTCCAATATCTGAAGGGGGTCTATAGGGATGGTGGGGAGGGACCCTTCATTCGGGACTGTAGTGAGAGGACAAGAGGTAACGGGTTCAAACTTAAACAGGGGAAGTTTAGATTGGATATGAGGAAGAAATTCTTTACTGTTCGGGTGGTGAGGCACTGGAATGGGTTGCCCAGGGAAGCTGTGAAAGCTCCATCGCTGGTGATGCTCAAGGCTGGGTTGGACAGAGCCTTGGGTGACATGGTTTAGTGTGATGTGTCCCTGCCCATGGCAAGGGGGTTGGAACTAGATGATATTAAGTTCCTTTCCAACCCTAACTATTCTATGATTCTATGATTCCAGAGCTGTTCAGGAATTTGGGTTGAATGCAACTCAGAGAAATTCGTCTGAAAGAGAGGGGAAAAACCCAGTGGGGTGCTGCACCAAATGCTGAAAGAATTACCTGGGGGAGGGCCGTGCAGTAGATGAGCTTACTTTGCCTGGCTTAGTAGATTAAGAAGGGTACCACCTTCAACCTTCAATTTTCATAGGACTTTGTATTCTGACAGCCACCTGTTACACTGGCAAGCACCAACAAACAGCCCTGAGGAGGGCGTCTTCTTCATGCCACTGCTGATGTGCAGCTGAGGAGCCTCACTGAGCAGCACTTTGTCTCAGTGACAAATGGGTGGAGGGAGGTGAATTACTGCTATACTCAGAGTCCTATGGCTATTCTTGGTATTTTAGATGTAATTATATTGTATTGTTATGTTAGCTCTATTTCCATGCTGTGCTCTTGAAATTAACCTCTCTGTACTCTTCAATTTTCTTGAATCATAGGTGGTTTCCTTCCTCCATGCTTCCTCCTGTGATTTGTCAGCAATATAGATTCTCTTTTTCAACAGTTTCCAGGAGCTCGGCTTAAGCTTTCCTAAGGATTAGTCTAGTTACATCTAATACCAGTTTTACTAGATGTTGTTACAGGGCTGGCTCAGATTGAGCCTGGGTCAATCACCTTTGTAAATAGGCTTTACAATGCATATATGTAGCCTTAGAAAAAGGTGCATTAGCGCCAGCACCTTTTCTGTTGTGTCTGTGTTTGCTTTCCCTTTGTTTTTCTTTCAAGTGTTTATTCAAAATATGTTTATTTTCAAGCTGCATTAAAACCTATAAGTTGTAATTTCTGAGAAGGGGAGGAAAAATGGGGTATTTACTGAAGTTTGAACTGTGTTTCTCATTTGTGGATTTTGTATTGTGCTAGCTTTGCCAGCTGTGGCAGACTGTGCTTCAGATGCATGGCAATATGATGATGAAAAGTAGGAAGTATTTTCAGAGAGAATCCCCCTTTTTATTTGCACATAACATTATTTTTTCTCCAACCAAAATTTTATATGTTTGGCACCAAATTTTACTTTTCTATCATTCAGCCTTGTCAGGAGATGACTCAGAATAATAGTCAAATAATGATTAATTCCCTGATGCTAGTACTTGATGATGTGCTTTTTTTGTCCTATTTCTTCTGGGACTGAAGCCTTTTCAGTTGAAATAATTATTATTTCTGCTGGAGGTCACCAAGGCTAAGCAGCTGTTGGTGATCTAATTACAGGGGTTTGTAGAGAATCAGTTCAAGTTTGTTGCACCAGTTCAGACTGGTTCTAACTGCAGTTCTAATTGCAGTTGCTACTGAACTAAGCCGATGTTCAAGTAAAACCTACACATGGGTCTGAGAGTGAAGGTTTCCATATGCGTGTCTCTTTGTTAATTCTATGCAGCAAGTCCTACAAAATCTGTGTATATTCATGACAGCTTTACCTTTTAAAAGATAAGAGAAGGACAGAAATATTTCCCATAACATAGCATAGTTGTGTAAAAACAATGCTGCATGTTCTATAAATTAGCTCCCCTGCTATCAAATGAAATTACAGTACAGAAACCAAAGCACTGTCTTCAAAGACTTTGTATCTTTCATTTCATTTTGTTAGTTGAACCTTCCTTATAGAAGAAGAACAACTGATGGTATTTTCAGTGGTTTTGAAAACAAGGATTTTCTTTGAAAATAAATAATTGCATGGAGGGTTATATTTATTATAAGATCTGAGCAATGCCATGAAGATAAAGTCTCTCTTTTTTTCTCTCTTAGCACTTGCATTGTTTTGTTTGTGAGTTTGATGTGAAGGAAGAGAGGAATTGGGAAGGAGCAGGAAGGCAGACAGTGCTTCCCTCATAAAATATACAAGGAGCTGTGCTACAGAAGTGTCTCTATGAATCTGTTTATGACTTTTTTTTTTTTTTTTTTTTTTTTTGTTGACTGACTGGCTAAATTACAGTTTCATTGTTCTAAACCCCCAAGGACTTTTCCAGAGATGTTGTAACTAAAGCTGTGCATGTTGTGAAGCTCTTCCTACCCATCACTATCAGCTGCAGATACAAATAATTCACCTATTTTAGTTAATTACATTGTTCCTTGAAAGGTTACCTTTTGAAAAGCGCAGTTATTTGTGGAGAAATACTGTGATGTTTTCAGATATTTTTGCTGAGCAAGCATACAGTGGTGTAAAGCAGTTTTATTGTCTAGCAGCACTGGTGTGGCCTTTAAGCTGTGTTGTGGTCAGAAAGCAGATGCCAGAAAAAGAAGAGTTGAAAGAAAAGTTTCCTTTCTTTAAGCTGTTCTGCAGAGGGCTTTGATAGAGTGATCCCAATGGGCAGCTCTGTGGTAGTGTTCTTCCTCCAGAGAAACCCCTCTGCACCCTCACAGCAGCACAAAGAGGTAAAGCACTCCTAGGGCCTTTCCAGAAAACACAGGCCACTAAAATGGCTGGTCACCTTCATTGGTACCATTTTGATGGTAACAGTGATTTTGGCTCTAACTGTTTTTGTCAAAGCTCTGGGAATCCTACTAATGCTGTAGTAGAAGGACCATATTCTGAGATTGCTTCCTTAGTGGCACAATAGAAATACTTCTAATTAGAAAGAAAAAGCAAAACCAATAGCAACACTGTCCGAGGTATACTGAAACTATATAAGGGGCTTTTGATGTTCAGCTGCTTTGCAAGGAGAGCTTTTTCTGTGACAGTATTGTGTCCTGTGCACATGCAAATTAATTGACACATCTTACTTGAGGAAACCATACTTGCCTGCACTACAGAACTGCTGGCTCGTATTTCTGTAGTTGGACACTTACGGGAAATAAATCCTTAGAACAGATTTTTCAAAGCAGAGAATCCAAGTTGTTGCATCTCTTGCCTTGTGACTCCCACAGCTATTGCTCCTTTCAGTGCAGATGGGACCTTGCAGCACATCTGCAACTTCGGGATATTTTGTACAGCAAGCTACTCCGTAGGAGAACCTCATGGAGAGTCCCCTGCTCTGTCTTGGTCCCTTCCCTCCTGTTAAAATAGCAGCAGAGCAGTTATCTTGTTTTACCTTTGTTTTACCAGCCGTGGAGAGATGGCCTTATGGTTGTTTTGAGTTTGTGCTGTTTAGGACTACTTACAGATAAAACTGTGATACATCTTCAGTGTGATTATTATGGTATTAACTGATCAGAGAGCTTCCTGGGAATGTACGGAAATGCTATGGGCCTTGTGCATTGCAATATCAGCATTTGTTTGATGTATTTTTCAAGCATTGTTTGGTTTCAGGCACAATGGGTCTTTAAAAGACCCAGAATAGAAACAATAGTCTTTGGATAGACAGTAGAACTTCACTAGTTCATACTAAGGACTTTAAAAGATTTGTTTTATGATAATACTTCATAATGTGCAAGAAAATGACAGTAGTATATTTTGTGAGAATAATGAAGTCTTAGAAATGTGAGCTCACTTTACAGCTTGCTGCTATTAAATCTCTGCTGAGAAGTGGGGATATGTCTATTTTTTTTCAGAAAATCATAAAGGTGTATGGTGAAATGTAGTTTATTAGGTAGTCTGAAAAGAAACACTATACTCCCCCATCCAACTCTCAGTTCTTCATTAATGCTTTTCTGCTCTTCCCCACCCACAGCAGTCTCTAGTTCTTCAGAAGATGAGACGGGGCACTGGGAGCTCTGCCAAATGCCAGCTCACACTAAGGTTTTCTTTTCTGAAAACTTCACTTTAGTAATTTGCTTAATGAATTATTTTCTTATGAAGAAAATAATGCTGAAGTGCAGTGTTAACTGGGTGAGAACACTTCCCACCAGTGAAGTCAAGGGCTGAAGCAGAGGGTAGTGCAAGGCTTCAGCAGTATTGGCGACTTGAGTGTCTCGCAGGTGCTGCCTCACTTTGAGCAGAGAAGTCCTTACCATGTGCCTGGGCAGACTGAAGCATTCCCTTCCCTTCCTGAGAAGCACTGATACTGGATCACATTGGAACACACCTTTCTGTGAGATTAGTTGGGATGGAGGGAAAGGCTATTTGCTGGCTTCATGGTTGATGAGCTACTACATCTTCCAGCTTGTATTTTCGTACAATGCAGGCAGTGGGATCCACAGCATGGAGTGGGACAATCTTTAAAAGCTTGCCCAACATCAAAACTCTTGCTTCTTGCCATCAGATTAAGCAAAGGCTAGAAAAGGTAGATCTGGAAGCAAAATGTTTGCCTGTGCAAAGCTGAGTTGTGACCCCATGTCAAGAAAGCAGGCACTGTGGGTGCCTGGCTAAGGCAGCACATTACCTGGTAATACTGCTCCAGCCCCTACCACAAAGACCTTACTGTAGTAATGGATTAGCTGTGAAAACACTGGGTGCAGCAAATTGTCTTTGTAAAACCACAGTGATGTCACAATGAAAATATTTTAAATATTTTCTCTCATTTACGTAATTACTCCTACACAAGGCTGTTTTCTGGTGGTCTGGTGTGTGGCTGTGGTAATAACCATGGGCTGGGTTTTTCTCCTTTCTTCACAGTTAGCTATCAGCTTTCTGTAATGGGGACCCAAAAGCTCTGTGGTCATCTCTTCTCCTCCAAACTGACTGTGCTCTGCACTCTCTTACACAAGTCTTTGAAGATTTTTTGCATCCCTTCTTTGTAGGCTGCATGTTAGGGTCAAGCTTTTGAATCTCCTAATGACTCAGGTCTGGCATAGTCCTGTTGCCACTAAAGCCTGTTTTCATGCCTATTTAATGCCTCAGAAGTACTTTCAAGTGGTCTTTGATAAATCATTGTAAGTGTTATACCAGTCGCTCAATAGCAGTACCTGCTAGAGTCTTTTTTAGCTCCCAAGGCAGCTGTTCCCTCTTGCCTTATTTTACCAGTGACTGTAATTCATTCCACTTGAGCTGACTAGCTTATTTCACATTTATTTGCACATTATGAGCAGTGTCACTCTACTTACCCTACAGACAGTAAATGGTTTGAGAAATGCAACTGTAACAAATATTAGGCATAGGGAGGGGAATAGAAAAATGGAACCTTTGCATTCTGAGCCCAAATAAAAACATAATGAATAAATAATAAATTGAAATTATCTCAATCATGGAGTGTATGCAAAATCAAAGGTGCTGCATAAACTTACATTATCGCTTTGAGAATACATTTCTTTTTCCCCCCAGCTAGTTAACTTCCCTAGTGTGGAGTTAAATAAAATATTACCCATCAGGTCAGGAAAATAATTAGTCCAGCATTATTGCCTCTTTCCTAAGCAATCAAACTTGACCCATATGTATTATGCATCTTTGCACCCTGCACATCTGAAAAGAGGGATGGATATAAACAGATGAATTTGGGCTCCATGTTTGCATACCAAGGCAGTGCTCCTACTCCCCCTTACAGAGAAAGCAAGTTGATAAATTGTCAGAGCAAAATCAAACAATTTTTTTTGTGTCCTGAAATAATTTCTTTCAAGTAGTCTTTTGCTGGCTGTGGCAAGTAGTTATGAAGGTGCCGTAATTTATAATGAAAAAAAAAAATTTCCCCTTGTATGTGACAAATTACCTAAGTACAAATAATGATGATGCTTTTGCCACTTTAGAAATATATGTTTTGCTGCTGTAATGGAGGCAGGCAAAAGAATGTCAGATAGGAGAGAAATCAACTCAGAATACCTCAGAGACTGGGAAATCCTTTAGGAGAAATCAGGATGGTCTCGTGAAATTCTTATGAGAAGGATATTTTCTTAAGACCCCAGTTCTAGTGGGTCAATGAAAATACAAGATATTTCTTCTTCATTCAAAGTAAAATTTCTAGCGCTCAGGCTTCTAAAAACAGTTAAGAGTCCGAATTATTATTAATATAACACTGCTCTCATCAAGCCTGATTTTTGTTAACAAAGCCCAGCCTAACTCATGGCCTCCAACTACTGCAGTGATGGTAGCAGATAGAAGATACTCAAAAGTGGAACTAAAAGAGTAGAGGGCAGGGAAGTCACTGCTCAGCACTGAGCTCAGGTGGATGAATCATTTCAAGCAAAAGAGTTTTCCTTGCAAGATGTGAGCCCTTTCATTTTCTCCGGTTGTCTCAAGTTGTCTTTGTGCTTGCAGTTCATTTCTGCTATAAAAATCCTTGGCTCTGGGGATACAGAAGAATCCTGGACACAAGCTAAGTCTATTATTTAAAGTCCTGAAAAACTTCCCAGTAGATTTGGGCTCCTGAGATTTTTTCAGATTTGATCAGCCTGGTTTTCTTCATCTATCCAAATCCAGCACCTCTGTGTCTCCTCTGAACCTATGTGGCTAGAGGGCAGTCAAGATGCAACTAGGAGCTTTCCAGGCTAGCCTGAGTTGCACTGAAATATCTTGGACCTTCCACCTTTGTTTGCCCAGGGGTCATGTAGGCTGTACAGACCCCAGTGCATCTCCATGTTGTGTAATGTAAAAGCTTTAAATGAACCATGGGCAATCTTACTTAACACAGCATTCTTGTGCTTTCTGGTATTCACCTTATCTAATGTATTATTTTTCAGTAATTGCAAGGATTAGCAAGAGTACAGCATTTCATACAGGGCGTCATCGCCTTGTGTTGTTCTATATGACAGGGTGTGGGATGCATGTATTAGATTAATGATGACATCTAGGGAATCAGATTGACCATTTCCTACGTACTTTGATTTTTTTATTCCCACCACACTGAAAATGGACTCTGGCAATGTTTTAAAATCCAAGACAGCATTAACACCACAGGTGTGTCACCTACCAGGAAGGTAGGTGATTTATGGTGTGGTGAAGAGGTGGCCTCGGCTTCAGAAAATTAGGGGTTTGTTTCTGCTGAATCTTAGAAAATCATGTACAATGGCTTAGCTTTCCTTCTGTTAACAAAAAAAAAAAAAAAAAAAAAAAAAAAAAAAAAAAAAAAAAAAAAAAAAAAGAGGAGGAACAAACCTGAAGAACAGTTGGAGTAGTCAGTTTCTGAGGCTGAGAGCAACTTTCACACTACATGTCACCCAAACCTGGGCCGCTGAGTGAAGGCAACTGGTCTTTTTCAAAAGGCCTGTGTTCTGTGTAATCTCACAGGACTTAAACCTCATCTGGTGTTTCTAGATGCTGCTGAAATATAGGAAAGTTATAGTACAGCACTCATCAGCAGTGACTGAGTGACAGAAATCGTGGCCCAGTTCCTGCATTCAAGCTGTGCAATATGCAGCTGTCTGGATAAGCAGCAAAACTGATTACAGCCTTCATTCAGTGCAATCGTCATCTTCCCCTCTTCGTGTTAAATGTTTTGTCTATAAAATGTAAGTGGAGTGAGAATCCTGAAAGTTTTTGTCCTCTTCTATCAGAACTGACCATTAATTTCTAGCGCTGCAGTTGTACAGTCATCTTTCTTGGGAGAAAGAGCTCTGACTAGGAGGAAGTGTTGAAAGTTTGAAGGCAAAAATTGAAAGCATCCCTTACCTAAAGTCTGTGCATAACAGAAACCCACAGCTTTGTCTTCAATGAGTACAGCCAAAGCAGAACTCACTGTTTCCAACTTTCTGTGTGTTTCCAACTTTCTGTTCACAACAACAGTGATATTCATAAGAATAATATGAAGTTAGTTACTGCAGAGAAAGCTTCTCTGAAATTTTCGTTGTGGGTGGACAAGTTGATGGTGGTAAGCGTGGTAATGCCTGCTTCAGGAACTTTACTGCTTCCTGGTTATCTTGGTATCCTATTGGCTCAGATCCTGAAATCTCAGCTGAACTCTGCTGATGCTGGCCCCTCAAGGTTAGACCTTGAGTGCCAGCATCACCTTAATCACCCTTAATACTGATGGATCTTGCTACTGTCCTCTCTGGGCAAGTTATATCCCCATTCTTCCTGGCATTCTGATGCTGCTTAGTCACCCCTACTATTTTGCCTCTTATTGAGACAAAGATGAGTCTGACAGATTGGTGCTGCCAGGCTCACAGCAGTGTTGGAGATGACCTTGTCCAGCCTTCCTCCGATGCCTTCATCTCTCTTTCTCTTCCACTGACAAGGTAAGGTGATGCTGTGCTAGAGTGTCAGGAGGTTGGAAATGGGATTTGTTCTGTTCAGCTTGGATATTCTTGTAAACGCTCTTATAAATCGCGTCCTCTGTTTCCTTACTCTTCTCTGTGTGGTTATATCCTTCATTTGTCCTGTTCTTCGTTGTTATAAGTTGTTATTTCTATTTCAATACAGTTGGCATTGTCAATTGAAAGTTCATGTTATGTTGTTGCCCTTGTGGCTATAGTGTGTTCCTTTCAGCTAAAAGATTTCAGGAATTGTTCTTCTGTGGCTGTATAGTAATTAAATAGGGCTGTATCTTTGAACGGGGTAGGATTTATGGCTTGTGCATCTTCTGTCCTATTTTTTAAAAAGAAAACAGAATTATGTATTAATTGGAGACAGATGTTTAAAAAAAACCTCTAATGAAAATCTGCAGTGTCTTGTCCTGGGCTGGAACATCTGTGGGGCTTGTGATGGAACCAGAGGAGCAGCAAGCAGGCTGTTTGTTCCTGGCCTGCACAGCCTCAAACCCAGCTTCCCTTCCAGCTCTGCTGCAGGCTGCCTCCATATCTTTTGAGTGAGTCCTGCAGCTTCTTCCATGCTTTCTTCATGGCAAGGGAAGGCATGCTTGGTCATCCCTAGAAAGCAATGGTGTGAAGTTATGTGCTGAAGAACTGCAATGTTTGCAGTGGAACCCATTTGCAACAGAAATTAAGTAGGAGGAGAGGACATCTGCCAATAAATGCCTAAAATCTATATTGGACGTAATTATATTTCTGGGATTTTAATTCTTAAATGCTAGACAAATGGGTAGGAATTTAGCAAAGTGGCGGGATTTGGTTTACTCAAATCTCATAGGCACTCTTGAAATGCCTATATTCAGGGAGCAGTGGGAACTGTGAATACAGAAGGTCTCTGCTTGCTCTTTGGGGTAGTAACAGCCAGGCACAGAGAGTAGTGATGGCAGACTGCAGTCTGTTTTTGTCAATGCTTCAGTAACTTCACACTCTCTCTCAGACAAATATCATCCCTTATGTGAACCTGTGATGCAGTGATTATTCTTGAACCCACATATTTTGCTGTCGATGTGTATCTTGGGGTATATATATTAATGTTGGTGTGGAATCCAAAAGCAGATGAAACAGAAAGGATTCACATTGTAGCAAAATACCGTCTTTTCCAGCCTCAGGAGAGACTTCACTTTCATAAATCCTTCATTGTGGCAGGGAAGCTTCTTGGCTGCTGTTGAATGTGCTGTTTTGGATCATACACAAAATGTATACAAAAAAATATGAAAAATTTCTTTTGGCTATTTCCCAAATGGTTTAATTTTTCGTAGCTCTGTAAAGTCTCATGTGCAAATTCTGTTTTCATAATTTTTATTGTACATTAAAAGCAGAGTTTTGAATAATTGTTGAGAAAATTCTCTCCTAGTCCCTTTTAAGACAAAATCTTTGGTTGTTAATGACAGCACAGGGAGCTGTTACGACTCTTGATTTTGAAAGTAACTTCAGAAACTTTCCTGCCAATGGCTTATTTTTTTTAAAGCAGAGGGAGTGATTGCTGCCTCCCTTTCTTTTCATTGTTAGTTCTTTTCTCTGCTTTCCTCTTCCCATCTCTGAAGTGTTTATTCTCATGCAGAAATTATAGTAGCTGTTACAGACCCTGTGAGCCTACTGAAGCTGTGAGTTAGCTGCTAATCCCAGTACTCTTTTCTTCTCCTCTCTTCTCACTTACACATCCTGGTGCAGTTTGTATTCCATTTGTTAATTCCAATTTGATTGACTGTGGACGTCTTTTGAACTCCATAATCACCAAAATGCCAGTGTTTCATTATGTAACTTAGCATTACATCTGTGTTCTGAGCCACTACATCTGAAGTGGTAGACCTTTAGATTTACTGTTTCTCTTTGTTTGAACTTTTTTTTTCCACTAACGTAGTTCAACCCTGTTGGTCTCTTGTTTCTCTGAAGCTTAAAGTCAGCAGACTGAGACAGTGACTCAATCTATAGGAAAGAGTGACAGATACAAACACAAAAAATAATTAGCTTCTTGTTTGCTATTTCCAAATGTAATACCACACTTCAAACAAGACATTGATCTTCCATAGATCACAGTGATTGAGTGCAGATTAAACTGTTGTCTTATTTATCTATGGTAGGTCCCTGTATGATCCAAGCTTCAAGCCTTGAAAAGAGAAAGTCCTTGCTGAGAGTGTTGTACGTGGTAAAGACAGACAAGTAGAGGGAGATATGAAAAGGGAAAACAGGGAGGAGGGTAGGCAAATTTTATGTCAGTTTAATGTGATGAGTGAGGTAGGATTGCTTTTGCAAGGGACTTGAAATACAGATGGAATAAGAACCTGGCCAATGCAATCGGATGGTTCACATCTGTGACTGTAGATCTGATTCTGGGGTTGTAGCTTGCAATTTTAGGCACCAAAATGATGGGGGGCAGAAACTGACAAATGAGCAGAAAACTGGGTCTTGAATAGAGATGTAGATTAAAACTTCCTCTGTGGAAAATATATTTGTGCACAAGAGCAAGAGATTCATGAGGATGAATGTGAGGTACAGTCTCTCAGCAGTGCCCCTCACAGATATATTGACACTGCTCTTTTTCTTTCATGCTGATTTTATTTAATGCATCTTTACCTTTCATCTGCCACTTTCACATAGATACTTACTGTCCCATACAAACTCTGATCTCAGGACATCTTATTTTTTTCAAGGTACTGTTATTATGAATCAATTATTTCTTTTACTATAAAATAAAGGAAAAGTGGAAGAATTAGAAAGGAATATATTTACTCCTGCAATGTATATCACTCCAAAATACAAATTTATTTTTTAAGTAAAAGAAAATGGTGTGAAGATATCACTGCAGAAAAAGTCTTGATTTTCCCAAATATGCTTCATTGGGACTTTGAAATTTCAAAGCTTAATAAAAACATTTTGAACAATAAAGTAATGTCTTTTCTGTATATATATCTGAAGGCATATACCAGAGGCAACACAGATACCAAAACATGTTGCTGTTACTCTAGTAGAGTGTGTTTTCCTATGACATCCCTTTTGCACTCCTCAACAGAAATCTCTTTAGAATTCAACTGACACAATTCATTTTTCAAATTAATTTTAGTTTTTTTTTTTTTGATTTCCATTGACTATAATTAAGTAATGAAAAATGTAGGGGAGTGTCATACCTGATTTATTTTTAAATTTCTTTTTTCTGTCTCCTTTTTTGTTTTCCAATCTAACTGCTTGTATGGCCCTTTATAATTGCATTATCAGAGTGGTTCATAGACAATGGTGAAAGATAACAAAGAGAGAAAAGAATGGTCAAAATCCAAGTGCATAAATAGATTCTCTGAGGAACATCACGAAGGCACTATTGTGCTACACACAGCAAAGACAGAAAGGATATGTGTCCACCCTCTACCAGAAAATGCTGCAGACTGCTGCAGACCATTTGCTGGTGTAATAAAAATTCTAAAAATATCGATGGGTACAAAAATGTTAAGTGTAACATGACACTATGTTTGTTCCACACATAATTCAGATAATTGCCTTAGGTAATGTTTGCATGTTGGTATGATCGGACAGTATTATCTGTCCCTGGCAAAGTACTTCTGGCCTGAGAGAAAGCACTTCCACTGTGTTGGCTGTGGGCTCTGACAATCAGATGTTGATAGCTGTGCTTGAACTGTGAGGTAGTTTTTCAAGGTCAATACAAATACTGGGCTGTGAGAGGGAAAGGAGAAGATCACGGACTTCATTTTGCTTGTGGCTTCATCTCAGTTCAAAACCTTCCTGATGTATTATCTGAGTCTTTAGGAAAAAATATATTAATGCTCTCTTACTCGGTGCTGTTCTATTACCTATTCATCAAAAATATTGCTTTTGTGCATTTTTCATTATAAGATTCAACATTACCAATGTTAATAAAGAAAGAACTCCTTTTCTTAGGAATAGAATATGTAAAGACATTGCCTCTTTGATGTTTCTAAGCCAATACAATATGTATTTGAATGAGGATAAAAGTCATTCTTTTAACAGAAGATCATCCAAGTCATTTCTGATGAAACTCAAGAGGATCTTTCTTATTTTTTTAAGAGGTCCTTTAAAATGAAGATTAAAAAAAAAAAAGGGAGGACTCTTTAAAAGTAACAGCTAATGGAAATAAATCATATATTTGATGGTATTTGTTAGACTGCCATTTCATGTAGGCCTGTGGTGACATCAGCCTCCACCTTCACGCTGAACCATTCAGCAGGTGCCTTTCATTCAGGGGGATGAGACCTCGCTGTCACAGGCGACTGTATATCCTGAACTGAGGATATATAGCAGACCAGGTTGTGGGACCCCCTCCCAGAATCTCCCATGCCACCAGGGGAGCTTACACCAGTGTCTGGTTTCCTCATGTGGGAATTTTTACTTTGTGTTTTACACAGAGGATTAAGCAATGCATGACTTTCTGTTTAAAAGCTGCAATAGATTTGGAGTTAACAAATTTTATGAGGTCTGTAAAGCCTTGGGACTAGGATGCTTCTTGAATAGTATCGCAGCTCACTACTGTCTGGATAACTGTTTGCCTGTGTACAGGCACAGGACAGCATAGAGGCTCTCCTTCATGAGTTCTCAGCTTCTGTGTTTGCTGCAGAGGGTCTGCAATGAAGCAGCGAGTGTAAGTGGGGCTACTTCCTCCATTGACTGTCTCCCCTGAAAATCTGTCTGCAAACTAATCTTTTGGCCAAAATGTAAGAATGCTCCATAGAATAAATAATGAAAAGTTTTCTTAGAGCTAAATAGACATATCTAACAGGAGAATGGCAACTCACACAGGATTACATGTTGCCATAGTATTTGCTCCTGTTCAAATGTGAATCTATCCATGGACAAGAGAAGCAGCTTGAGTCATTCCCTTGCTATGCACTGCTCAAGAAGGTGAATCTGTGCTGTGTAAATCCAGCTTCCTGGGAGTACTGCAAAACTTCCCAAGTACTGTACCTGGGAACAGCTATGGGGGTTTCAAAGCAGTGAAACTGATTTTGCAGGGCTGGTGCTTTGGTTTGTTTCTGTTGGGTTTGGGGTTTTCCTTAAGTTTGAAATGAACTTATGAAAACAGATATATTGGTATCAGGAAAATGAAGGCTTCTTTTCTCTCAGTACATATATGTTTTCTGAGGTGAACGACACATCAGTGACCAGACATAATAACCCCTTTTCTCTTATTCCCAGTTCACAGCAAGTTGAGTGTGTTTTCTTTGCTTACAAGCTTGTGGTGTGAAGCCCGAATGAATTGAAATGCTCTCCTGAAAGCCACAGTGGCTGCAGCTTGCCTTGCAGCCCTACCTAATGGCATGCAGGCTTTGCTGTTCTTAGTGTATTGTTTTAAAAGTCTGACCTTTCACAAAATGGAAGCCACTTTTAATAAACCTTTGTACCCACAAAATTATCACCAACCTGGAAAGTGCTCTGACCATACTGTCCCAGTGGTGAAGGTAGACATGGGTTTGGACTCGTCGTACATGTTTGCGGCAGATGATGTTTCTGAGAGTGTAGCTGAAGAGGTAGGTTTAAAACTGAGTGAGAGCATCTATTACCTGATCTTCTCTGGGGCAATCTGCTGGTGTCTCTGAAAAGAATCAATCAAACAAACAAACCTCAAAAAGTGTGTTTAAATAAAATTTTAAGAAAGAAAATGCAGGCTCATATGTTAGAAGTCTCTTGAAATGCCCTTGGAGAGCATTAGGTGTGCTGGAGCCACAAAGCCACAGGCCTGTAAGAGGCTATGTAGCTTCAGCTGTATGTTCAGGTAGGACATTTTTCTCAGCACATTTGTTGTCTTCCAGAAGAGCAGGAACTAGGCTCTGGCCTGAGGAAGCAGTGGCATGGACAGAGCCTCTCCAGGATTCTGGCGGGACTGAGAGAGAGCCCCACTGGGAGGCTGTCTTGGGCCAGCATCTTGTGCCCTGACCTTCTTTCAAAGATGGAGATAAGAGACAAGCATCCAAAGCAGAAATGTCCTGTGAGGAGGTAGGGGTATATATATGTGTGTATATATGCACACATATATATACATATCCATATATACATGTGGGTATCATGGGTAATGTTATTTTCTTGTTGCCTCCTACAGAAACACAACAGCAGACAGGCTGCTGATGTGTGATTTCTAAGCCTTTGTAGACTGACCAGGCTATGCTAAATATTGTGACTATTTTAAGTACTTAATGGTCCTACTGTCATGGAAAAAAAACACAACCTTTTCATTCCATATGGCTAAGCACACACAAACACCAAATTCAAAAATCTGTATAAAGACGATAGGAAATATATATGTTTCACTTTTTAAGCAACCCCTTGAATTTGGACAATGCCAGGCAAACAATCACCATTTGGAGAGGCCGAGATGCAAACCTTGATTTTCTAAATATTATCTAGAAAATATATTGCTGCAGCTCTGATGAGAAACAACCTACTATTCTGCATCTTGCGTAAATCAAACATGCCTGCCATTTGCTAAATTATTACATTATAAACCATGTTGTAATTACAAAACTTTAGTTGTTCCATTTATGATCTTGATGGTTTATTGTATTACTGGTTGGACTTGAAAGCTGAGGCTTTGAATTTATGAAGTCCACTAAAATATTATATTCCCCATCCCTTTCTCCAGCTGATCAAATGACTAAATCAATTGCTGGGGCAATGCCAATGGTTTTAGGATCAATTGGACTGTGAAATTTATTGTACATTTTTGTTGCTGTATAAAATTAGATTGCAGAGTTTATGAATGTTTATTCTTCTGAGCACTGGATTTCTGGTTCGCTTGAAACATACATTACAGTAGTTTGGTCTTTGTTATATAAATATTTCACCAGCAATACTTTAAATATATCCTCTTTTTAAAAGTATTAATAGGTCTGGGTTTTTTTTTATAAGCTTTATCCAAGTTTATTTTCATAGATATTGGGTCTTTTTCAGGCTCCAAATTAACTCTGCAGAGTCTGTACTTAAATGTCTGCTGAATTTGGGCCATGCAAAGAAAATGAAAGCTAATAGAAAGTTTCTTCATGGTTTTAGTGAACTTGTGCATAGTCCCACACACTTTGTGTAAGAGAATCTCCTGCCCTTCTCAGGTTATCTGCTTCAGGTGGTTTAGACAATGTATAGTGAGATTTATTTTGGTAATTAATTCATCCAGCTGTCTTGAGCTTTGGAAAAAAGATGTTTAAATTTCATCCTGGACTTTCTGCCAAGAGGCAGAATTCCAGGAACCTTTGTCTTTGGCTATGACACTGCACAGTGGGTGTGAGGCTGCAAAGAAAGCAAGCAAAAGCAAAAATAATCTAAGGGAGAACAAATCCAAATGCACTGGTTGGGACACTACAAACTTCTTTTTGACAGTCACTAAATATGTGTGAGGGGGGTTGATCTTTTTAAGACCATGTGCAATACTTCTATGCAGTGAAGAATTCATAATTCATCAGCAAGGGAGCTGTTAATTCTGAAAACAGCTTCAGTAGAACAGGCCTGAAAGTCTATATGTAGGAGCCTCACATGTTTGGAAGAACTGTGAATCCAGGTTATTTTTATCTGCAGGACAGATCAGCAGGTTGATATTCAACAATCATGTTTTAATCCTGGACTGGCAGATAACTCTAGGCAAAGCATTTCAAATACCACTGGAAAACAAAGATAAATGCACAATCTTCATTATAGAGCTTCTTGGCAAAGAGATGACCAAAATGCAGTGCATAAAAATAGTATAGTAAAAACAGCAAACTCTCTTCAGAGTCACTGGTGAAATACCTTGCATGGCTTTGAGTTTTCTGGTGTCTTTATTTTGTTTTGCGAATCTGTGGAGTAAGACTGCAGTGTTAAAAGAGTGCTCCACATTAATTTTCATTTTAGCAGTCACAAGATACAGAATCTCAGTGAAGCCAAATATTCTGAAGTCAAGCAAGACTGGACAGGGCTTTGAGCAGCCTTGTCTAGTGGAAGGTGTCCCTGCCCAGGGCAGATGGTCAGAACCAGATGAGCTTTAAGGTCCTTTCTAGCCCAAACCGTTTTGTGTTTTTATGATTTGAGCATGTACTTTGGGCTCTGGTATTTGGACGCTTCTCAGCCCTCTATGAGGGAGTTCAGGAGCTTGTTCTGGTGCTGTGGCACAGCCAGGATAGTGGTAGTGTCTCATGGATGGTGGAGTCAGCCAGCTGAACTCATGGAAACCCAAGAGACCCTCTTGGAGGTGCTTTAGGAAGAAAGCTGTCTCAGCAGAATGATTCTGTTTGACAAACTGCTGAATGTCGCACTGCTTTTGGGTTTCTAGGCTCATGTGTATATTTGCACCTCCATGTCTGCACAGGGAGAAGAAGTAACAGGTGTTTTCTCATGTTTCAGAAATAAAGCAGCAAAAGGACCATTCTGTTTCCATTGTTTTGCCCTCAGGCTTTCACTTTCCCACTGGACTGTCAGAGGAAGGTCTAAATATTTCCTGTAGTTCTGGCTAGAGGAGAGGAAGGTGCAGACTGCTGCATCTTTCATACTAATACCTTGTCCCTGTGTGGAATTGAATTAGGGGATGGAACGCACTGGTGTTATTGGTGATTTTTTTTTTTCTTTCAGTGGGAGTTCTTTGTCCAAAGTCTGATTGTAGAAGCAATTAATCAGCTTTCTCACTGTGTTCAGCAGAGGCATGTAAGTCGATGCCGTTCACTTCGTAGTATGGTCTATAAGTTTGAATGTGACTCTTAGGAGGGACAGAAGTACTATTCAAGAAACTGCAAGCAGTGAGTACTCTTGAGTGTGGTCAGTTTTAAAGAGTAGTGCAATGAATTTTGTGGTTGCTTCGGTTCCCAGCTGGGTTTCAGCCTGCATAAGGGTGAGCTGTAACAGGGAAAAGTTTATCAGTTGCCCGCAAGAAAATGGATTTTAACTTCTCACATCTGTAGATAAAGGATGGGCCAGTGACCATGCAACTTGCTTCATGCCCAAATCCAGCATGGTTTCTTTGCAGATTTCCTATGTGCTCTTAGACAAGCATCTGCCGTGATCCCAGCTACCAAGACACTGGAAGTAATATTTCTTTTCCATTAAAACTGAGCTATTATTCCTGACAAATGTATTTTGTGACTGCTTAAGAATTCCAAGCCCAATACTTCAATAATTTAGAGCAGATAAGCTTCATAGAGACTTGTCTGTTTCATGGGATTTGAAACTACTTCTGATCATGATGTTAACCTGAAGACAAGTGTGTGTGTGTGTGTGTGTGTGTTTTCATTTTCGTTAAAAAAATTATTAAGTCTGGAAGAGGGGGAAGGAAGGATGGATGGAAGCTATACTAAAATTTTTTGCTTTCTGTGAAAGTCTTTCCTATTCTTTAAAAACTTTCCTGTGCTTCTTGGAGTGTCTTTACAGTTAACATGCTTAGTTATTGTTATGTAAATATAAGTTGGATGGGGGAAAATATGCTTCTGCTACTAGCTGTGACAGTAACATAAAGGGACAATGTTAAGATTATTTTTTTTGTTTGGTCTTTCTTGAATGCAGTATCTTTATTTTTTAAATTGCATTGAAAACTCCTCCTGTAATATTTATAAAGCACAGATATTACATAAGGGAAGAACCAGAGAAATGAGTTCTTGGTAGAACTTAAAAGTAGAGGATGTAATTCCCTACTTATCTTTCAAAAAGTGGTGTCATCTGTTAAATCTAACTAGAGCTACACTCAGGAATTAGCTGAAATCTGACTTTTAAACGTCTTCATTTAAAAGTATTAGTTTTGCCATTTGTATGAAGGTCAGTGAGCTACCCAGTAGCAATGAGTAACATGAGTGACAAGGGTATTTGTATGGAATGGGGCAGACAGAGGACTTGAACCTGAGTGGTTTTGCATTCCAGAAGAGCCCTTAGTTACTTGGCCATAGGTTGTTTTGAAATGTTCCGGTGTTTCTTTTCCCTTTTTTACCTAAAAAGCCCCAAGCAATCTTAAAAAGAAAGAACAGACATTGGAACTTCCCTGGATTTCATGATGTAGATCCAAGTTAATCACAATCCACTGTTATTCCTTGCTGAGTTTGAAAAATATAATTGATTATTCTCATGCATTTATTTGTGTGTAGGTAGCTTTCTGAAAATAATACCTATATCATGCAGGTGCCTAAATCCCGTTGTCAGAATATTGCCCGTTCAAGACATTCAGCTGAATTGGGACCACTGAACACTGAAATGTTGTCATAGAATAAGGAAGCCAGCACTGAAAATGAGCTTGCACACCAGTGACTGCAATTCACGATCCACAGGGTCCTCTGTGAGTTGATTCACAGTGCACTTTTGATGCCGTTTTGGTCCAGGCTGATCCTAAAAATGGGTTCTTCTGTAAGTTACTTCAAGTACTTGCAGTCTGGGCAGCTTGGTGCATGCAGGTCATCTTGTTGCAGTTATTGAGTACAGCTCAATCGTAGAAGTTAATCAATGGTGCTTCCTCAGTGAATATTGACTCAGGATGTGGACCATCAACATCTGTCATATGTTGAAGCACAGACCTGAGCTAATTGGTGTGTAGGTGTGTCATTCCTTTAGCCATATTTACAGGATGCTGGAGTGTATAAAACAAGCATCACTAGCAGAAAGCCAATGTATTACATGATAATGATTGGTTTATTGATGGAGCACAGGTTTGTGTAGAGCTGTGAGGGTAGCTCTGCCATGATGTACCAGTAGCTATTCTACAATGTAATAATTTAGAACCATTAGCAGTATGTTGTTGTCGTCTTTCATTTTAATTGTCTAATGTCTTCTGCTGTATGTTTTCTAACACTGGCACATATGCCAGACTTTAAAGAGTCTATTGTGGAATGTTTGTCACAAACAACCAGGACTAAAAGGTTTGAGAGCATGAAATAAACATGCATTTACATTAAAAAGTAATTGCTGAAGGGGGTTGCTTTGTGTTTTTGTTTTTGTCTTGGAGGAAAACATGAACTATTTCGTGCCTTTGGTAGGGGCAGAAGCACCCAGACATTTGTCTTCAGAAGTGCAAGCAGGATTGCTGAGATTTTGGGGGAGAGCTAAAACACCTTTCCCACCCTGCACTGGCCCATCCACCTCTCCTTCTCCATTGGTTTTAATATTCCTTCTAGACAGGAAAGGCAAACGTGTTAGATCAGGAATCGTTTTTTTTCAGATGTCTGACATATGGTACCGTATAATCTCTGTTTCATTTTGAAAATGCCAAAACTCCACAGCCTTGAACATCCGCCTTGAAATGTAATAGGATGAACACACAATACCACAACAAAGCTGCTATGTGGGGTGTGTAAATCTGGCCATTAGTTAACAAATTCCTTATAATATTTGTTTTCAAGAAGTTCTTCTCATCATCGTTGGTTTGTTGGATGGGGTTTGTGTGATTCAGTTTTCTTCTGCTACAGACCCTTGTTTTGGGCTGCCGGGGTGCTGTATATGCAGGATTTCTATTTCAGCCTCCTGCACTGTTTTGCTGACCTCTTTCTCACTCTGTAGGGAAGTGCAAGTTAACAGAAAGATTACAGTAAATTTGTTCTATGGTGAACTTACATCAAGAGAAGAAGCAGAAAGGCACTTCCACAAACCAGTAATTACTGCATGTCACTACAGTGTGGCTCGTATATCACTGGAAATGACAAAGTGGTTTGAAGTGCATAAGAACATCAAAGGCCCCTTGTTTATTCAAGGTCGTGGACAGATGGGATCTGGTGTATGGCAAGCCTACATGAACGTTATGGTCGTTTGGAAATGGGAATGGATGAAGCCAAAATTGGAACAAGATGTAGACATAAAGACAAAACATGGCATGAAAAAGATTATTAGCTCAGCACAGTTAAACTAAACTGGGTTTATTCCAGTTACGAATGGTGATATTGTTAAATGTTTGGTTATTTTTTCCTCCTCAGAAATAACTAATTTCACTTTTGGCTACTAGAAAGCCTTTCTCTTTCTTGGTTTGGAGGTTATTTATCTTATTTTTCATCTTTTGGAGTGTCGACATTTTTAAAGATAATGCAACTTTGCTATTGCCCTTTTCTCTTCTTAGTTGGCATGATGATTACATAGATAGTATTTCATTGGAAAACACTGTTTCTGAGAATCCTACACTTGAATGTTTTTTCAATGTTGTCATTATAATGAAGAAATGCCTCAGATGTTTTAATTGTAAAATAATACATTAGGTTTTCATCACCACAGAAATACTCCAGTGCCCTACTTTACCTTCTTTTTCCTCCTCCAAAACCCAACAATTAAAAATAAAAGCATGGGGTTTGTGTTTTATTTATCCAAGCATAAATTCCATTTTCCATCTCACCTTTATTTCAAAAAAGAAAAACATAGCCAGATTCTCAAAACAATTTTAATAGTCCTTTTGTAGTTGAACAACTTAATGGTTTTGCTTAGACATGCTCCAGCACAAGTGTCAATAATTACGAAGATTTTTTTTCCCAACATCTACCACTCTCCTTCTATGTGGAATACTTTGCCACAGTCAATTTACTGTTCATCATAATCCATGCTTCCCCCCCCCCCCTTTTTTTTTTCCCTGATTTGAGGAGAGTTTGCAGTTTTATTTTCAAATTCTCAAGTGTACTCTTAACATCACCCCCCCTACAAAAGAGGACAGGGGTGATCTACCAAAACCAACCTGCATGTTTTCACATCTAAAACCAGAGGCATGATTAATATCTGCAAAACCAGCATTGCACACAATAAATTATTTCCTGTCAAATATACAGAGTAAATCTAGAAATCTATCAAAACCCTCATATGTTCTATAGATACAAATCATAGTTCTTGACTTAAATGTTCCCAGATAGCTTTATAGCTACTGAGTCGTGCTCTAACTCATTCATCCTACAACCCCTGTTCCTATTTCAGGCTGTGAGTACCGTATTGTTTGTGTAAATGTTTCCTAATCTGAGCTTTCTTATGTTTAGAGAACATTCCCCATAAACTTGTCAGGCCTCTAATTAATGCATTGGACCACTAGGCATGTCAAACAAATTACATCATTTATTGTATATGTCACAGATTCCACATTTATTAACTAGGTTTAATAATTGCTGAACTCAATGCTATTTTGATTAATACAGAGTTTGAACCCAGTTTACTGGCACTCTCTCTGTTTTGGGGAAGAGACAAAGTCTCAAAACAAATGTTACTGGATTATAAAATTGATGAGAATTGAGTTTTTTTAATGAGGCTTGAAAAACCTCAGGGAAATAATCTTTTTACCATAATTAATTTGCCGTTTCTGTCTCCTCCTCTCTATTCTGCTAGCAGGAAAGGAAAAAAGGAGAGAGAACAAGGAACAGCTTAAAAAAAAGTGCACATTTTTCTCTCATTCTCCTACTAAGAATTACTGAAAGGTACAGAAATAGTAAAATTTAGCTGGAGATTGATTTGGCTTGAGATTTTCTAATAACCTTTTGAGAACAGAAATTTCCTGAGTCAATAAACCAGTGCAGCTTACTTCTATGTGGAATATCCCTACTTCAGATTAAATCCACATTAACTGTAGAGTTTAGAAAGTAAGAATTTTCATTCTGGTAATGCTTCCATGTTTCATCTCCTCATTGCCATGAGAATTAAGAGACGTAAGCAGAACCCAGGCAATACTCTGGTTCTTGAAAAATGGTGGTCTTTGGATGATGCCATTGCACTTGCATGACTTTAGGCAGAACTGTCTCATTGCTGCAAGGCTCAGGACTTTCAGTGATTTCTGAGTCAATTGCAAAGCATCTTAGCCCCCAAACTCCATCTTAGGCTCCTCGATATACAACTTGTTTCTATGAGTTCTAATACAAGCAACTTTCCAAGCATTCTCTCAGAAGTGCTCCTTAGCTCTAGGACACTGGTACTGTTAGCTAGAGTTTGTTAAAGAAGTGGGAAAACGAAGATTTAGAATAGAGTATTTCAGTTGTAAGGGATGTACAACAATTATCTAGTCTAACTAACTGAGCAGTTCAGGGCTGACCAAAAGTTAAAGCAAGTCCAAATGACAGGCCTGAAGTATCAACCGCCTCTCTAGAAAGCCTGTTCCAGTTTGAAAGTGACTTGGTTTTTTTTGCGTGACTTACTGGCTAAACGTGGGTGACTTATGGACAGAAGGTAGTTCAAACTCAGTGCCATTCCTCCTGGAGTGTTTCAATCCATTTTCTCTGTATGCTACATTCCCACAATGGACTGAAGTTTTCTGCAACTGATTTTTAGCTTTTAAAAGAACTGGAAAATACAGTTTGGGAAGTCTAAATACCATTAAGGAGAGAGCAAAGTGATAAAGTGGGTCTAGAAGGTGTTATTTTGCAACATAGGTATCCTCACTTTGACTTCGTCTAATTCAGGATGTGTAACTTGGGTGTCGATATCCTGAATTAGCTCTATATCGTATTAATGCTAATAGAAGAGGGCCAGCATAATATCAATTTTTTCAGTTATGTCCTACCTAAATCTGAAAAAGACCACTTAATCATCATTAATCACTGGGTAAATCTAGTGGTGGTTCTTTACACAGAGGATGAATTTCATTCTTAAGCAATAGATCTCTGTGGATCTAACATATCTTTTAAGCTGAGCTTTCATATTACAGAAAGCCATCTTGTCTCTTTCAAGAAATACAACTATTTTTTTTTCAACTTATGAGTGCTTTTTTCTTCTTATATTCTATAGCAAATGAGTGATTCATTTCCCAAGTGTTTGCAGAACATATAGTGGAAAAGGGGATCATGACTTTTTAAAGTACCTATTTAAAGAAGATGTCTCAATAGTGCTGTGTAATCCAATGCAGCTCCTCTCTCGTGGCCAGAGGCCATGGTAGAGTTGAATAGGTTTTAGTCAGTCCTTTAAAGCAAAGGATTTTTTGGCAGATACACTTGATTATATTAATTCCAAATATTTTTTTTAATATAATGTAGGAGATTTTAGTGGCCATTTTACTCACTTTTAGAATTGTTGCTGGACAATCTAAATTATTAGACTTCCATTATTTAAATTTATGAATATTAATCATTTTGTGAATAAATAATAATAATTTTATGACTACTAGAAAATTCATCTGCAGTCTTAGGTACATACAAAATATTAAAAATGGTTTAAAAATAGACATTTTTCTCAGAAGGAGATGCTAATATTAATTTATAGGCTTTGCAAATGATATGGCCTATATATAGGTTGTGATTTTTAAATCCTGGAATACCTTTGGATCATATTTATTTGATCTTTTACATTCAAAATTTAGAAGGGAGAAATAATTGGAGAGGCTGGGTGGGTTTTTAAACATTTTAAGTCACTATAATAACAAACCTTTTGAAACTTTGGTAGTTTTAGTTGTATTCAGTGTGTTTTGCTCAGGAAGGATTCTTCACACAGGACAGTGGGTTTTGATGGTGTTTTTTTCTTGTTGTTTTGATTTGGTTTTTTTTTCCTTCTGTGTCAAAGGAAACTTCTTGTGGAAGGAGGTTTATATATCTGTAGCCACATCTTTGCCTCCCTTGAGCCAATTTTGACAATATGGCTCTTATGCAATTTTGCAATTGTATTCAAATAGCAACAGGCTGTGATCTGAAAGATATAAGTGTACATATGGTATACATGTGCGTTTGTGTGGATGTCTATGCAGAATGTACTATGCAAGCTTGTTCAGCAGATAACCTGTGCATCCAGGTTTTGTTGCATTCATATATGAGTAGAATTATTTTCAGATACTACAGTGTCTTTCTGATGTTATGAAATCCTTGAGATAGAAAATCTCAATGCAGATCAGACGCATAACTGACAAATACCTGTGGCATACCTGTTTCTTCCAATTCCTTTCATACCATGTGTATTGAGTAATAAATAACAGGTGTTTGCTGCCAGCCCTGTTTTGTCAGTCTGAGATCCAAAATTAAAGCTATGTTCTTCACAAGACATTGCTGTTATTTAATCAGTTGCAAAAAAAAAAAATGTTTAGAACTGTGAGCCAGACTAGAATCCACATCACTCTGTTATAGCTGCACAGACTTTGCAGAATTAGAGTGAGTGGAAAAGAATAAAAATGTGTTCCTGTCGCTAGCAGCAAAGAATTATTGCTCTGAAATGGATTTTTTGCATAAGATAATTATATCCTAATCACAGCTGTGCTTTTTAAATTTGTGCAAATTTTACAACATTCATCATTAAACACCTGGATTTGGGTGTTGTGATAGTGTTTCTATGCTGTATTTTATTTATTTGATGAATACGATAAAAGTGCCTCTCCATATTCTTTATGTATTGTTTAAGCCAGCTGAATTTAATGCTTGCAAGCTGATTAGTAGCCTAAAGGTATAAAGTTGCCTATACAGATCCAAATGACTTTCTGTTGAAGCCCTCCATAGATGTCAATGGATTTATATCAGGCTCCATATTCAACATGTATGTGTACATCCACAGATTAGAAAGAAACATTAATGAAGAGTTCCGAGGTCTATGAAATTGGAACAGGTTTGTATCATGAAGCAAATATTTCAATGTGCTATGACAATGGGATTCACATTATGAATCTGGAAAAATGGCTGCAATTATTAACAAATGCAAGGTGTTTACAAAACAGGCTTGATGCTGGGCTCTTGCCCATGTGAGGATATTTTGTTGTGTATGGATCCAGGAAGATATATTGCTCTAAGCATTGCTAGAAAAATAAGTGCTGTTTAAATCCTTCTAAGTACCTACTCAGTTTAAGTGAAGAGACTAGAATATGGAATGAGGTCCACTGAGAATAGCACATGGGAAAAAAACAGCAATATTTATTATTTTTCTTGCAGTTCAAGCCTTGATTTTAAATGTATCTAGGAAGGAAAAAAAATGTTTTAGTACTGAAATGTCAAAATGCTTTTAAACCCAAAATCTAGATCACAATTCTTCCCAGTCTGTGAAGAAGTTTCCACATAATCTGAGCATTTTTTCATTTGCTTTTCTTCATTATTCATCTTTGTTGATTCTGTTTGGCAATGTGAGTTAACAGTCTTCTTCTCTTGTAAAGGACATATTAACCTTCCATATTTGCAGCAAAGAAATTGTAGTGGAGGTGGAATAACTGATTTAATGGAAGTACTAAAGAAAGAATAGTGCAGAGATGAAATAATATCACTGTATTTCAGTCTGACCTTGTTATTACAGCTACAAAAGCTCTATATGTAATACACAGAGTTGAAATTATTTAAAGGGTGTAAGTCACCATATTAATGGGAGAAAATAGTTCTCAGTAGTTCTCAGTAGTTCTCAACAAGACGCTCAGGTAAAGCAGGGACATCCTGTAACAGTATGTAGTTCCTTGTCCAAGTCAAAACAGGAGTAGCGACAGTATGCAGCTGTACATGTATGGTGCCAGAGCTCCTTTGTATCTCAGTACTTCTCAGATAAAATATATAATAAGGAAACTAGTGCAGTTGTTGACCTTTAGATGTATGTTTTAGTCTTTCATTTAATGGTATTTTAAATAGCTATTTTCTTATTATGATTTAATAAATGTTATGCCTATAAACCTGGAAAAATTGGCTTGTTCCATCAATTTCAAAGGAACACAAAGTACACTCCATGCTCTGCTGTAAAAGTTTAATAGAACTTTGTTGACATTTAAAATAGTCTCTGAGAATTGCTACACAGTGATTCTAGATTCTTGGCTTGCATACAGCACTAGCAGTACTTGCAATGAGCTTATTTGCTGAACTGGTAATTATTACTGTAGTCACACCAGTCTCTGGCCATACTGCTTTGTTAGGCCTCAGTGCATTAGATTCAAGAGAAGGGTAAAGATCATCTTGGGGAACAGTTTGCCCTGGGGGATTTCAAGTGATTAGATAAGAGCATTTAAGCTATTCTGCAGCTGTTGAATGACACGTATATTTTGTATGGAAACATGGAGTGATGCTGGGATGAATGCATTGATATAAAAGACAAGTCAGGCACTTAGCTGTCAGCTAAACCCATCTGTAAAGCAAGATGAATGGACCTTTGAATATCTTCTTGTATTAATGTGTATCATAGACAAGAAATCCTTAGTAACACTATGGAGGTGTGGGTGCTCAGGTAATAACACAAAATGAGTTCAGTTTTCAGTGTGAGGGTTACAAATGACAAATCCTCATATGACCTTGTACAACCAGGGAACCTAGTTTTCTGGAATGGGCATCATGCTCTGATATTCCTGTGAAAGCCAAAGAAATTTGGAATTTGCTTAAGTTGTGGCTGATTCTGGCCTATAAATATCCTTGCTTCTCAATGGTTTCGAGTACTTGCCTTGCTATGTACCTTTCTCGTGCTGCAGGAACCCCATTGATGCCTGGAAGGGTTAATGTGACTGATCAGAAAACATAAAGATAGCTGTTTTTAGGGCCTGTTAGGCCTAAATGAAATCTGCTAATTCTGAGAAGGTGTAAGAAAGGAAGAAATAAAATGCTGGTAAACCTCTTCCTCAGAAATTATGCAGTGATAACCCAGATAAATGAGGTCTTGAGAATATGGGTAATACCCATTTTGAAGTGAAGGGACAACTAATCTGGAGATGTTTTTCACAAAGCTTGTATATACTGACAAAGGGGCCTATAGGGATGCTGAGGAGGGACTCTTCATTAGGGTCTGTAGGGATAGGACATGGGGTAATGGGTTAAAACTTAAACAGAGGAAGATTAGATTGGATATGAGGAAGAAATTCTTTAGTGTAAGGGTGGTGAGGCACTGGAATGGGTTGCCCAGGGAAGTTGTGAATGCTCCATCACTGGCTGCGTTCAAGGCTGGGTTGGACAGAGCCTTGGCTGGCATGGTTTAGTGTGAGGTGTCCCTGCCCATGGCAGGGGGATTGGAACTAGATGACCTTAAGGTCCTTTCCAACCCTAACTATTCTATGATTCTATGATTCCATATCTCTGGGTAAAGACAGTACCCACTACCTGAACTGTAGGGACAACCACAACCCTCAAGATTACTTTGTGTAATTTGAAATGCTGTTATTTTTTATTACATTTTTTCTTGGTCTCTCCTAATTAAGGAATCAAACCTTTTAATACTTGCCATGGTACGAGTATTTTATCTTAAAAAGGCAGTGATGAAAGTGGAGGAGACACAATGATACTCATTGCTGAGGAATTTCTGAATAATGAAAATCCCATTATGGCTGCATTTGGCCCCATCTCTTTTAAGCAAAATGGTTTAAAAGCCTGGTTATAACTCATAGTTAGGCATAAACGTATGCTTTATAAAAAAACATACTTATGATTGGCATCATTTTTAAGCCATCATTTTACCTTGGACCTGGGGCTCATAATGGAAATACTTGAGATTTTGAGTCCTGCTGCTGTCCATCCAGGCCGAGCAGTGACTGATGAAATTTTTGGGGTGGAAAGAAGAGTGGAAGATGTCTTTTAACTATAGCCCTGTGGTAACATATCTATGTGTGGTGATACAGCACCCAAGGGGACTCTAAAAAAACCTGAATTAATAAAGCTGTGAGGTGAGAAAAGCCTTGTTGCAACACACCAACAAAAGCATCGTTGAGAGCAAGGGAAAGAAGAAACCCCCTAGAACTCATTTCTCCTTTGGTAATAAAGTGTAGTAGTCAGCCAAATGGTCATGTATTCTGTGCATTCCTTTTATTTTTCATTTGTTTTTTTGGTTAGCGTACAACAAAGAACAGCAGTGATGGACAGAGCCACAAACCCACAATGACTGCACATATTACAAAAATATGGACAGTGCTTACAGGAAAGTGACACAGCAGATTTAGAATGTGTGGTAATGTTAAAAATGTCTCTGTTTATTCTGGTTCCCACACTTTTGGGAGTTACAGGCATATGCTTTTCCCCTGGCATGAGCCTGACAGAGCACTTAGTGCCTACTGAAGGCTAAGTCAAGTATAGCAACAGGGCCAGGCCCTGAGGCCTAAGTAGCAGACTTCATCATCCATCATCCCCTGACAGATGAGTTTCTGGCTATCTATTACATAGGGAGAAAACGTTCAGACAATGCACAGTAAATATAGACACAAGGGGAGAGGATCTCTCTATAGAGAATATAGAAAATACTTTTGTATTCTTTATAATACCCAGAAAATACTTTTGTTCTTATCTGTGACCAAATCATCATCATTATTGAAAAAATTAAATTAACTTATGCAGGGGAAAAAGTCAGGGAAACAACTTTAAATTTAAGTGGAAAAAAGGAATTGGCAAGACAGCAAATACTCGCTGTATTTAAGCTTATGTGAAAACAAATATCACTATGGAGGGATCCTTTGTCATCTGCTGGACTTCACAGTCCTGGCAGATAAAACACTGACAGGACCCAGAGCCTGGAAACTGGAAGCAAGTGCAGATTAGCGAGGAGGCAAGTTTTCAGCAGTCAGCTATTGCTGTGGCAGTCTGGCAGAGCTGTGGCAACTCACTGAAAACATTCTCAGCTGAAACAGGGGAAAGATTTCTTCTTCCATGGATATGCTTATTCATGCAGACTAGTGCAGGAAGTAATGGCCTATGCTTTGAAGGCAAATTCTACAAATCTAGTAGATAAATATCTGTTATCACCTTAGAGCTCTGAGCCCTTCTGAAATGGGATGTCACTGGAGAATATTTATATGACTCTGTTTCCAGCTGAAGAATATTCTTCTGTGTAGGTTTTACCACTTTGGCTTCTTTTGGGCTTCAGAAGCATAAGCTGTTTGTGTGCTGTCAGGGCTTTGTTGTTATTTTTCTTTCTTGGCAAGAAGCTTAAAAGTAGCTATCAGTGCACTTATTGACAGTAGACATCAAAAACTTTTGGACATGAATGACCCTCACCGCCCCACTACATTATGTATTCCTTAATCTCAAAGAGCAAAAATGCTTTCAAAACTTTAAGTCCTATTGAATTTTTGTAAAGGAGTCATCTAAAGACCCAAGACAGGTTTATCTAGTAAAAATAGTGGTCATTTATTATCTGGCACTGTGATGATGATGTTTTTGCGCATCAAAGAAAAATGCCTAAGAATTTCTTACATCATCTCTAGGTGCTTGTATATGCAACCACTAGAGAGCCTGGATAAATGGGTACTTCCTTCAGTGTGCCATTGACACTATGGTAAATGGAAGGAATTGTCTGTCATTTACTGGATGCGTTATAGAAAATTCAGATCAGATTCTTCATATTTGCTTTTCCTATCAAGGTCATCCAAACCACTAAAAAGTCATGAGCTGCGGAAGGAAATTCTCAGAGTTTTCATGTGGTCATTGCTAGAGAAAGCATTTCCTTTAGTATCCATATGTTCAGCATCTTTCCCTGTTCTATCTTTGCTAAAGTTATGGCATTGCATTTAGGGAGAAGAGGAAACAAAAATTTGCAGATGAAACTTTTTGGCTAAGCTGTTTAAAAACAGTGTTATTGAAGCATTTAACTGATCAGAATGCTCATGCTACTAGTCATGGAAGCAAGTAAGGAACTCTGCTTCTCTGTTCCTTCCTACCCATTCTCTTCAGCTCCTGGGTGAGACTGGAGAAGTTTGTTCTTTGCTGTCTTACCTTTTCCACCATCCCTCATTTGAGGTGATTCTTCCCAAGTCTCAGCAAAACCCTAGTGAATGAAAACACTTAATTCCTAATCCAGACCCTGCGAGATCTGGTGGTTTTGTCCTATTCTGGAGTGTGATATAGCAAATACTCCAGTGTTTTTAAGCACTGTAAATACACTCCAGCTGGCTCTTTATAACCGTATGGTGTTTACACATACATGCCTCTTTTCTATTTTCATATTTGCTAAACTCTGCTGGACTAGATGTGTATCAGCAAGGCCAAAGTGTATAATACAAACAGACCTCATTTTGCTCCTTGGTGTGATTCTTTTAGTAGCATTAGATGCATTGAACCACATTATGTATTTCCACTGTGATTGTAAGGAAGCATGGGTCTGAATTTGGCTGCAAACATGATATTTCTCTTTGGTAGTTTTTTCATTTCCTCCCTCTGTCTATCAGCTTGTTATAGGTGTTGTAGTTGATGTGATCTGAAATATGATCAGGGATACATATGTATGTGGTTCCTGTTGGCCCTAACATGATCCAGCTCAGCCCAGGTTTGAGCATGGATTGGACAAGATGATTTTGGCCTAAGTTATTTTAAGATTCTGTAATTCTGTGTTTGGTTTCTTTGTGTATACATTCAGTTAGAAAGATCTTGCAAAGGCAGGCTGGTTTGTCCATAAAAGCACAATAGCCTTGGGGCGTGCTGATCCACCCAAGTTACTTCTTGGCAGGGGAAGCACGATCCCTGGTTCCAGTTTTGCTTGCTTTTATAGCTGCTCCTGGGTCTGGTATGGGGTTCTCATGATGCAGAGAATTACTTTGCTGTGTAGGCATTCATTGCTGCTGTGGTTGAGTCGTTGGCTCAGTAAAACAGATGACTGGATGCTTTGAAGAAGCTTGCTGCGTGTGCTGGCATGTTAGGCAGGCATAATAAAAATGTAGGTCTTACTACACTGCCTTGTGGCATGCTGGTATGTGAACTCAGGCCATTCCTGGCAGGAATGATGCTAAATGTTGGGTCACCCAGAGAGAGAAAACTGGGAGAATAAGCTGAGCTACAAACATGACCTGTGTTAGTGTGTTTTGTATATAGCCATTCACATGCTGAGCACACTGAAAGAGTGATTTAGAGACAGCTGCATAGCACTCATCTGTGCTCTGATGTCTGAACCCAGAGATTAAACTGCCGTGCAAAGGAGAACCCCCAAGATAGCGGTGGAAAGAGATTATGGTTTAAGTAGGCTGATGGTCGGTAATTAATCCTAGCTGAGGTGCTTCTTATGTTGCCTTGCACTGACCTACAGCCTTAGCTGTGATTGCAACTGTGATTTGAAACGTCTTCTGTTTCCAGCTTTAGAAAAAAACCTTTTTTTACAACAGAATTTTTGTGATAGTTTGCAACTAAAAGGCCTCATCTGCTGGCACAACCACATACCCTTTCTCAAATGCAGAAAAACCTGACAGCTGAGACCCAAAAGATGTGAGGAGCCCTTTCCAGACAGCAGATGGTCAGAAGGGAAGGAATGTTCTTGGCAGGAGTAGAAAGAGAGGTCTAAAACACCTTTGCTTTGTATTTTGCTTTGCCTATTTTGGGTTATTTTTCTTCTTTTAAAAAGAAAGAAAGAAATAAAAGGTATAAATCCAATGACATTATGTGCTTGTAGTGAAGCAGGAAAGTCTTGGTAATCCTGTATCTAGCTGTTGTCACTGTGATGCAATTGAACTAATTAATATCTAATGCTTGAAGCTTGAGGATGTGAAACCTCATAGGTTGAAGTAGGTCAGGATAGAGGTTTTAGTCAAGAAAGATTTCCTTAGCCCAAGCTCATTGAACTTGTGAATGAATAATGATTTGACTAATTATTACTGTACTTGGGGGAAAAAAACAGCTGTTCACAGAATATTTTTTGTGTCTACTTTTTCTCCTCTGCCCCTCCAGTGAAGTTATGCTTTTTAATTCACTGGCAAAGATGAAAGTATCATTCACTGAACACTCAACCAGTTTGGTTTAATTTTCCTAGGTTTCTGAGATGAGAGCCAGAATTTAAACCTGGAACCTGTTGCTGCTAATCAAATCAGAACTGAAAGGTAAGAAACTGTCTCTTCTTTCTTCCTAGAGTTTGGGCTTTGACCCTTCTACTCCTCACTGCTGCTCACAGATGTATTTCCAAAACTTTGTTTGTCATCTCATAGACGCACTTTCCTGGAATCTGAATATCCATCAATAGTTGTTTTTGTGAAAGGAAAAAGGCTCAAGCTTTTGTGACTAGCAGAAACGTCTATATGTAAAAAATATGATGTCACCTGTGTATTTAGTTACTACTGCATGAAAGACTTGGGGTGAGGCCAGCAAGACTGTGTAAGAAGATGGGAGGTTCACACATATTTTTATACAGGTTGGTTGTGAGCCTTCAAACTGGTTTGGTTCTGGGATTAGTGTCTGGTGTCAGGCTCTATACCACATGTTCTACCACTATGAGTTGTAACAGGATGTGCAAAAATAGACGGACAATCCCAGCTCCAGGTTTTCCAGCTCTTGTCACTTTTTTGCATTGTAATTGTGCTTTTTTACTTTATATTTATCTTTGATTTATTAGAACAGTCCATATCAGCTATTTATATTCATAAACCTATTCCTATTTGTTCCAGCAATCTCAGCCAAGAACATCCCAGAACTGACATTTTGAAAGTCCTTTTGTTTATGGGAAATTTTACACATTTGGATTTTCCAAACACTCAACTGGGGAGTGATCACTGCAAACATCTGAGAATACTTTAGCTCTTCTAATTCTCTCATGATGTTTCACTAATATCCAAAGAGGGAACAACTGCTTATTTTATAAACTAGTTTGCCAGGTTTCTTCAAAAGCTGTTAGAATCCCAAATTTTCTAAGCAGACATTTGTTTCTTAAATATTTTTTTATTCCTCCTCTCTTAGCTACAGCTAATATTTTTCTCTTTATGGTGTGTGTCAGGACTGGCTTTTTCGAGCATATAAGGTCTGTTGCCTGTTACTTGGGGGGTTTTAAATGGGACTCAAGCTTAAAGGCAAGTCTTCTGCATAGGAGCAAATTTTGCCCTACTTCAGTCTCTCTGCAAGTATGAGTGTAAATTGATCACGAAACTTGGAATTCAACTTTGTCTTTTAGTTCTGGTTAAAATAAAAGCTACTGAATTTTAAAAGTTCAGATGTTCATTAAAACACATATAGCACTGCCCCTGGGATTGTACCTAAGGTATTTGTAGGTAAGCAATACTAACATACAATTTGCAAAGCAATAACCCAATATCCCAAGTGAAAGGGAAACCCTGTGAAGCTAAAGGTAAGTAATAAATAGTGATGAACAGGGATTGTGGAAAACGACAATTGGAAAAAGTTGTAAATCCCAAGGTTTTAGTGGTGTTGCTCTTACTTATTACCTTAGGTACAGAGTTTTGCTGTTTTCTGCTGGTGCCCTGGGGGAAAGGTCTTTGTCACTTTAGATGAAAAAGACAGTTTTCAAAATGTTATCAACATCTTCTGCCCTGCTTACCTGACTTACAGGTAGAAAAAAAAAGGGATTTTTGGCAAACATTAGAGACAACACAGGAAAGGCTTCTGACAGTTACTATTGGCAATTATTGATAATAATGATATGTTAGATGCTGCAGGGAAATAGCAAACCAGAGTATTAATTCCTTTATCATTTCAAGATATGCTGCTATTGATCCCTTGAAATATATAGCAAAATGGGCAGGCTTTCTGGGAGTACCAGTTTAGAGCAAGTCTTTTGAACTTTATGTCTGGCAAAGGCTCCAGTCCAGGAAAACAAAAAAGTTTTGAATTAATAAACTGCCCACAGCATAAAATTAAATACAGGAAAAGCACTTCCTGGAACTTCAGCTAGGGGATTCGTTTTGATCAATGAATAAATCTATGACTCATAGCAGAGACACTCCAATGTAAGAATGATGCCAGTGTTTTCAGTCACTGTGCCTCTGCTGGAATAGTGATTGCTATCTGACCTAGAATCATAGGATCATAGAACAGTTAGGGTTGGAAAGGGCCTTAAGATCATCTAGTTCTAACACCCCCCTGCCATGGGCAGGGACACCTCACACTAAACCATGTCACCCAAGGCTCTGTCCAACCTGGCCTTGAACACTGCCAGGGATGGAGCATTCACAGCTTCCCTGGACAACCCGTTCCAGTGCCTCACCACCCTTACAGTAAGTAACTTCTTCCTTACATCCAATCAAATCTTTCCCTGTTTAAGTTTGAACCTGTTACCCCTGGTACTCTCACTATAGACCCTAATGAAGAGTCCCTTCCCAGTATCCTTGTAGACCCCCTTCAGATCCCACAAGGCTGCTATGAGGTCTCCACGAAAGGAAGAGGTGATGTGAGCCAGTGTGTTGGGAGAAAACATTGTTCTGATGCTACAATATCATAAAGTTGCTGAAATAAAAATGCTAAATGATTGTGACCTACCTTCAGTATAATACCACGATGGCTGGCTGGAAAACACCCTGAAAGTAGGGAGCAAAGTTTTATGGAGTATCAAGTCCAAAAATGGCAAAACAATTCAAATCTAAGAAATAGCTTAGATAACTCAATACCCAGGTACAACTAAACTAGTAAAATTTTGATGAATTCATCCCAACCCACATACTTCATTATTAATTGAAAATACTTATAGACTTAGCTACTAAAGGTGTGTAGCCTTAGAGGCTGAATTTATACTAAAGAAGGGGAGAATTTTAAGGAGAGATGTATCATCTCAAAATCATGTCATCGTGTGATATCTCAAAAGTTTACGAGAGCAAGACTCTCCTTAGTATTTCATCACTTTGTAACATTGAGGTGAGGACTAGATGGGAGAGTGATGGGTCAGGATTAGCAAGTATATATCATCCTATACCTCTAGTTCTAGTGCTCCAAGCAGGGGGATGGATGGGCTAAGAGAAGAGTGGCTTTAATGAAAAGCTCAGGACTTTGTGGGATTTGCTTCTTTCAGTCTAAAAGTTGGAAATTTGGGAAGGGAGGGCTTGTGTTGCCTGAATATGCAAAATACATTAGCCAGTTTGTATTCCTCTGGGCCAGTGCATGGATTAGCAGATCTTTTTTGTATGTTGAGCTCAGGTGTTTATGGATGTGCTAGGTCTTACTAACTGCTACTTAAATACAAATTATACTGTTTATTCTGCAAGCATTTGTACATGGGAGTATTCCCACTGAACTATAGGAGTGTCTATGTACCTTGAGGGAGAAGGCTTATATTATTGGCCCACTTTGTGAGCTGAGCGCTCAACACTTGTATTTTACAAAAATAATCTGGCTCAGAAGGTAGATCCTATCATTCCTGAGCCAAATTCAGTTGCTGAACAACTGCATTGCCCCTGTGTTGGAAAGAATTACCTTAGTATAGCCAAAGATTCAATATTTGGCTTTCTAAGCACAATTATTAATTAAAAAAAAAGTGTGGGCTGAGTACAATACAGCATGAAAAAAAAAAAAAAAACAGTATGTGCACACTAGAAATGAAAGCATGTCTGTGTTTGAATAATAAGAGACTCCTCAAAAGTATTTCCACCTTCTTGGCATCTCTAAGTCAAGAAAAGAAAATCAGTTTTAAGTCTGTGAACCAAAATTCTCTTCCCAGCCACAATATTTCCTGGAAGAGATCTAGCAATATGTATAAAGTAGGGAACATGCTACAAGGCCAGCCAAGCCTGCCTCCTGTGGATAGTTAATCTATGGCTATAAAATTATATTGTTCTTTGTATTAGTCTTAAATGACTTGTACATATGTCCATTGTTGTCAGCTTAGAAAGTACAGTTGTGAAACTTTGGTTCCAAATGCTTATACATTTTGTCATCTGAAAAGAACTGAAAGCAGCCCAGTTTCTTCAACAGTTGCATTAAGCCCTAGATGTCTGGGTTAGAAGTCTCTTCTAAGCATTCTTCACAGGGAAGCTGTAGGAAAACATGTTTTTAAAACTGTTTAACTCTTGCTGTTCAGTCTGAATATTGTTTGAAAAGAAGCCTTCTGTCTGCTTACAATGAGCTGATCTGTACATTAATATGCTTGCAGATGCTAAAATTAGGTCAATAATCAGCTACTGTCTTACTTATAAAAGCAATTACAGCTCCCTTTCAGCAAACAATTTAAGTATTTAAGTTGGTTTAAGGATGGGCTAAATCATGCAATCAATGTCTGTTCTTTGAAATTGGGTGTTAAACCTAGTAAGGAGTTCTCTGTTAATCCAGAGTCTAGCTGGACAATGAGTCGTATTGATAGTCATGTCTGCTGGACTGATGAGAGACAGAGCCAATATAATTTGTGGCATAAGTGACTTGTCTTATATTTGCATTAGTTCCCCCACAGCCGATTTGTTCTTTCTTCTGTGGAGGTTTGTCCTTTGTACTTGTTTTTCTTCTTGGTAGCAGAGAATCAGAAAATAATTCACTTTCAGGAGAAAATGCTGCTTGTGTTAAAATATTGGAGGGAATGATGAAGCACCTTGAGTTTTAGACTTCGGGGAATTAATGTCTTTTCAGATTTGAAAAGGAAAATTCCCCCCTCCCTGATTTGAGTCTATTTGATTCAGGATGAAACCACATGCATTGGGGGGCCTGACAGGCCATGGATGGAGAACAGGTTGTCTGAGAAGGGATTAGGGCTCTATGAATTACCAGGCTTCAGCTTCAGATAAACTTGGGAACATCAGAGACATAAATTTAGTTTTCACCATCTGATTTTCTCCCATGGAAGTCTCCAAAGTGCTAGAACTTGCAGAAGCAGTGGTGAAGCACAGCTAGCCTGGGGCCAAGGAATAAAATGAGCTCTACTTTGCCACTGACCAGTTTCACCTGCTTCCATCTTTGAGGCTGTGTGAAGTGGCCTCATATTGCATTTCCAGTCGGTTTGCTGAAAGAGAGGGAAGAGCGCACTTGGAGACACAATGCAGTTCTTCACATGCAGAATGATCTTTGTGCTTAGGTTCCCTTCTTATACTCTATATTTTGCTCCACATCTGCATGTGCATAGGTAGTCAAATATTAAAATTGCTTTGTAAGTACATAGTTAAATCACCTGAGTGGAAAAAGGGGTCCTGTGGGAGTGGCATCACACCTAGTAAGCATGCATGGCTGGCTATTAGACTCTTTTTCAAAGCAGTTCTACATCTGTTAAGCTTATGGCTTCAGGTTATGTCTGGCAGATGTGATCTCCTCTTCCACAACTGCAACCCCTTTCTAATCTTGTAGCAGTGTTAAGGAACATTTAGCAGGCTAACTTCTTTATACCAACTAAAGGGTCTTGTCCTGGGGGAAGTAGATAGTTGTAGACAAATTTAGGCTTCTTTCCCATTTTTGAGGGGCTTACAGGACTATAGGTATGGAAAAATTCTGAATTGAAGTTGAGTATTCAGTGAAATCATGAGTGATAAAGAGGTGTTACTTGTTCTTTGCAATATTCACAATATTGTGTTTCTCTACATAGGATAGCAGTTTACTGAATATTTTCCATTAACAGGGCAATTTGTGGATTATTTTGGAAAGGCAAAGAGACTGCATTTTTCACTTTCACTTTGGTTCTTACCTTGGTCCAAAACAGCAGGGAGAGAATTGCATTAAAAAAAACCAAACTCATAACAGAATAACAGCAAAAATAACTTGTGATGACGCAGTTCAAAAGAACTCTAATGTTGCTGTGTGTATGGTGTTTCAACCCATGCTTTAAAGATTTAGTACTAGAACTAGAAGGTCTTGGGGAAAAGTCCCTGGAGAAGCAGTCTTGTTCTCAAGTTTGTGAACTTAGATATAGTTAAAAGGCAAAACCAGACAAAAATAACACTGATCACATAATAACAATTAGCGGGAGAGAAAAAGGTGCCTAAGTATTTTGATTTTGAATCTGGAATATTAGATTGACTTCCTAAACTGGTTAGAGGGGGAAATGCTTGATTTTTCCCTTTTTCCTTTTTTTTTTTTTTTTTTTTTTTAACATATGCCTGTGATTGTCTAGCTTTGTAATAGTGGTGTATAGTAATAAAATTTAAATGGTCAAATTTGTAAATATGAAAGGGTTAGTGGCTGCAATGGCATAGTTGGTTCAATTGTTGCTATAGATGAGGACTAGTTCAACATAGTTTAAAGCAATGGGAGAAAACACCTCCAAAAATATGAGTTTTAAATTTTATAAATGGCTCAGGCATCAGTGAAATGGTATTGCTTCCAGGCTTGTCATGATGAGTCCTATTTCAGTTCCAAGTAGCAAATACCTTTGCATCATGATCAGGTCTTTGGCTGGCCTTGTCTTTTCATCTGTGTGCCTACAGCTTTCGGTGCTGTGAGCCTTCAGGCCTTACTGAGAGCTGTTTCGTGTACCACATGGTGTGTAACAATACATCTCTCTAAAGTAAAACTGATTCTTTATTAAGAGCGCAGAGGTTCTGCATCTGTAGATTGCACTCCAGCCATGTGCATGCAGAATAGCTTAACTGGTATCCAAACTCAAAAAAAAAAAAGAAGTCATGTTAGTTCTTCCAAAGCCTGTGGAAGGGTGCTGCAGAAACTGCCTTCATATGAGCATTTCAAGAGAATGCACATGCTAGAACCAACAGCTAATAAATGAATAATTTTTAAAATTAGCTGTGTATGTACACACACTTATATACACATAAACAGATAACAGTTGTAGGGAACTCTTTCTGGAGGATGGTATAATTTCCTGGATGGAGATCTCTTGCATTTTATTCCAGACGGTCTTGTTCTGACACTGTTAGAGATATATTAAGGAGCAAGATCAGCAACGGATCTGGCACTTCCAATTCATCTATTTACCTGAGTTGCACATAAACTGAGGATTTAGGGGAATGACAAATGCTTGCTGCTGGGTATGCATATTTTCTCATTGAAACTAGAAACAGTTTAGCAACTTCACTCTGCTTTGGTTTGTAATTTATTGACATGGATTCCTAACGTTGTGCTGTTTTTTAAAAAGACTTTTGGGTTTAATAAAATGTAAGTAATTGCTTTGATGCTTTGGACTTAGAGAACTGTTTAACTTGCTTAAAAGTGATGACATTTTTTTGTAGTTATATCATCTTCATTGATACACAGACAATGGTTTGTAACACTGATGCTGTCTTCCAAGAAAACTAGCTAGCTAAAAATGTAGAATGGCTGGGAATGTTAGGACAAATCAATTAATTTAGAGATAGTCAGCTGGTATGATTTATTTCACATTATTCACTTAGGGGATAAAAATGAATATTTGAAAAATATATTAAAAACCTAAAGCCTCATTTTGCTGCTACTTTTGGTACATTTGCCAAGGAACAAAACATATATTAGAAGAAAAAATAATAAATTTCTGGTTTGAGATTCTATTAAATAATCTCTTGGTTGATTTAAAGTTTACTTCAAAAACTGCACTTCCAAACTTGCCATATGTTTCTATGCAAATGCAGAGGCAGATCTATATGTCTGGCTTTGTTCTTATTTGGCATTTTTGGAGTTTTGATATTAGCATGTGTCTCTGTGGCAGTAACAACTGAAGCTCATGATATTGCTTATGATTGAATGCTGAATTGGTATTTTCTTTATTCTTTTTTTTTCTTTTAAAGTATGTTGTTTCCATGAATAAATGTGAATCTTTTCACATGGAAACAATTGTGTGCAGAAGATTGCTGGAGCAATTTTGGAGGTCATTTTTAATTTTAAAATTTGCTCATGTACACTGTGCCCTTGTTTCTGCCTAGAATCATAGAATCAGCTCAGCTGGAAAAGACCTTTAAGATCACCAAGTCCAACATTACCCCAGGACTGCCAAGTTCTACAACAAACCATGTCAGTGAGGGCCTCATCTACACAGTTTTTGAATACTTCCAGGGAAGGTGGTTCCATCACTTCCCTGAGCAGCCTGTTCCAAGACCTGATTACCCTCTCTGTGAAGAAATTCTTCCTAATATCCCATCTAAGGCTTTCCTGGTGGAGCTTGTGGCCATTACCTCTTGTCCTACTGCTTGTTACTTGGGAGAAGAGACTGACCCACACCTCACTACAACCTCCTTTCAGGCAGCTGCAGAGAGCTATAAGGTCCCCTCAGAGCCTTCCCTTCTCCAGGCTAAACCCTCTTAGTTCCCGCAGTCATTCCTCATCAGACTTACTCTCCAGACCCTTCACAAGCTCTGTTGCCCTTCTCTGGACCTGAGGTGCCTTGCTTCAGCACCTCAGTGTCCTTCTTGTAGTGAGGGGCCCAGATCTGAACACAGGATTCAAGGTGCAGCCTCACCAGTGCAGAGTACAGGGGGATGATCACTGCCCTGGCCCGGCTGATTGTACTGCTGCAGATATAGGACAGGATGCTGTTGGCCTTCTTGGCTGCCTGGGCGCAAGGTGGCTGATGTTCAGCTCTGTCAATCAGCATCTCCAGGTCCTTTTACTCAGGGCAGCCCATTGATCCAGCCTGTCCAGATCCTATTGCAGAGCCTCCCTACACTCCAGCAGATCAACAGTCCCAGCAAACTTGGTGTCATCCACAAATTTACTGAGGGTGCACTCAACCCTCTCATCCAAATCATCACTGAAGATACTAAACAGTACTGGCCCTAAAACCGAGCACTGAGGGACACCACTAATGACTGGTCACCAACTAGATGTGACATCATTTGCCACCACTCTTTGGGCTTGGCCATCCGGCCAGTTTCCTTCCCAGCAAAGAATATACCTACCCAGGCCACAAGCCGCCAATTTCTCCAGGAGAACGCTGTGTGAGACAGTGTCAAATGCTTTACTTAACTCCAAATAGACAACATCCACGGCCTTTCTCTCATCAATCAGCTGGGTCACCTTACCCTAGAAGATCAGGTTGGTCAAGCAAGACCTGCCCTTCATGAACGTGTGCTGACTGGTCCTGATCCCTCCATTTTCCCACACATGCTTTATGACCTCACTTAGGATCATCTGCTTCACAACCTTCCCTGGCACTGAGGTGAGGCTGACAGGCCTGTAGTTTCCAAGGTCTTCCTTCCTACCTTTTTTGTGGAGAGGCATCATGTTGGCCAACCTTCAATCCTCTGGGACCTGCCCACTAGACCAAGACAGCTGATAGATGATGGAGAGTGGCTTAGCAAGGTCCTCTGCCAGCTTCTTCAGCACTCTTGGGTGTAAACCATCTGGTCCCATAGACCTGTATGCATTTAAGTGGAGCAGGAGTACCCTAACCATTTCTCCCTGAATTATGGGAACTTCAATCAGCTCCCATCTCTGCCATCTGACTCAGGGAATTGAATACCCTGAGGATGGCTGGTGTGACTCTTAAAGACTGAGGCAAAGGCGGCATTAAGTACCTCAGCTTTTTCCTCATCCTCAGTCACTAGGTTTTTCATCCAGTAGAGGATGGAGGTTCTCCTTGGCCCTCTTTTTATTGTTAATATACTTGTAAAAGTACTTTTTATTAATCATTTATGGCAGTGGCCAGATCCAGTTCCATCTAACTTCGTCTTTCTTTCACTCTACATAACCTAACAACATCCTTGTACTGCTCGTGGGGTGACAGTCCATTCATCCACAAGTGATAAATTCTTTTTTTTTATTCCTGAGTTCAAGCAATATCTCCCTGTTCAGCTGAGCTGGTCTCTTCCACACTGATTTGATTTTCAGCACATAGGGACTGCCTGCTCCTGTGTCTTAAGGATTTCATTCCTGAAGAGTGCCCAGTCTTCCTCAACCTCTTTGTCATTTAGTACTGTTTCCCAAGGAATTCTGCCAACCAGAGTGCTAGACAGGCCAAAGTCAGCCCTCTGGAAGTCTAAGGTGGAGGTTTTGCTGACCATCTGACTTTTCCAAGGATTGAAAATTTTATCATTTCATGGTCACTTTGCCCAAGATGGCCTCCAACTGTCACATCACCCACCAGTCCTTCTCTGTTTACAAACAGCTAATCTAGCCAGGCATTTCTCCTAGTTGGCTCACTAACCAGCTGGGTTAGGAAGTTATCTATCTTCCACACCCTCCAAGAACCTCCTGGATTGTTTCTTCCCTGACGTATTGTACTTCCAGCAGACATCTGGTAGGTTGAAGTCCCCCATGAGAATAAGGGCAAGCAGTCATGAAACGTTTTCCAGTTGTTTGAAGAACGCTTCATCTGTAGCTTCATCCTGGCTGGGTGGTCTATAGCAGGCTCCTACCAGGATTTCTCCTCGGTTGGCCTTCCCCCGATCTTCACTCCCAAACAGTCAGCCTTCTCACTCACAATATTGAGTTGAAGGCAGGCAATGCACTCCCAGACATAGAATGAAACCCCACCAGCTCTTTTTCCTTGCCTATCCCTTCTGAAGAGCCTGGTGCCACCCACTGCAGCATTCCAATAATGCAAATCATTCCACCACACTTCTATGATGGTGATTATGTCATGATTTCCCCACTGCACAATGGCTTCCACATCTTCCTGTTTGCTGCCCATGCTGCGGGCATTGACGTAAATGCATTTAAGTTGCCCTGTGGATCTGGACTCCAACAGCAGCGTGCTGCCCAGTGGCTCGTGTCTAGCAAGCCTGGTGTTATCCCCTTCCCCCTTCAAACCTGGTTTAAAGTTCTATAAACCTTGCTAGCTCCTGGGCTAGAATCCCTTCCCCTTTTGGGATGGGCATACCCCATCTGCTGCCACCATGCCTGATGCTGCATAAACTGACCTATGGTCAAAACCCCCAAAATTCTGGTGCTAACACCAGTCACAGAGCCAAGAATTAATTAATGAGATTTTTCTGATGTCACCATTGTCATTGATTATGACTGGCAGGAGGGATAAGAATACTGCTTGAGCTCCCAAAGCCTGCACCAGTAGCCCCAGGGCCTTGGAGTCCTTCTTGAGTCCCCTTGGACCTCTTGAAGAGATTTCCTCAATGCCCACCTGGAAGGCTGATAAAGGATAATAGTTGCAGGGCCATACCAGACGAGATTTCTGAAGTCCCTTACCCTGGCTCCAGGGAGGCAGCAGACTTCTCTGTGAGTCTGGTCAGGTCGACGTTCATGATCTTCTGTTCCTTTTTTTTTAAGGCATTTATATTACTTGACTGTTAAAATATGTTTCTGCCTCAAAACATATTTCAACAGTCAAGTAATATAAATTCCTTAAAAATGGAGTTTTATAAGGGAAATACTGATACAATCTTAACTACTTGCATAGCAATTTTACAAACAGCCCCTTTCAATCATTTATCCTGACTTTTCATTTCTTTTGTTTTTCTCCCATGTGCAACTGGCTTTTTCTGATGGTTACTCTTTCTGCCATTGAGTGTTCATGCACTGACAAGAAAATTCTCTCCTGTTTCCTTTCTACAGTGGGTTTTCATAAGAATTAAATCCCAAACTAGTTATGTAGCTGAGACAATATTTGAATCATGTGGTCAAAATGATACTGTTATTTTTCAGTTTCAGGACTTTGTTAATTTAAAATTTCTTCTTTCACTTTTAATGCCTTTTCTTATCTAAATGGTGTTTCTACCACAGTCATCAATTTTTACGGCATGCTGTAAATTATTCCCAAGTCTTTTGTGGTGATTTACAAAATTTATCTATTAACAAAATTGTTATATAAGAATGCAATAATTTTGTGCTGCATGCCATGAAGTTTTCAAGTAATAACACTGTTCTGTCAAGGATGTTATGACATCCTAGAAAACAGTTTAAGCCAATATCTTACTGCAATTCATGATAGTGTTTCAGGTGGTTTTCAGTTAAATCAAGTCCTTAATTAAGAATGGAAAGCAGCTAGTACCTTTCAGAATTGTTTAATATTAAAGCAAAAATTAACTAAGTTATTTCTCAAAGTAATTAAAATCCTCCTGGTAATTTTAAATATGTATTTCCTTCTTGATTGCACAACTGATTCTCAGTGCTTTATTCCTTACCAACTTCATGGTTAACCTTAACATATGCACAGGCAAATTCAATTTTGCTGTAGAAATTAGTATGGATTTTGAGCAGAAAAAACAGAAGCAGCATGCACAGCAAGCTTTGGTACTATCATATATATTATGCGTGAATTGCAAAGAAGAGATCAAAGATGTAAATAGACCCGATAGCAATATAGATTGTTTGCATTATTTCTGTAAATTTCTTTAATTGCAGTGTATGAACTTTTAAATGGAGAAAGAGTAAGGACAAAACAATGTTAGGAAGTTTAGGTAATGCAGTGTGAAATCAAAAGTGAAGGAAAAGTAAATTGATTCTTGATTTTAGGAATTGCTCAGGAATCACGTTAGTTATAAAACTCATTGCCACAATGTCTTGCAGAAAACAAGAGACTTGGGATGGAAACAGGATTAGTAAAGAGAGCTAAGGAATAGTAATCCTGCAGAGGTTCTGTGGAAATAATCGTGTGTGTGAATATTTATTTAAAAGACAATGTGTTCCTGTCAGAAACCAGCCAGTTGTGGGATTTTATTTGATGAAAAAGGTATGTATCTTTTTATTCATCAGTGATTTTGGTTTAGGGATTCTTAAGGACAGAAATTACAGAAAATTACAGAATACACACTCAACCAGAAATAAGTATAGATAGAAAGAGATAAGGATGTAAGATAATACTAGACGTTCAGACGCCATGTAAGACTTTGTCTAGCAAAGGCAGTTTCTAATTGGTGAAGTGTGTGAAAAGATTTTCCTTGTATGCAAACTTTTCCATAGCTGCATAATGCATCAGTTTTTTTCACCTCTCTGAAACAGCCAGTAGTAGCCCCAGTTAGAGATCAGATAGACAACAACTTAACTGAGCCATAGGAACAATTTCTAGTCTGCTGAGTTCAAATTTTTTAGATTATGATCTACTGGCACGGGAAGAATTGCACTCCCATTGTTTGAGGGTTTTAAGGGCAGAAGGAAAGCTAGTGTGGGTGTTTTCCATACTGTCCTGGGTCAGATGGTGGCAAACACATTTCTGGGTCACAGGCAATTGTTCCTACACATACACTGATTACTTGACAGTGACTCTTGCTGATAACTAACTATGGTAATAATTTCTACCCTGGTTGAATATGTTCTATCTCCCCATCATTATTCTTCAGGGTTTGCAAATAATTCATATGCTGGGTTCAAAATCAATAAAGTGAGTCATTTTATGGTTATTTGTGCCTTAATAAAGCTATGGGTAAAGAAGTCATTAAGAATCACTTACATTTATGTGGCCTTGTCTCTCCTTGACCTGAAAGCTCTATACAGCAAGTTGATTTAAGTTCTTGATAAGGGTAGCAAGATGTGATGTTCCCTTCATCCAGCACTAACTCTTCAGAAAGTAGTCTGTGTAAGAAAAAGAAACACTGTATAAAAAGATGCATGATTAATCAGTACATATTTGTTCATATTTCAGTGTTATCTTCTTTCTGGGAATATCTAACATCAGAGGATGCAATCAATGAGGGTTTTGACTGACTAAGGATTTCTAGGTTTTATCTATGAAAAAGCCAGTTGACATTCATTAGAGGTAAAAAAAATAAATAAAAATTCAGTACAACTTTTTTTGCTTGAAAACCAAGGAGTTAAGCTGAAAGGTGTTTCATAGAAATATACTGATGCTGCTGAAATCTTTATATTAAAAAAGTCAAATCAATGGTCAGTTCTCTAATTTCACTTCAGGAGTGTGTTGAATACATCATTTTGTATTTACTGATGTATATTTAATACATATACAGTATACTTCATATTTTAGCACTGTGAAAGTTAATGTATTGATTTCACATGCGCAGGAAACTATACAATGGCATTAAGCCAATTTTTGTCACGGGAAATTCCTTGTGTTTATTTAGAGGGGGAAAAAAAAGGAAAGAAAATCCTGAAATTCCCAAAGAATTCAGATTCTAGACTTTTATCAGCTCTTTGACTATGGCAGCTCTATGAAACACTGCTTTTTTACATTTAGTGAGTACATTGGAGAGTATTATCTCAATTTTGATGGTATGTTAGGCAATAAAACTGGACAAATATTCTGTTTATTTCCCAACAATAGCATAGTTTTGATGACAGCATGAAGGTCTGCCCTTGCAAGTTCTATAGTACTTTCTGAATACTCAGGCAAAATGAAGAAGCCACTGGTTCATTCAGACCCTTGTTGCTGCATTCTGCTTGTTCAAACAGATAGACTTGAAGTTTTCATTTTATCGGTGTCTATAATTTTCACAGAGTAAGCTGTCTAAAAAAAGTGCTCTTTCAAAACTGGCCCCTGTGACATGGAAATCAGGAGGACCAGGCCAGCCTCTATTTGTGCAGAGCTGCTTAGATAACTGCACATAAGAAATCATTATTCCTATGTACTCATCTTCCTGCGCCATTTGTATGTAACACCCACCGATCCCCCCTTTCCATGTCTTCTTTTCTCTCACATCTCCATATGCTTCTCAGTTGAAAAAGACTTCTCAGTTAATCTATGAAACGTGTACACTGCTCTCTCCTTCAAAGAAATTCCTTAAAACCCAACCATATTTCAATTATAATGATTCCATACTTCTATTTCTCTGTGTCATGAGTTATAAAGAGAATTATTTTAAGAAATGATGCAGCAATGAAAAGGGCAATACAACCTTAAGATGCATTAGGAGTGGTATTTTGAGAGGATATGCTAGTGCTATTATAGAGGCTGTGGTACAACCTCAGAAATATTGTGTAGTGTTGGTCACCCATGGACAGGAATGTTCAGTAAAACTGGAACAGATGTAGAGGAGTTTCATAGGGATTATTAAGGCATTGGAAAAGCCTTTTTTATGAGAAGAAACAAAAAGATTTTACATGTTCTAGCATAGCAAAATAAAAGCTAAGGGTTTATGGTTTCTGTCTAAGATATAACAGTTGGAGACAAAGAAGAAAGTACCTAAACTAACTGACAACATAGAAGAAAACAATAGTTCTTCAATAGATTTAAAATGAAAATGTGTTTTCTTCTTTTTTTCTCTCTGAGGCTAGCAAGGGTCTTGATGAAAATATAGGGGTAGTAAAGTTCTGTATGCATTCATAGAAACTGTGAAATGCTGGGAAACCAGAATATGTGCCCTACGAAATCCTTTCCTGTGGATCCTGCAACATTTTAAGTTTTCTCCACTAATAATTTAAGTCTTTTACTTTATATCTTGCACATCTGCTGTAAAACATTTTGCCTCGTGCTCAGACATTCCTTGTCTTCCACATACTTCCTGTGTGATAGGTAGGTCACCATGTCCTTCTGCTTTCCATGTGTACAATGTGTATATTAGTATTCCTGACCTCAGAGGGATGCTGGAAGGATAAATATAGTAATGGCTGCATTGGCAGAGGCAAGTAAATATTTTATCACAGCCAAGGAATCTCTTTGCGTTCATACATTTTCTCTGTTACATGGTGTCTTTTCCGTCAGAAAGCCTATATAAAGCACGCACGAATAATAATGAAATGTTTGGTTAGCTTACCTACAGATATTCACATATCTGCATTACCCAGGTTTTATGATACAGAATTTAATATTATTCAGAGCTTGTTCTGGGCTCCTCAGTATAAGGCGGACATGGGCATGCTGGGGTGAGTTCAATCAGAGATGATTAAGGAGCATCTGTCTTAGGAAGGGTGGCAGAGCTTGTTCAGAGAGGGTTCAGGAGGAACCTTGTCAGTGTGTACAAATATTTCATGGGATAGTAAAGAAGATGGAGGCAAGGTCTTCTCAGTGCTGCTTGGTTCAGCACAAGAGGCAGTTCCATTTAAGCAAAAGAAAAGCCTTTTTCATCTCAAGCCTGGTTGAATATTGGAACAGGTTGCTTAGGGAATTTTGTGGAGTCTCCATCCTGAAGATATTGGACCTGGTCTTGGGCACCCTACTTCAGCTGGCCCTGCTTGAGTAGGTGGCAGTTGGACTAGATGTCCTTTTCTTCCTTATTTGTGATCCCTAGTGTGAAAATGAGTGATAGAAAAAGAAAACTTCCTTTTGTAAAATTTCTAGAGTGAGTGAATCTTCAAATATTTCATACATACTGCTAACCTAGATACAGCAGGACAAACCTGAGATTTGATAATTTTTAATAGCTTTCTGCCGCCTAAGTGTATGGCAACTTGAATAAAGTATGAATGGTGAATTTTATACCCTGGCGTCACTTGGACTTTTACCATTGACTTCTGTGCAGTCAGGATTTTAGTGTAAATGACTCAATGGCGAGCCACTGTTTTTTTTAGAGCTGCTGTTTTCTTTATATTCTGGAGCAGTATTGATTTACTTCTCAAAAGGAAAAGCTGAAATCTGTACATTATAGAAGTGTATAATGATATTTTTGATTTATGCTTTCTAAAACAAAAAGAAATATGCATCCTGTAAGAGGAATCTGGCAAGAATAAAATAACTTGTGGCTTCTACATCAATTTTATAAAAAAAAATGTAATTCTACTGTATGAACAATGGAGGGTTAGTTTAAGTCTGAGTTTAAATTTTCTGTAGTGACAACCCAGAACTCCAAAGTAGCAGACTCCCAGTGCAGCTATCTTCTTAATTAAGTTGCTTCATAAAATGAAAGCCCTACTGTTCTAAATCCTAAAGGAATACTGTAAATACATATTTTTGTTCCAACAGTGTAATTCTACCCCACATAGTAGAAACATAGGCAAAGAAAGCAAAGAGGGACAATAGTTCCTTGAGGAAGCCTTTTATCTTGGCATTTGCTTGTGAGGAAAACATTCACCTGCATCTGAGGGATGAACCCTGCTGAGATGTGCTGGAACAGCTCTAGTCCCAGTTTATAATTCCAGATGTTTTCTTTTGAAAACTTTCTGAACATCTTGTTAAGGCAAGATTCACAATTTTTTTTAATCAGCTGAACTAACTAAAAAAAGAACAACATCAAGATCTATCCCAGAAGGACTCCTTCCTGGACAGAGCTTTTTGTTCCATGATGAGAGACAGAATCAGAGCTGTCCAAATAATAAAAACCAGATTCCTGAAGTGGCTGTTGAGGGGGAGACTCAAATATGATTTATTGCTCATTGTAGTGCCTGATTATCTGTTGTCGTGAATTTCCATGTGGCCACTGGTATACGTCAAAATGCTGTGAAAGTTTAATAAAAGTCTGAACATGAGGTGCATTTACATTATTTATTGTTTTACTCTCGTTCTGTTTTAAAAGCAATAATACTGTGCTATACAGTCAGACAGCTGAAAGCATTCAGTAACTAATCAAATGCCATTAATAGCAAAATAAGAAAATGGAATATGAAACAATTCTTTCCTGGAATACTATTAGACTAATTTTAATTGTTCATATGAGATCTGTAAATTACAAACACATTTACAGAAATTAACAGCTGCTCATAAAATATTTGTAAGATATTGTAACCAGTTTGGTTTTGACCCCTCTGAAAACATTATGTAGCTCTCATTAACCTACATTAGCTATTCGCATCTCATAAAATAAAGCAAAATACTCCAGTCATATGTACTGCCCTTGTCACTTTTTAATGCCAACCACAACAGGGTTTACTGAGAGCCAGTTGTAGGTCCTTATAAAGTGGCACTGTCTTGTGAGGCACTAAGAAGGAAAGACAAATGCTCGTAATGTAAAATCAAGATGTATGTGGTGTCAAACTGGATAGTAGCTTCAAAATGTTTTGTCATTTGTTAGGCATTTTGTGGAATGGATTTTTCTCATGGAGTAAAATCTATTTCCCATCTTCTCTGGGCTTTCGAGAGGCTCTGGCAATGCCCATGGCTTCTTCTGTCTGTGTGTTCTTATTTTGTATTAGGAAGAAAAGACTTAAAAGAATAAAAGACCTAACTAAAGAGGTGCACAGACAATGTGATGACAAATGAATGCAAAGTATTATATTAATATATGTTGAAGGGAAGAATATAGTCTATCACTGTACTTTGCACTCTGCTAAATTAACTGTGTCCACTCAGGCAAGGGAATCCACTATCGCATTAGACATCTTAGTGTCGACTTCTCAATATGAAACTGCAGATGAAAAATTAAAGAGAATGTTGAAATTGCAAGAGGAATAGGTGACAAGTAACAGAGTAATGCTATGGGCAGGTCCTGTCTGAATTACTATGTACAGGTACTGGTCATTGGCTCTCGATACTATAAAACTGAAAGTGATGTTGAAAAAGCTGGGGAAAATAATGTTGAAGAAGCACTGCAGCCAGATGGAAAATGTTGGCTGGCTTGCCCTAGAAAGAAAGTGTGACCACTTAACTGGAGTCAGGAGGGCTTGGCAGCTCGCCTTTCATGTGCAGGATTGGAGCTGAGGTCTCTTACTGCTCTCTGCAAAGCTCACAGCAACTGTTGAGAGGAAAACACTATGGTTTAAAGGCCATCCTCTAAAGCTCCATGTCCCTTGAATTCACTAACCTTAGATTTAAGAGTCAGCTTTATTATTTTAACTAGTTTACAAGGAGACAATATACGTGACTGTATATATTTGTCCAGCAGAGTTCCTTTTTCCCCACTAAGTTTGCTTTTCTAAAATGTTGAATGCATGGAAAAGAAAGGTTATTGGAAATTATTGTACTTGAAAAGGGCTTTAGCTATTCCCCAGAAAGAAGAGAAGTGAACACAGGGTCAACTTACAACCTGACCTTAAAACACAAAGTTGATAATCGGCCACCATTCCTTATTGTATCTATGATCTGATTTGTTGAAATGCTCAATAAATCCACTATTAGGAGAAAAAGTGCTTACATGCATTTTTTTTTTCTTAAAAAAAAATTAAACAACAAAATAAAAGATTGATTGACAAGACATCAATAAAGCTTTGAGCACACACTGCTGACCTTTTTTTCTTTGCACTGCAATCTGTGTTTATTAGAATTCTGCTCCTATAAATAGGTTTCTGTGGATAAAAAAGCAAGCAGTTTCTTAGAGTTTTGTTCAATAAACTTCTGTGAAAATTCTAAAGACTAACTACATGTCTTTGAATTTAATTCATTCTGTCTTCCCTTCTTAAAAATAAAAGTGGGGATGAAATAGGTTTAGCTGGTGGAGTGTTTTTTCTAAAGCTGTGTTCTTAAAATTCACCGTTCCTTTTAAATGTCTGCTACAGCAGTTCTTTCAGGACAGGATATATATCATCTCATGCCTGGTACTGTAGACTATTTCTTCTCTTTAAATAAAAATGTAATATAAATCTATGTTGTACTTGAGTGTTGTAGGCACTCAGGTTAGTGACTTCAAAAGTAGAGCTGTAATGAGGCTTTGGCAGGCACTAAAGAACACTGATCAAGTCCTTGGACCCTATTTTCTATATGGTCCTCCCACAAAGAAAATATCTGCTGAGCCTTTCAAAACAGTGTATGTGGTACAGCAGTGATGCCAAGTCTTTTACTGCAAGCCTGGTGATATTTCTGCATTAGGGGTTTTGTTTGGAAGAAAGGCCAATGTTACCAAATTTTGTCTGAGAGTTTTCTTTCTTAGTACTTCTAAAAAAAACCAAAAAACAACCAAGTGTTTTTCTCCACTGTTTTCTATAACTGTCATCTAACACAGTGATTTGGGTTAAAGCACATTTTCTATTACTTGCTAAAAGAGTGATTCTGGCTCAAGCATTTTTTCCTTGATTAATGATACTAATCTCTGATTAATTTAGGATATTTCTTCCCTTTCTCTCCCTGTGGTGATTTCATAGTTTGTTTTTGGTTTTCATTTGTTTGTTTGTTTGTCTTGATTCAGTTTAGGAGGGGTTCATTGTTGTTGTTACTGGTTCTGGTTTTTTCATTTTTAATGAAGTTTTCCTTCAGAATCTCTCTCCATTGTGTTTGGCAGGAAGGCCTTTCACTAGGTACCAACTGGTTTAGGGGTTCACAGAGTGTGAAATGGAAAAAAAGTGCCAGTATGAAACACAACCCACAAAACCCATCTGCAGTACACCTGGGATGGTCCCATGTAGCATGAAAAGGCTTCTGGAGTGCTCAAGCTCATAAGTACCTGGACAGCTGGGCTCTTGCCATATGCTAGCCTTGGAAGTCAGAGGGCATTTTCTTCTTTCAGACATCAGGTGGGAGCGGGATTAGCTTTTTTTATTAATCTAAGTATTTTTAAATATTGATGTCCTGGGTTCAGCAGCAGCAGTCATTTTTCTCCTTCCAAGTAGTTGGTGCAGTGCTGTGCTTTTGACTTTCAGCCTGGGAACAATGCTGATAACATGATGGTTTTAGTTGTTGCTAAGTAATGTTTACGCTGACCAAGGACTTTCTGAGTCTCACGCTCTACCAGGGAGGAGGGGAAGCCGGAAGGAAGCAGAGGCAGAACTCCTGACCTAAACTAACCAAAGGGGTATTCCATACCACAGCATGTCATGCCTACTGTATAAACTGGGGGCAGTTACCTGGAAAGGCTATATCACTGCTCAGTTGGGCTGGGTATAGGTGAGCGGTTGTATACTCTTCCCTTGTTATTTCTCTTATCATTATTGCTATTAGTGGTAGCAGTAGTGGTTTTGTGTTATACCTTAGTTACTGGACTGTTCTTATCTCAGCCCCTGAGAGTTACATTCTTTTGTGGTTCTGAGTTACCACCTGGGCTTAAACCAGGACAATTGATGGTAATTGATTCTCTCCATCTGTTTCCCTCACATCCAAGTAGGGGTAAAAATACTAAACCATCTTTGGAAGGGGCTTGTAGTTCTTGGATGGACTATATACACAGGAGGTATTATTTTGCTTCATCTCTGCTTGTATTAAACCTGGCAGCTTCTGAGACAAAAAACATTGAATGTGATTATTCCTCTCAATACTGATTATGCTATGTTAAGATTAAGGGAAGGTTGCACGCGAAGCAACCTAAAAAGTAATAAGGCAGATAACACTCTGCAAACAAGATGATACAAAGCAGAGAGCCTGTTTTGTCCTTTTGTAGGTCTATGGGGAGGGGCAGGGGGAGGTGCATTGGAGGTGACTATCAAGTGCAATATGCCTGTAAGATTTCCAGCTAACAGAAAGAAGGTGGTAAATAATAGCATAGAACCATAGAATAGTTAGGGTTGGAAAGGACCTTAAGATCATCTAGTTCCAACCCCCCTGCCATGGGCAGGGACACCTCACACTAAACCATGCCAGCCAAGTCTCTGTCCAGCCTGGCCTTGAGCACTGCCAGGGATGGAGCATTCATAACTGTCTTGGACAACCCATTCCAGTGCCTCACCACCCTCACAGTAAAGTATTTCTTCCTTATATCCAATCTAAACTTTCTCTGTTTTTTAAACCATTACCCCTTGTCCTATCACTACAGTCTCTAATGAAGAGTCCATGAGGCCTTTGTGGAAATTCTGTACGTTTGTAATATTACATGCTACAAATCATTCCCATTTCTGCACAATGTATCTAAAAGATAGCCACACTGCAGTCAGATTTTATCTATTAAATATAACACTTTAAAGAGACATGCAAGCATTACTTTTAGATAGAATACTACTATATAGAACTTTAATTCTGCTTATTCAGTAATAATATATTTTGCAAGCTCTGATAATTTGGATTATTATTAATCATGCCATTCAGCTGTGCTGACAAAAAAAAAATCTTTCTGATGTAACTGAGTACATTAAAAATATTAAAGAATTAGCTGTGCCAGGTTTTAAATAGAGCAAAATAAGATTGCTAATCAAAATCTGAGCACATACAAGGTGATAATTTACCTACTTTCATTGCGCATTGTTTGAATAGTTTGTATTGTGGATGTGAAATTGCCCTCAGGGAGGTTAGTTAAAGTAATAAAGGCCTCCCTTTGCCTCAGAAGCCACTCCCTTTGTGATATGACATTTATGTGACTTCTGAGCTCAACTCATTATGAAGAGAGACAAATCCTTATTTTAAGTGTTTTTGAAAGCTCTTCAGACATTAGGGTTTATGGTGAGGTCCTTTTTTTCTCTCTCTTTCTGAACTAGTTGCACTTGGGAGTGATTGGGGGGAAGAAATAATCATAGAACCGTTCAGGTTGGAAAAGACCTTTAAGATCATCCGTTCCAGCCACTAACCCAACACTGTCAAGTCCAGTTTGCTAGACCATGTCCCCAAGTGCCACATCTTATGCATCTTTTAAACACCTCCAGTGATGGTGACTCCATCGCTTCCCCGAGCACCCTGTTCCAGTGCTTGACAACCCTCCCAGGGCAGAATTTTCCTCTAATATCCGATCTATGCCTTCCCTGGCACAGCTTGAGGCCATTTCCTTTTGTCCCATCAATTGTTCCTTGGGAGAAGAGACCAACCCTCACCTCACTCCAACCTCCTTTCAGGTAGTTGTAGAGAGCCCTAAGGTCTCCCCACAGCCTCCTTTTCTCCAAGCTAATAATCACAATCAAAGTGTTTTGGACAGTGTTTTCTGTGCCATATTTTGAAGTTTTTGGTTAGTTTTGAGGAGGGAGGGTGTTTTTAAATCTAGAATGAGGCAGTCTGTGCTGGGGTTTCAGTGTTTTGGAGCAGCATGGGTAGAGCATGCTCTCCTCAGAGCTGCTTCACCTTAAAACACGCCCTGGTTTTCCCATGCCAGAATCACTGGCACAGTGTGTCCTGATCTCAGGGGATATTCATGGCCACAGCTCCCATTTTATGCTGTTCTCAGTGCTGGCCTCACTGCAGTGAGCAAAAGGCACCATTTACATGTGGTATTGCAGTAGGACTGTCAGTGTAGGGGTCAGGGGTTTGGGCCAGGTTTCACCTTACTTTAAGCTACTTCTCAGCACTGTGGTTGGTGTTTTGGTCTGAAGTCACCTCAGCTGGAGCCTGTCAGTATTTCTGAAGGTCTAGGCACTTTCACACAGGCTCTTGGAAAGGAATCAGCAGCTTTCCGTTGCAGAAGGGCATTGAAATAGACTACTCCATTCTCAGACTGTTGCCATCTCTTGTGCTTGCCACATGCTGCACCCCTGCAGTGACAGCGACAAAGCGCAGCTCTCATCTCAAAGCAGACACATTGAGACCCATGTATTTAAAGGAGGTGTAGCGGTAGGTTCAAAGTCAAGCATGCATTTCACATCTTCAAACTATGGCTTTAGAAGAAACAAAACTTGGCCTTTGGCTTGTGGCTCTTGCAGCAGAAGGGCAGAGGCCTTCCCCGCCCGCTGAAGTGGCTTGCCTGTGCCTCGCCGGTGCCTGAGGGGAGCCTAGAGGTGATAACACTCAGAATGGTGTGCAGGGTGTTCAGCCTCAAACAACAATATCCTTGGGCTCTGGGGCTCAACATTGCCCCAAAGAGCTCAGGAGGAGTGAGGTTACAGACCCTTCTCTGGGATCCAGGAGAGCCAGGGATGATCCTTCCTGAGATGCTGGTGTTTTGGTAAGGGGGTTTCTTCATGCAGCCTGCATCTTCTGCACCATCAGCAGACATGGTGTGGAGATAAATTATGAGGTACGCTTTTCTTATGTGTAATTGGAGGTTTAGGAGAAAACCCATAAAACTCTGAAAGTTGCCATAAGCTGACAGGGCTGCTTAGCAACACTGTGAAAGGCTTGCTTGTACCCATCCGGAGCCAGGTAGGTCACTCTGCCTGATAACCTGCTAGGAGACTGTTTATGAAAAAACAAAGACTACTGAAGTAGAATTGGAAAGATAAGGAAAAATGCTGTAAAATAATAAATTGGTTAGTGTCCTCATTTCTAGCCTGATTCCAGTTTTGTGATTTTTCTGAATGCACGTTCAGAATTACAGCATACAATTTCTGCATGATTTCTGGGTTGCAGATGGTTTAGGAGAAACATCTTACGAATGAAAACACTGGGGCAATGCTGGAGCGATGTGACGGGTCACTTGCGAGGTACTTTTCAGTTGTGTTTCTGGGCAAGCAGAACACTTGTATCTTCTGAAAACCTGTGTACATGATGCTGAGTTTGATTAATTGAAAAGTTATTATCTCTAAGATTCAGTAAAATTCATTGTAGAAAAAAGTGCATTGAGAAAGCGTCTTTCCTGGGTTGCTTGTTAAAAGTAAAATGCAGAGAAAGATTTTTTTCACCTGAGCAAATATTTATAAGAAATTGTATGTGTAGAGGTGCACTTTGTTTGCCCTGCAGAATCTAACAGGGTGCATTTGGGAGTATGTTACCCACTCAGCTGTAATCTTAACATGAAGTGTAGAGCTAAGTATACCATTTCCATTTAAAAAGATCACCTAATATATTTTCTGCAAATTTTTAAATTTGTTTAATTAAACTTTGCACTCCATTTCACTTCATTAGATCTATTTAATTTTCATGTATCTAAGCAGTTTTTCAAGTACATAATTAAAATAATAATTTTATAAAATCAGTGCTTTTTGTACACTAACATGCTTAAGAACAGGAAGTATATTTCCCTGTTGATTAATATGTGACGATAAAAGCATTAGCATAATGTCATAACAAGGAAATAATCTAGTCCTCTTTAAAAAGTCCACCCTGAAGCTGGCCACCAGATATTTTGAAGAATGTAAGATCTATATGCTTTACTGAAGCTTTGCAGGAGGACTGAGTGCAGCAATAACCTTACTATTATTTTTTTTGCAGGCTATAGGGAGTGTTCTTTGTAAAGAAGAGCGGTATGTAGTGTGCAGCTGAGAGTTAATTTTTGGGTTTCAGTCAATAAACTGTCAGCAGAACTAGAAGAGTTCCCAGCATTTTTCTTTGTCATGCTTGTTCTGAGAGGAGACAAGACTGTGCTGGTTGCCGTGTTGCCCAGTGGCTACAGCCTATGGATGTCTGGAGAAGGAGATAATGGTTTAGAAATTGATCTTTGTGTAGGATGAGGATTAATCCCATCTGCATTTGCTTCTGATAGGCCAAGGCTATGACTGAAGGAAACAAATTGCTATATACCATGATCACCATCTTAGCAAAATAAAAAGTGCTGTGTGGATATATACTATACAGTTTTGGTCTGTAGCTACTTGAAAAAATAAGCATCAAATATAGATGGAAAAGATGAAACAATTGCTCATTCCACAAGAGCTGCCTTATACTCCAAAGCCTACAGGATTCAGATAATGAAAACCAATGTACAGAATGGCAACAAGATGAATCTGTGTAATTTAGTTCACTGATCTCACACTAACTTCTGCAGTCCTTGAAGCTGATTTTCAATGTATACTTTTGCTAAACTGTTCATGCAGCTGGATTTTTGTATTCTAGAAAGCATACGATATTGAGTTGTAAGTAAATAATTTGCCAGCATTTTTCGAAGGTTCATATGCTTATGTGCTTATGTATGTTTGTGTGTAAGTATTTGAGGGTGTTATATAAAAGGAAATAGTATAACTGGAAAGTATACGTTCCTGATTTAGTCCCCCACAATGGCAGGCAGCTGGCTAGAGATCTTTTCCTTTCAAAGTCTCTGCAGATCATGCAACATGTGCCACACTGCACTGTGGCCACAGTACACATCACAGGATACTTTACTGTATATGTTACAGTGTAAACAATATATGTTGCCATAACAAACTCAAGATTTTATTAGGAGACTTAAAGGCTATAAATTCTCTTCCACAAGAAGAAGATGAGTGAGATTATGGTATGGCTGGGATCCACTTGAGTGTTTAGATATCATTTTAATCCTATGCAATTTCAGAATAAAACCAAAATAAATGAAACTTTCAAGTTCTTATTTACTGTAGATAACTGTTAGCAAAGATTTTTCAATGTGTAAGCATTATACTTTTAACATAATGATCATGGCCTTTCTTGATGCATCCATTAATTTCTATGTATAAGGCTATTACCTGTTCTTAGGGAATGTATGCTTGGCCAGGCCTTACAGCAGTGCTAGGTGTCTTGATAGCATTTAGCTGGTTGGTTCACCTGAATCTTGGCACCCGTGTCTTTTTCCTTGCAGGAAGTTGTGACAGCTGGTGTGCAATGATCAGACATACAACCTAAACAGGTTTATTTGGCAAGGGCAACAAAGCATAAAAGGAAGAAAGACTTGACAATAAGCAGTTTACATGTGCATCTGTTTGATATAAAAACTGATCAGCATGTTGTGGGAAACCAGATAGGTATAACTTATAGATGTATGGGTACATCAGCCTGCTGTATGCAGTGACACCCAGGCCTCAGCTTGTTCTGATGTCAGCCGTTGATGGGCCCTGATGATGTGCAGAAAAGGGGACCATAGTTAATCCCTTATTTTGTACTTTTTTTTCTTTAAATCTTACTGTTGAACTAAACTAGAGTAAGTGTCCCTGTAATCAGGCTAATCCACCATTTTTACAAGCTGCTGTAGAACTGCTCTGGTGCTCTTTCAATCCTATTATAGAAACTTAGTCCCTAGTTGCCTCTACAGCGGAGGAGGGTGCTATTTGAACTACTCTCTGAAAAGATCAGTGTGTTAAATATTCAAACTTAAATAGGAATTAGCAACATTGTTCTGTCTGAAAGTGATTAATTTGAGACCTCCTCTGGCAACCACTGTTAAAAGTCTTTGGATTAAATTTGCCATATTGCAGTCTCTGTTTCCATTCCATGTTTGAATGGCAGTTTGTTCCACAGGCTCAGTGCAGGGGAATTATGACAGTATTCAATTAGCCAGGTAGCCTCTGAAGATTTGCTAACGTAGATATAAAAGAGAAATCTGCTCTTAAAACTTCTCTGACATTCACATTTGTTTCAAGTGCTAAATAATGCTTATGTAATGTACAAAAGGCAGCCCCTGTAGTGGTATTCCAAGGATGAGTTTTGTCCCTTGTATGCCAGAAGTATGCTTGTTATTGATGGGTTGGGGATTTGAGACCTGACAAAACGTTAAGCATTGTCTTTCACAAGGTCTCATGTCAAATGAGGTACATGGAACTGGTTGATCAAAGGTTGTTTAGGACCATTTTGCAGCAGTGAATGAAGATTCAAATCCAAATTTCAAATCAAAAGATGGTAAATAATATGTGCCCAAAGATTATGCCTTGATTTACTTTTTTTCCCTCAATGGAATTAGAAAACTTGTGCGTACATATATATGGTCATGTTAGAGATAGGTATTCCATATGCATAAGGAACTATGCTTTCAGGATATGTGACTTTCATTGTAGATAAAAGGAACTGACAACAAAATAAAAGAACAAAATTAAAACTCCAGGAGAGAACAGAGTATGTGACTCCCCTGTTAACAGCAGACACCTGCCAACATGCAGGGAAGCTATGAAGGGAGCTTGTTTTATCCTTAGGAGCATTACGTGGAAAGTAGTCCTATCAATACTAAGTTGTACTCTCCAAACTGGAGAATCACTTGTAGCACAGACTCTGTCTGATTCCGCATCAAGCAATCTCACCAGTTTATTAGTACTACAGTGTCGTGGTTTAAACTGTAAATCACGCAGCGTATTCACTCACTGCTCTCTCTTTCTTCACCCCCACTCCGAGGAGGTGGGGGGGAGCAAATGGGGAGAAGAATCAAAAGAATGCAACTCCCACGGGTTGAGATAAGAACTGTCCAGTAGCTAAGGTATAACACAAATCGCCACTGCTACCACCAATAATAACAATGACAAGGGAAATACAAGGGAAGAGGATACAATTACTTACCACCCAACAACCCAGCCAAGAGAGCACTTCCAGGTTCCTGCCCCCAGTTTTTTACATCCTGGGCATGATGTGCTGTGGCATGGAATACGTCTCAGGCTAGTTTGGTCAGGTGTCCTGTCTCTGCTTCCTCCTGCCTTCCCCTCCTCCCTGGCAGAGCATGAGGCTCAGAAAGTCCTTGGTCAGACCAAAACATTACCAAGCAGTAACTGAAAACACTGGTGTTATCAGCGCTGTTCCCAAGCCGAAAGTCAAAAACACAGCACTGCACCAGCTACCAAGAAGGAGAAAAAATGATTGCTACTGCTGAACCCATGATGTACAGTTTCTTGCTTTTGTCCATGTATACGTTTTGTGGTTGGCTTTGGTTGTGCTGTTTTCTCTTTTTGTGTGTTTCTTTGCCTTTTTTTTCATGAAAGCTACCCTAAAGTTCATCTCTCTGCAATTAACATGAACTGCTGATAAGAAGATTGTATGCAGAATCTGAATAGATTGTAAATTCTGCCAGTTTCTGGGACTGAAATTTTTTTATCTCAAGCTGAACAAAACTGAAATGTTGGAGGGCCAGAAAAAAAGTGTATAACTGAAAAGTATTATATTTTTCAAGCAAATTAAAGCAAATTGCTCACTAGATGAAAACCTAATAAATTATAATTTGTAAAGCATTCTGAACAAAGCAGTTAAAATATGCAACAGTAGAAATGACAAATGTGATCTATCACTTAAATACTGGATTGCGGAGCAAGAGTTTGCTAATGTTTTAATAGTATTTCTATTGCTATTTGAACTTTCAGGGAGATTACGTATTTTACTCTGAGTGGCAGAACCCAAGAAGCTGTTAGAGGGAACAGATAAATAAGGACATGTAAAACATATGTTGCAAAATTCCAGGTTTGACCTGAATATTTAAATAGACCTTATAGTTTAAAAACGTACACACATAAATACAACACGGAAGCCCTCTTAAAGATTCTGAAGATGTTATAAAAGACTACATCAATAACATGAAGAATTTTACTCAGTTTTTAAATGTTTGCAAAGAGCTTTGGTGGTCATTCTGACTTGACTATCATGTGAAAAATTGCACTAAAGGAAAACTCATGGAGAACATTTTGATGCAGAGAGGAATGGCTTGGGAGTCTGTAAGTAGAGGCCAGGGCTATGCAAACTTTTAATTATTCTGCTCTCAGGAGTTTTTCAGCTGAATATTATTAAGCTCGTTTTTTCAGTCTAATTTTAGTTGGAAGTTAACCCTTACACACACACACTGCTCACCCCAGTTTCAGCCCCATTTCTTGGATCAGTGTCTGATGTTGCTGTTGAAGCTCTGACCTCATGTCCACATAAAGTAAACAGAACAGATAAAAGCTGCAGAAGAAGTCAATTTAACTTTTTCCAGACTTCATTTTGTAGAAAGTGCCATTTTCTAAGCTGTTAGGTGATGACATCTTTCACTTAGTACTGAGAAGCTGGGGGAAGACTGTGATAGACTGTGAAATGTGTGAATGAGTAGTTTATTCTCAGTGAAGGAACACCATCCTGTAGCAGTGTTCTGGCTTGATTCAAGCGTTGCACTAGCTAAAACTAACCAGCTTTTCCCCCACCCCCTCCAAAGATGGTATCTCAGTAATCAAGAGTACAAAATAAGAGACAGACACGGACAAGCTACTTCAGACAGTGACTTACTGCGGCAATTTAAAAATGATGCAGGAAGTCATTACTTATGGAAAAGAAGTTTATAATAAGATAAAACTTCAGCCAGTTTCTTTAGTATTTGAGAGACTAAAAGAGAGTTTGCTTTTAGTTACAAAGGAGCTATAACTCCAGAAACTTCAGGCTGAGCATGTATGGTCTGTCTTTTTACTAGATATAATTTCAATGGATGATGCATTTGTCAGTGTACAATATTTAATGCTGTCAGTATTGTAATGGCAATTACTTAGATATTGAAGTTAACCTCATGAAGCTGAAAAGTCTCAGTGTCATCTGGATCAGAGTCTTGCATATGTTTTTCAAGGAACCATCCAGAGAACTGGTTTCTTGTGGAAATGACCACAGAGTTTAAATTGTGTCTTAAAAGGTATTAGCCATGATTGAGGTGGTGAGGAAGGGGGCTGGCTTGAGGTATTTTGACTTAGGAGTGTGACAGAGGCAGCCTGCCTCTGGCTGGCTGAGGACAATGTAATGTCCTGCACTCTCTACACCTCCAAAAGTCACAAATGTTGCTTCTGCACCTGCAGCCAGGGTCTAGTCCTGTGTGCCTCCCTCTTGTAGCTGGGCAATGCTTTGGGTGCGGCTAGCTTCTGGCTTATTTTATCTTGTCTGTACTAAGTGCTCATGGGAGATGTCATGCTCCTTCAATGCAGCTTAGTGGGTCAGGACAGGCAAATTTCTGTGTTTCTTTAAAACTTTACCCTCTGCGTTATTCCACCAGTGCAAAAGAGTCAATGGACTGATCCCAAGTGTGTAAGACAATCTTTGTTTAAAGAAGAGGGGACTTATATTTCAGCATTTTTCTGACAATTATAGTAATCAAGCTAAATTATCCATAAACCAGAAAAAAAGTATCAATTTTAGTTTTGAAGGAAAGTTTTTTATTAAAATATAGTTTTGTTTGGTATTCTATGCCTGAGATATAACCACTTTAGCCACCCAGAAACCAGACCATGGTTTATTTTTTATCTATTATTGCTTGGCAAAGTTATTCAGGAAAAATATTAGAATTTGAGGCAATTCCAAAAGACGTTTTCTTGCCCTGACTCAGTACTTCTGTCTTCATGAATTCTTGTGGATTGTCTTCCTGGTTAAATATATCCTTTAACCACAAAAAGACTTTTAAAATGAGAAATAAGCTCAAGCTACTGTAGACCTGGAATTCAGTTTGGGTTAGCAGCAAGGTGGCAGGGCACTCTGAAGGGCCAGAGCTGGGGGAGCAGAAGGGCAGGCTGCCTGCCCTTTGGGGCATGTTTCTGTAGAAGTACTGGTGACAACACACATATCTGTAGAACTGCTCCTGACACCTTCCTAAGTAAGATTTGCTTTCCTTGTCACAGTGGCATCATCTCAGTGCAGTTGCATGTTTGTTCTCATGCATTTGTGTCCAGTAAGTCATGCACTGTGTTTACCTTAGACATTTAAAGGTAAGCATAATATCGTGAAATTTAACTCTCAGATTTCTTTTTGTGAATGGCTGATGAAACCTGTTGTCTGTTCCCATATTACCTAAAGTTAATCATTGTGAGGAAGTCGCCATCTCTCTCAACAACACAGTGCATTTTGGGAGAAGAAACCAATGCAAGTATTGGTACATCCATAATGGACAATAATATTCTTGAAAACATGTTCCTTCTGCATCCTGTGAGGAAAGTCAGAGGTTCAAAACTGATCTTTCAAGCAGAAAAATTGTCTGGTTGAACTCTTCTAATTTATTTTGCTGAAATTTGCTATTTTGAAATTTGATTTCATTCCCTGTGCAAATAACAGCTTAGACTTCCTTTTTCCAAGCATAATTTCAATGGCAGAATTTCTTTCAAGGACTACATTGTATTCATTTCACTTACCGAGTAAAAAAGACTATTTCACTAAAATCCCAAAAATAGACCCAAACCAGTGTAAATTATTTTTGTAACATCCATCTTCAGCACTGAATGAAAGAATGAAGTCTGGAATAATTCCTGCATTGAAAATTAAGGCATCTGGGTTGGTCCCTGGCTCCACTGTCATGTTTTGCTCCAGAAAATTGTATCATCTGTCACATCTTCGGTCTGTAAAATGAAGAAATATGCAGAAGTGTTGGGAGACTCTCATAAAATAACAAAAGGAGCAATAGTTTTGACTGCTAAATGTAGAGTTGTGCTTACTGATAGTCAATTTATATATTTCATGTGAATTTATATGATGCATTTAGCATTTTTCTTCCTTCATGTATCATTTTGATTTCTACAGTTGTATTCATAATCGTGTACGTACCTGCAATATAGTTAGAGAAAAAAGTTAAGGCTGTGGATTATTAATGAATGACTATAAATATCACTTAATGGGTAGTTCTTGCCTGTAAATAGTTGGTCATCTAAATCACATGGGTTTTTTTCTACTCATTGGTTAGATTAAAACCCAAGAGACTAATAATTACTACCCAAACAGCCATTTTCAGTTAGTGAATGCTTTCAGAGATATCTGCAGCTAGCTGAATGTTTGTGAGCAAGGCTTGTGAGCTTGATCCTTCAATGACAACTCTTGCTAGCCCTGTGCTTAAAAGTGATTGATTCTTGTATTATTTGGCTAACTTGCATGACAGATTTATTCTGTTGCACTTGACATCTGAAAAGTACAAGCTTATTCTGCAACAGTAAAGAGCAACTCCAGTTACTCAGAATTTTGTAAAGTACAAAGGCAACTGAGAAAGCATAAGGCCATTACTTTAAAACAGGACACATGCTGGCCTGCTCTGCTGTACCTGCTGGGTCTTGCTTTCATTTGTCACTACTGGGGCTTTATTTCCAGCACAATATCAGAAACAGTATTCTTGTGCATACTTCAAGACTACACATGACAAAGGTAGGGGTTTTTTTAATCACCTTGCTCTTGAACTATAAAATAGCTTGCTCCAGAGACTGCTGTGCAAATGTCTGTCTCTGGATTGTGTTTTTGGAGACTTTGTAGAACCCTTAATACGTTGAAATGAAGGACTTGACATGTTTAACTTGCTGAAGTGTTTTTAGTTTTGTTTGGGATTTGATTGACACGTTTTATTTGCCTGTCTGCTATTCTTTGCCCCAAAGGAAGGCTTGTGACTGTAGTTTCCTTCTCGAGGAGAACTTCCTGATGCCTTTTCTGGTCTGAATAACATTTTCTATCTGCTTACCTTGCTCTAGTTGTTCAAATTATTGGGTTTGCAGATTTTTTGCATAGTATATTTTCTTACAATTTTATATCACTTGTGAATTTTAGCTAATTTCCAGATGTCCCATATTTGTAATATTTCTCCTTTCAGTTTTGTGAAATAGCAGTAGCATTATTTCACCTTACAGACAAGGTAGACAAAAGTACCAGGGATTTTCCAGTGGTCCCGGAGTAGTTTCTGAACTCATAAGTTGACATGTCAGCCCAGGTTCTGGATCATTGCTTCGACCTTTCTTTCTAGTATCTGAAAGTTGAGCTGATGTTGTAATGATTTGTATAAGACTAGTTGACCTCTTGGGATACAGTTTGCAATCCTGGAAGATGTACTGGTGGCCTCTATGTGTGTGAGGAACCTATGTGCACGATGGGATAGTTGAGTGGAACCCCTACCTGGGGATCTTACACAAAGTGAAGAAGGCTCAACCCTGTACATATACATGTGCATATTAAATGCTAATTCAGGGTTGAAGGTTTCTTTATATATGCAGTGAAAATACGCAGATTTTCATGACCATCAGCATCACCACCCTGCTGAATTTTGTTCATGGAAATTCTATGAAGGGAGAAATTAAATTTCAAGGTGAGCTTCTGGGTACTTTCTCTAACCTTTATGTAAGATTTTAGGCATACAAAGTCTTAACTGAAACTAGGATTTCATCTAGTGACTTAATGATTTCACTTCAATAAAAAACAAGTATTTGGCTTGGAGTGAGGGATATTTTTGTTGTGTTCTATACAAATTCACAACATAAATCTGGGGAGACTTTGACACACCTTTCTGCTCCACTCACATTTTCTGTGTTGTCTCCTGTCTTTCATTTGTAAACTAGAAGAGGAACTTTGTCATTAGGAAGTGCTTATGATATTCAAGCCCAGACAAAAAATGCTAGTTTTCATAGACTATGCTAGTACCTTTGCAGGAAAAAAAAGATCTTTTTGCAGCCAAATATCAAAGAAGCTTTGGGTGGACACAGGCAAATTGCTAAAATTTTCATTGGTAGAAATTTCTGAGAAGTTAAAAAGTGCTAAGACATATAAATATTATATAGTGTACAGCATGTAGCAACTTATTAAAGTATGTAGCCGCTCATTGGGGCATATCTCAGCTGCTCTTTCTCACAGCTCTACTGAACTTTTAAGAACCTACTATGGCTTTAAAGTATAAAAAGCCCAAACCAGCTCCCTGATCTCCAGGGCTGTGAGTAAGTGTGAGTCCAGCAGGTTTCACCCACTGCACGTCTCCCTTCTCTAGAATAAGTGAAAGCATAAAATCTGAGCTCTCCTGCCTTCCTGGGTTGCTGTAAAAGGAATGTGACCTGCCCACAGTTTCTGTGCCCTGGTAACTTCAGGCACTCAGCTCTTCAGTTTTGTTACCCTGGATACTTAGCTGAACATTGCTTCTTAAAATTGGGAAAGAGAAAAAGAAACGTGGAGCATCATGTGGTGTCACTGGATGGACTACTTATATGCTAAGCTGTTTTTCAAAAGAAAAGGATTCTCTCTAGTAATGCTTTTAGCTAAAAAATTGTTGGTGTGCTTTTCAAGGCATCTTGGAATGCTAACACAGTAAGTTGGCTTTACAAATCTAATTATGTCAGCTTTCTCTTTTTTTTTTTTTTTTTTTAGCAATGTTATTTTGATTTATTCTTGAAGCTCTTAATGAACTGCATTGGGAAAGAGATTACATGATTTATGTAACATTTATTTTGTTTTATTCTTTGTGATCTGCCTTGTTATAAACTATGAATTGTTTAAGTGCTTTTTTTGCTTTGAACTAACAAGAAAGTGGCAGCATCTCTTGTTGGATTTGTTAGTTTTTCTAAATGAATCTAAACTATGGCTTATTCACTAGGCTGCTAACTCTGTATCCTCCTACACAGGACACCTCTGTGATGATCCTCTCCTGAGAGAGAAAGAGGAAGTCAGCTTCTGTTCCCACCTTTGGCCTCACAAATGAAAGCTGCAACAGGAAATCAATGTCAGTTTTGTCTGATGGCATATGTGACAGAGTTTCCTGGAGATTGAGCTATCAACACTGATATTTTTTAATTCAGGAAAGAATTCCAGAAGAATGAAATAAAAGATTTCGCCCAGCCACAGGCATGCATGCTCAGCTTCAAGAATGTTTTTTTTTCCAGGCTTGTGTAGTTTTCTTCTCCCTGATTAGAGGTTCAGGGTAATCTTGATGTCCAAATAATATTTCTTGTTCCTGAGGGTGAGAGTATTCCTGTAGGTATTGAAAGCCAGCAAGTTTATGGTCAGTTGCTAGAGATAACAAGAAGGTTTTGTGCAAGTTTAGGAAATCCTGACCAAGTGGAGAAATGAAACCACTGAACAATTAGGTTTGTTGTTTTGTTTTGTTTTTAAATGTCCCTAGGAGCTGTGGCTAACTTAGCAAGGTAACTAAAAGTAGTATTGGACTGTGTTTCTGAAGGCTTAGTGATGTTCCAAATCTGAAAAATTCTATGTTTTGGATGCTTTTCTCGGAAGTGGTTTATTGCTTGGCATGCCAAATTACAAGGTTCTAGAGGAAAACTTTAAGGAAAACTAATCTTGCAGTCACTTTCTGTACTGTAAGTAGTTGACCTAAGTGTTTACTGTGGTTTCAGCCATTAAACAAGTCCCTTCTTTTTATTGCATCTTAATTGCAAAAATAGTATATATTTTCTGGACTGTAAACAGAGCTCAAATCACTGTCTACACAGGTAGTCCTGTCGCTGGAACTATTGCTGGAATATTTTCTGCTATTTGTGACAATAACCTTTTTGAGGAAAAATAAAATCCTGATCTCAACCAGTTCACTACTTAAAGTGAAACAAATATATAAACCATGTAAAACTATATGCACTGTGCATATAGATATGTGTACAATTAGCATTTTTAACTACAGGATTTAGTATTAAAAGCCAGAATTGTTTTGCTGGTTTTGAACTTCAATTAAACTTCTAGCCTAAGAGATATTTTCTACACCCATTTTTGTGAGAGAAATTCTGTCTTCTGTCTATAACTCATGTTCGAGCAAATGTTGATCTTAACTATGAAGGAAAGAAGGATGGTGTTTGGATTTTCTTTTCCGCTCATTGAAATCAAGGGAAACAAAAAGTGATTCAAATGTTAGTTGAAGAATTAGTTCGTGTAAAGGGTCAGTTGCTGGGGTTAGTACTTAAAAGTATTCCTTCCCTTAACAAAAATAAATACAATGTGCAGTAAGCATTAAGTAGTACATTTTGGTGCCTCAAATGATTTAGAAAGTTAAAGCATTTGATTTTGTGACACTGCAATGCAATATCAGCAGTCTTATGCTATTCAGCAGTTTGAAAAATAACATTGTAAACTCTTCATTACTTGCATTTTTGAGGGCTAGATTACACACAGTGCCAAGCCCTCGTCTCCCACTGTGTCAGTATGAGTTGAGAGTACCACAAAGATGTGTTTAGCATGTGAACCAAGCCTTGTGTATCAAAAAAAAGAAGAAAAAAAACAATAGCACAGAAGGGCTAAGGTGGGATGTCAGCTTCCTATTAGTTAGTTATATAAATAAATGCTTTGCACTCTTAACAGTGCTGGCTGAACTGTGTGAAATTTCTTTGATTTTTCAAGGTATGAGTGTGTTGCCATATTTACTACTTCTTCCTAGAGTAATAAAATGGGTTCCTGATTGTTGTGCCTTTCAATTAAAGCCCATGTTTACAAAGTTTTAGGCAGTTGGTTCTAGAGACAGCCAAAGGAATATCTATTGTGTGCTGGAGGGCACTTCACAGCAGCCTCACTGAGGGAGCTAGGAGGCACTGAGCAGGGTGGAAAGATGTGGAACCATAGGCCGCTCAAACAAACCAGGATCAGATACTGCTTGTTGAGTAACAGCGCTCGCAGTCCTCTATGCTGTGTGTGAGATAGCTCCCACATGCCTACCTGCCATGCCGTATTTTGTAAAATGATGACAAAAGACTGTGTGTTGCCTACATTACAGCACAGCGACAAGTAAAAACAAACCCCAAAATCCCAACAAAAACCCCAGCTGACATATGTCTCAAACTGTCTCTCAGCAGTAAATTATACTCCCTTTGTTTGTAATGCAAGTCTAAGCTTTGTTTTACGAGAGTGTACTTTTGGCTGAAAATCCAGCTAACCCCAAGGAAGTTGTGAATGCTCCATTCCTGGCAGTGTTCAAGGCCAGGTTGGACAGAGCCTTGGGTGACATGGTTTAGTGTGAGGTGTCCCTGCCCATGGCAGGGGGGTTGGAACTAGATGATCTTAAGGTCCTTTCCAGCCCTAACTATTCTATGATTCTAACCTTTTAGATGTTTTTGATTGGAAATGCAACAATCTTCAATTGAAAATCCATTTTGGGTTAAGCGAGACTACGCATTTCTATATACGTTCGGTATATTCTTTTTAATGTCTCTTATTCCACATAGCACTGACCATTTTGTATTCATGAAGAAACTCTTAATAAACGAACTCACCTAATGTAACACACTGTGCTTCACTGCAAATTTAGTATTATCCTGGATTTATTTCTTTTTTGTTTGTTTACAGAGAAATCTACTACAGGTGCCAGAGCTCCATGATCTCTATCAAAAGGTAAGAGCTACTTTGTTCGCAGACACCTGAGTTATATTTGTCAGTTCAATATAAATCTGGTTGTAAAAAAAGGGTAACAATGATATATAAAAACAAAATTTAATGAAAAGAACTCACATTATGGGTGAATTTCATGAATCATGTAAAGGTGTGCATAAAAAATTGAATATGTATACTTCAGATCTCAGATCTGATAAATATTTCATTGGATTAAGAAATGCACTCTTGAAGCTTACCTGTATATGAAACATAAGGATGCATTGTGGAGGTAAGTAAGGTACTCTGTCAATTAACACACTTGTGTATGGCTGCCTGTCTCTTAAAAAAAAAATAATAATCCTTGAAGTCATTAGACTTAAGGTGTCTGTATCTGTGAAATTTAAAATGGAAGCCTTTGAATGAATAGAACGAACTGCTGAGGTCGCTGACTACTTGCATAATATATATGTGATTGAGGAGAAATAGAATTATAAGATCTACTAATACACACACTTCAAATACAACCTTAATGCTCCAAATTGTCACTATAGGTGTATGCTTTGGGGGGAATTAAGGCTTGATTCTGCCACCACTGAAATCAGAGGTAAGATTACAATTGACTTCAATGAAAGCAGAGTCTGATGCCTAATACTTTCAGCAGGCTTGTCATTAAACCCTGAATAAGTCCATTGCTTCAAGTTTTAGAAAATCCCACTGTCATGAAAATGCCGTTCTGGATCAGCCCCACGCTTTGATGGGATGCTGAGACTTTTGGAAAGGGATTTGCACTGGATTTGGTCCTCTTGAACTTCTGAATGTTTTCATCAGGTTGCCTTCTCAGGCTTCCCTCAGTGCAGTGTTTCTTCATGTGGCTCCCTTTGGTATTAAGGGTGTTTTGCTCAGGGTTTTCTGTAAAGGTGCTCCTTCTGGTAAAGTCTGAGACATTTCATTTTCTTCAGTATCCCCTTCATAGTGCATAGAGGAGTGTTTTGATGGGAAGTATCAATAATATTGAACGTTTCTATGGGCTAGATTTGAAAAGCCTGAGCACCAATAATCAGTTTTGTTTCTTCAGATTTTATTGATAGTGCATTAACAGATGGGCATTTTTTTTGGTATAGCCAATATGCAAGCGTGTGAAAGTGCTGTCAGTTCAATACGACAGCAGGAAAATGACTCTTCAATAAAGCAAAAGAAAATTTCACATCTGAACAAACTCTGTGATAAACTAACACTGAATTATCAGCAGGTGGGGTGAAACCTGCTGTAATAATTCTTTAGAAGTAATGAGAAATAGTAAAGTATGGAAATATGTTTCTGTCACTTCAGGAAGTGAATGGTTTTGCTTGTGTTGAAATAGATGCTCCTGTTCACATTTCTTTCATCTATCTGCTTATCTGTGTGTGTAGTTCTTTTTTGTTCAAGCTGCCTTTTGGTATTGAGGGGAGTAGAAACAAGTATTTTCAGTGATGGAATCATCTTTAATAATATGAGCAACATATGACGCTTTCTCAGGAATAGGTACCAGTTTCTAAGCTAATCTTGCTCCTGTTGTTGGTACAGTTTTGAACAGTGGAGCTGCATATGCATGTGGTAGTACAACAAAGTTCTGCTAGTGTAATTAATATCAGAATTTGGCTCACAGGTTCTGTGAAGACTTTGTGGCACTGTTTTGCAAGAAAAATGTGTATGTGGTTGTTGTGGTCTTATACTGATGTTACTGAGATAAGCACTTACTTAAAGAATCAAAAAAGCTATAATTGCATTGTGAATATTAAGGTGTAATGCATACTTCTTCTTACACATCCTTCATACCAGGGCAAGCTTATCATGTGTATCTATTTCCAGTCCATAATGTAGCAGATGTGTTGCATGTTTTCTGTGCTATTCCTTGCTGCTGAACAGGGCTGTTTTCCCCCTCCCCGGTTCCAAATAAAAAGGCTGCAAAAAAAAAAAAAAAAAAAGAAAAAAAGAGTGAGTCCAGTTCTCTTACCCCACTGTAACATCCAATATTGTTGAGTGTTTTGAGGTTTGAAGATGAAAGAAACAGGCTGTAAGTTATGGAGCTAGAGGACAATATAAACAAAATGACCTTTGGTATCATGCTTGCCATGTTCTGATGAATAAATTGAGTTCATGTTTAACATTCAGATAATATTCCTGCCAGAGCAAAATATTGCCACATTAAATGTTCAGATCAGAAATGTTCAATGCAGACTAAATTAAGTTGGATCTTAGGACAGCAAGCTTAAAATGAGTAACATGTGGCAATATTTGATTTAACAAAGAAATGTTTCTTTTTCAGCCCCCCCTTTTTTTTTTCAGTGTAAGTTTAAGTGTATAAAGATACACATGGCACAATGCAGTGCCAGGAACGTTAACTGCTTTTGATTTCTCTCCTCAAATATTAAGGTCTCCCCTCAAGCACCCCCCTTGTTTGGCATCTTAAGAGTTTTCATACCCATAAAGATGCGGAGAACAGCAGTCTTTGCTTCTGTTTCTTCAGCTTGTTTTCTTAAGTTGCGTGACCTATGCCCTGGAGAGGTCAATTTTAATCAGCCCCCAAGCATTGCTTAATATTTAGGGCCAAATTTTCAAAGAAAGCATCAGTTGGATTTTGATTAGTTAGTGTATGATGGTTTCTTGCACTGTTGAACCTCCCAAACACATGTATGTTTTTTGCCTGCCAAAGAACAGTACTGAACTCTTTGAAGTGAAGACATGGTTGTCCATGCTACTGACATGTACATCCTCTGTTTGCAAATCGGACAGTCACACATCTGTGTGTATCTACCATTGATTATGGTTGTACAACTGCACCTGTCTTTGATTGTGGGAATGGAAGGGTAGGTTTGGGAATGGAATTTATTTTTGGAACTGCAGTACCAGTTTTCTATGAGATTAGTATGATTCTTAGTCATTCCTAGTTTGCTTTTTTTTTTGCAGTTTGATCTTCTGGAAGTATTCTACTCTGTAGAAATCTCAGGTTTTGATAGTATTGAGAGTAAAGTGTAACTATATTGCTATGTTTTAATAAAAGGTTTCTTGGATTCATGGGAGCATTGAGTTCACAGGGAAGATTCGTAAATCTAGTCATCCTTGAAAAAGTCCATTAGTCATTCAGGCTTACAAACTGTTTAAGCAAGCAGGGACTTCATGCACAAGCCCCTTCAGATGGCTGTGATGATTTCTCAGTATTATAATTCCAGTAGGAATGCCAAGCATAAGCATAGGAAAATGCCTTTTGCAAGCCACAAATATTACTGCTAACATAGAGAACTTTGTCCAAAATAGTAATGATTTACGTAAGTACTGGAGAACAGCAATATCCAGTACTTTGATGCTACTTACGTATACTTCACAGAGATGGGGGGACTGCTAAAACATATTCCCCAGTTATTATTTATACATATGGTTCTATTCTGAGAGATTCAAAATACTTTAGCCAAGATCAGGACTCCATGTCTCTCTTAATGAAGAGGAAGGTGCTTGCCTAAAGCAGTATTTCATTCAGATATGTTGGTGTTACAGAAATGCAGCCAATGCTGTTCAAACATGCCTCAAAATTCAGGGAGATTTTCTGTGTTACCCTGACTGTCAAACTTGCACCATTATGACCAGCTCAGATGTAGGTTGATTTTCCTGTGGTTTGGGGAATCCCTTTGTAGTTCTCTATGAACAATTTCCAGAAAACCTACTTAGGAAATACATTCGCATTCAGGACACTCTTGATGGAAACAGTATTTTAGGTGAGGACTTTTCAATGGGAGCCACAAGACCTCTTTGTTTACAGATCCTTCCTCTACTTGCTGCGTGCAATGTGGGTTGCAGTCCTGCCCATGTGCCAGGAGCAGCAGTTGGAACATAGCCACTGGCTTTGGAGCAAGCAGAGACAGGCCTGTGATGATTTAAAAAATGGGCAGGTTGGAAGGCAGCAATCAACTAGTAAAAGTTCATAACCATGCAATTATGGCACAGTGACTGTGCAAGCTGAAATTCATTGGCCATTTGAGGCTCTCCAAGACACATTCCAGCCTCTAGGAATTTCTTGTTGTTTATTTTTAATTTATTTCAGTCTCTTACTGAAGGTTCAGCTTTTGGCATGTCTAACTCTACAGCATAGAGCTTCAAAGAGCACACAGTGAGAAACTTCACTGGGTTGCCCAAGACTTCCTCTCTATATGTCCATGTATGTGCATACAAATTCACTCAGCTTGTAGCGCATGCACTTCAACTTTCTAAATTCATTCATTTTAATGAATTTAGTGGATAGTTCATTCATTTGAATGAAATAGTGGATTTTCATGTAAGGGCCTGGAACATAACTATCATAAGGAAGAGAAATGCGCAGTCATGAACTTCATAAGCTGCAAACTTTTCTCACTGACCGAGCTTATTCTGGATACTGGTAGGAGCTGAAAATAGTATGGGAAGAATTGTTAGTTTTGGGAAAGGCAGAAGTAGCATTCCCAGTACCAGCAGAGCCTAACAGGATCTTTGTAACATGAAGACAGCATTGAAAATTGTGTCTTATAAGTGGTAATAGAAAGGAATTTAGGAACAGAGAGAAAGAATAAGACCAGGTAAAGGCATTCATGATGATTACTACTTTGCCTCTCAGTCTTGTATGAGATACTCCAAAATGTTACACTGCATGCTGCATTTTTTTAACTTTCTCAAACTCTGCAGAAATCTTGAATTATATTTCAGGTACAGAAAAGCCATTGAGATCTTGACAGGACTGTTTTTTTAAAAAAAATCAGAAAGTGAAAGAGAAAAAACTGCCAGAGTACCTTATTGACCTTTTTTTATGGGATATCTTTTTTGTCTGTTTTTGATGCAATGTCCTGCACTCTGCCTGAGCAGTAGCAGGAAAATCAAAAGAAGCAGCTAATAGGAACTGGCTTATGTGGTTTCATCTGAGCCCCATGCTGTTCAACCTGTGCTTACTGATTGAACACCAGAATGTGTGGGAGTACCTGTCACTTGGTTTTACTGTTACATTCACATTTCTAGAAAGAGAATAGAAAGGCTGAAACATTTCTGTCATGTTGTTGATGTTCAGTACCAAAACACAGCTCAGCCACGACAAAACCATACTGGTAATGAATAATGCCTACTGTACAACAGAAGGAAATTGTGTTTATTTTATCGGCCTTAAAGTTATTCTGTCTACTAGGTATGAGATACCCCAAATTCTCAGTATTTTCTTTTTATTGTCATTTGTGCAGACTCTCAAGTTCTAGCTCTGGTACTAAAGCAAGCAGGTGCTGTTCTTTCACTCAGACATTTGTGATGTGTACTGTAGAAAACAGTTCTTCTGATACAGATGGTGATGAAAAGTCTCCCAACACTGAAACAAAAATGCATTACTAGACACAGTGGTAGCTTGTCAGAGTGAAAATTAGGAGAACTTTCAGAGATGTGAAAGACCAAATGCCATGTGAATTGAAATATTTATGACTTGACTTAGTGCTGGATGTATACATGGTGACTTATTTTTTTCCTTTTGCTGCTTTGTTCAATATTGTAAAGCTGCATTTGGATGGCCACAGGGATTTTGTGAGAAATTTAAGCAAAAAAAAAGTATCAGCTGAAAGATAAACATTCTTAAGATTATGTTATAGAAAGCCGTTCTACCAGAAGCACTGACCCTGGAGAACAGTTTGAAACTTTGATACAGCAGGTTAGATCCCATCAACCCTGCATCTTCAGGAGAGGAATCTCTTACAGCAGCACTTTTTCAGTCAGGGCAAAGGCAACTTTAAAGCCACCATTTGTTAATGTGTAGTCTTGAAGCTCACAGTGCAAGGATCTTACCTTCATCTAGTGATCGAGCTGGCTGTGAGCAAGGCATGAAGCTCACAAGCTTTTCCAAGACTCTTTCCAGAAGTCCTCTTGATAAGAGGAAAAGAAAACTCCCCATCAAATATTACCTTGAACATCCCAGTTGCCCTCTGGCAGGTTTTCTGTTATGAAAACTCTTACAATTAGTCACTGTAGGAATATGGATTAACCCCTAGAATTGAACAACCTAGGCTCAGTACCCTGCAAGATCAGTGTAGTCTAAGGAAAAGAAGACGTTCTCAGGCACCTTTTCAAAACCATGACAGGTTGTAAGCTTTTCTCCCACCGTTGGTCTCTTCCTTTCCATGAGGGCCCATAATGGCCCCAAAGGCCAAATCTGTGTTTATAGCTATTGTTTATGAACAATATAGTGCCAGTACCTAGTGTCCTTCTTGTCTGGCTGGGCTAGCATTCTTCACCCCTTCTTCCACTGCAATGCTGTACACCTTGAGGAGAAGAAAACTGAGGCTATTGCCAGAAACAGAAAACTGCACTAACTGTTCATGTTGATGATGTTTTTTTTTCTACCATTCTTTCCCTTTTTCTGTTGAGAGGAACCATCCTCATGCTTTACCCATTAAATTGAATGGAGGTTTAGTTCGCGGAAGGCTTACTACATGCTAGTTTTAGTAAGGGTTTCTTTACATTATCCGCCAAGCCTCATAGTAGCTTGTATTCTGCCATCAGCCCTGAAGCTTTATAACAGGTGACCAGGTAAGCTCTAAGCTATTATGTCAAAACATACAGCAAATTTAGCCTCTCTACAAGCAGACTTTGAGAGTTGTCATCACACTGACACCTTTGGTTCTTTAAGTCACGTTCCATAATGTACAGTTCAATGAACAACATGTTAATGTTGTGTTTTCTAAATGTTGTTTTGATATTTAAGAGTTCAGAATTATCTCGAGTTAATTAAATGCAGAGGCTTCTAAGTGAATGGATTGTGCTGCCAACTCATCATCTAATTACCCGTAATTAGGAGTAGAACAACATTAGCTAACAAAAATAATAAATAGTCGTGATAGGGAAGAAAATTCAAATGTGTTGTCCAGCAGCATGGCAATTTTTCTCTCAAGCAGCATTCATACATGAAAGCCCAGAATACAGTTCTATTTTAATTACAGGCTGTACATGAATAGGCATTATTCACTGAATGGTTCAGGTTAATAAGAGCTGGTCTGAGGATGGAAAAGACTAAATAATGTTTTAGGCTGATGAATTCCAGAAGCTGGGGTATGCTTGTTGGAACAAAATAATAAAGACAAGTAGATCAACAAGGGGTTTTGAAGAGACAGTTTTGCATCGCCACTAGTCTTGTCAACACCATTAAAAGAGAAAAAAAAAAAATCAAAGGAACTAATAAGTCAATTTGGTTTGACTTTTATCATGTCCTTTGCCAGTTGTTAGCTGGCAGATTTTAAACTTGGAGAACTCAAGTGTGGGCAAGTTCAGATTGCTCACTTTATCTTCAGGACAGTTATTTTCAGTCATTTTGCCTGAAAGTTTATCAGCAGAAGCAGTTTTATTTACTTATGGAAATGTTAAATGAAAAACATCTGTTTCTTGATGACCTAGAAAGTAGTGTAGTTGAAACCTAGTTTTCTGTTTGTGTTTAAAGCTAGGAAAAACTTTGAATTTCTGTATTTTCTTCAGATCCGTAGTTACTAAAGCGTTTGTCTTACCTCAATCTAATGAGGTATAGACTCTTTGCAGGAATGCATTCCTTACCACAGGCATCAGTAGTTGCTGCCAGTCTTTTTGTATGGAGTACTATATTTTTTTTTTAAGGAATGAATTATTTATCCATACCTTAGCTGAGATAGAACCAGTTCTTTTATGTTTATTATTGCTATATATGTATTTTTTTCATGTATATATTAGTGTGCTTTGGAATAATAGAAGTTAAAACAAATGATGTGTTTTTAAGCAAGGAATACATTTAGTTATGTATGCTCATTTCAATGTGTGTACATTTACTATAATTACTTACATATAGAGAATAGGGAATAGAAATACAAATGAAAAGCAACTACTGTAGTTATGGCTAATACCCAGCTTGGAACTACATGTAGAAAAAACGTGTAAGATCTGTTCATGAAGATGTAGAGGTAGAAGTGACAGCAATCTTGGTATGAACACAAGACAATGGAGATATGAAAATACATATGATAGGTGCATATCCAACAGGCTTTCTGGACTGTGAAACAGACCACAAAGAGCTCACAGAAAAACTGAGGGTAAAGAAAAAGAAGAAAGTGAGTGGAAATGTACTAATTTTTATTTTTAAAACTGATTTTAATAAGGAATCTATATTTGTGGTCACCTTTGTTATATTTCCATAATTATTCCAGTAATTTTTTTTTACAAAAAAAAAAAAAAAGGGAGCATGATTATTATAAAATATTCAAGTTGTAAGGTTTGAAGACAGCCTTTCATAATTATGTTTCTATTTCCTTTACAACTTCTGATTTTCCAAGATCAATTTTCACTTCAAGAGGTGATCCATAGATACTTCCATGAATATTTATATTTAGAGAATGAAGTAGGAACATTTGTAAATCCTTATACCCTTAATTAATGCCAGTCTTCAAGGTTGTGTTTCCCAGTGATTGATAATAAAAAGGTTTCAGTGTGGCATGGTATCCTTTGCAGCATGAGTCATACAAGACCGTAAAATTGTTAGCTACATCATTATGGCTGAGTGTATTGTACTAAACGAGCACATAGCAGAAAATGAAATTAATGTTTAATGTATTCTCTCTGCTAGATTCAGATAGTGTGCAAAACGTACCTCTCTGCACGATTCATATCCCTAAATGTGTTTTTTAAAGTTTGCATAATTAATTTGAGTTCACTTGTTACTGATTGAACACAATGAACTTAATTCCATATGTCTTTATTTCATGGGCTGACTGCTTGGGAGCCTAATATGGCAGTCATATTAATAGAGATAGAAACATTCATGTTTTTCTGATTTCAGTAGCATTATTCATACATGTAAGGATCTATGTAAGCAGTGATTAGGCAAACAATTTTCCAGGCCACCTATAATTAGAGAGGAAAAAAAGTAGACTTTCAAGTATATTGATTTTGTTTCTAAAACAAGTCAGCATTGGGGGGGGGGAAGAGGGAGGGTAGCGGACAATAGGGAGACCCAGAAACCTTTGGTGAGAAAAAACTGCAGTAGTGTCTCACAGTAATTGTTTTTTTTTTTGTGATTTCATGCTTACATATACTCCTTTAGTGGCTAGACATCCTGGTCAGTCATCTTGCATGATGCTTTATTATTTTTCTTTTTCAAATGATGAGGCTCTGTTGCAATATGGGAGATATAGTCCAGGCCAAAAATTTATTTGCAACATAGGTGCAGACAGAGTACAAATAATCCAACACAACATTGTCCACGAAATGTGTGAGTGCCACAGCACAGAGGACCGTCTTGTTACCTGTTGGAGCACTTTCCTCAGAGTCTAATCCTGGAATCAGTACAAGCAAGATCTGTACAAAGCAAACAAGAATAATCTTAGTGAGATAAGTGAAAAACTGGATAACCACCAAGAATCCTTTTGCCTGTTAGTGTCTGATCAGGTAAAAGTGCCAGTGCACCCAACTTTTACAAAAGTAATTCTTATAAAAGGCATAGCTGTGCTGATCTTGCATGACTATTCATTACATGCCTGTTTCTCCTGCTGTGCCTTTTCTTTATTTCAATGTTCATGTAGGATCTTTGACCATGAGAAGCTGAGAACTGGACTCCTCAACCTTCTTTTTTGATGATTAGGTGAAATTTTTTCTATGTATGTTAGAGCTGGTGATGGCTGATCCTGGCCCTTACAGTATCATAGGGGTAGATCTAGGTTAGCAGATGTGAGACTTCTTGGCTTAGTCTGCTGTGCTGTCAGTTCTGCAGAGCCAGTACCTCAAAATTTGCAGCCTCAAGGGATTTGCACTGCTTTTTATAATGAGATGGAAGGGACTAAAGGTGAATCTAGAGCTGAATGCTAGAGGTAGGATGAGATGAATCCATCCTAAATCTTGAGTTATACTCTATGAAAACAACAATCTGCTATGCTACATGTGCAAAGCTAAAAATATTTCTGGAGTGACACTTTAGTGTCATCCTCTATCAGCCATCAGTCCTCTTTTTGTTCTGAGCAATAGCACGCCCAGATGGACAATATTCCATTTTATCAAAGTTGAAAAACTGAAAATAATTCTGCATAGTTACGATGCATTTTGCAGGGGAACATAAGAAAAAAATTCACAAAGATCCAAGCCTATACAGAAGGGGCAACAGTGTTGAGAGTAAAATCAGACAATCAGTTTATCCAATGTAGTGGGGTTGGCCCACAGTCACTGTGGGTGCTGTCGCATACTGCGGTAAGTATTCTCACTGTGACTACGGAAACAGGTTCTATGAAAATCCCTCAGATCACTTGTTTGACCTGTTAATTAAGTTTCACTGTTTACCTATGGAAAATTCTGGGTTTTACTTGGTACTAAGAGTACCAACATGTTTGGATCCCTCCCCTTCCAAATTGCCATGACTTAAAACATCCTTAATCTTGAAAGGATTGATGGAGAAAGAACTGGAGAATTATATTGGAGATTTTATTTTTGCAGTGTAATCCAATCTGCTATAGCAGAATCCTCTGGATAGAAATTTTTAACTTCCTGATACTGTAAATGGTTTTTAAGAATATGTTGTGTATCATTGTTCCTACTTTTCATTTGGTAGCCAGCAATTTATAATTAGTACATTAGCAAGAACTGCATGATATTAATTCCCTTGTATTTGTCTTGAATATGCAAGGAGCAGATTAGTACAGAAGGACTGCTTGTCCCTTTAAAACAGAGAGAGAATTTAATTACCATGTAAATTTCTTTCCTCCCTGAATTTTGCTTTGCGAACCAGAGAAGCAGAGGAGACTGAGAGCTGTTGCGGTTTTGTGAGGAAAGGCACTCTGCAGATTAATACAGGTTTTATGAATGGCAGCAGCAATACGGGTGCAGCTAGGCTGATACAGGCCTGTTGCGAGCATAGGTGGGGAATTGTTGTTACTCCTTTTTTTTTTGCCTGAGCCAACTAATTAATTTTTGACAAGCTTGCTGAATTGTTTGACAAATTAAAACTAAGTAACTCCCAAAGGGCAGGTCTACTAGACAATGGTCTGGAAGAAACACAAAGTTTGGATGCACAAGGCTGCCTAAAGTGAGATTTATGCCCTGAAGAACTTGTCTATTTTTCCAACTATATTAGTCCAATATAATATTTCACGTTTTTCCTCATGCCTTACTTTTTTTTGGCCTTGGACCACTGCAGACGAGGTAGCGGTAGTGCTAAAAAAGTCCCAAGTATTTGTTATTCATAATTTCAGGAAAGTGTTGGAGTGGAGGAATTGCCCTTGCAGGATTCTGTGAAGAGGGGAGTGCCGCCACTACCATGAGTGCTGCAGAAACAGAATGAGACTCTCAGCGGGCTGGGGAGAAGCTGCTGAGTATCAGAACACTTCTGCCTGTCCCTGGCAGGGAAAGGGAAATCTCTTATTTGTGGGGAGAAAGAGGCTTTTAAAAAAGGGATATTAAACCAGGCTTTGGGTGGGGGATTAAAATCATAAACTTCTTCATCAGAAGCACTTTAAGAAATTAATAGCAAAGTTTTAGGAGTGCTCTGCAGGCATCCCTGAAATTGATTTTGCTTTGGGGAAGATGATAAGAATACTTTTCCAGGACAGTTGGCAGAGGCATGCAGGGCTGTTTTCTCCATTCCTGGCTCGGGCAACAATGGGGCTGTTCAGCCGCTCCCAGTTTTACACCTGGGATAGGCAGCAGATTTCCATCTTCACCAGGCTGGAAATGAGAATGGAGGAAATGGATGAAGTTAGTGACTCGGGCCCTGATGCATGTGGCATCCAAGCTAAGAAATCAGATCATGCAGCCCTGTGTTAGAATTGCATACCTGATCAGGCAAGACATCTGTCTCCCCAGTATCTGTCTCTCAGATACTGTCTGCCATGAGTCATGGGGAGTTTGTTTCATGAGTTTCCTAAGCAATTCTCAACTTAATACTGCTGGTTGCACATTTTTTCTTCTAAGAATTCATCCATTTGCTTTTTGAAGCAATGGAAACTGTTATCATTCATACTGTTCTGTCACAGACAGTTGTTTGACTGAAATGGGTGTTGCATGTTGGGTGTCTGTCAGTCACTATGAGCATGCTGCATGACTGCTAGCTGCATTCTGTGTCCCTTGATGATGGGCTGGTGGAAATCACAGATGCTCACTTCCTACTCTGTCTGGCCACTGCCTCTTCATTTTATCATGCTGTCAAGCATCCTCACCAAAAGAAAGCTGATGTTTGTCTTTTACAGAAGTAAAACTAAAGTGAGGAGAAAGTAGATGTTTTACCATAAGGAACGTAGAGCTCTGAGAAAAGGGGGATTTCCCTTGTAAAAGATGCTCCTGGTTTAGATTAACTGTTTTCCAGCTACCAATGTGTTCATTGGAAATGTGAACAGTTGTTATTTTTTTAATGAAATATGCACGCTTATCTTGGCCTTTGTATAATAACACCTAAATTAAACTAACTTAGAATTTGGCAAATTACCATACACTTTCTTTTTCCTTACTACGTTTCTTGAATATACTTTCTTTTACTTTGCACACATTTAATGCTTAAAGAGAAGGGTCACTTTCTTATCACAGTCATGTAGAAGTGCCTTTCATGAAGTGATTGATTCACCTTCTATTGGGGACAGTTTCAGAGAGTCCAATTGAATTAGGAGGAGAAGAGATTCTAGTTTATAGAAGACAGGACTGTGATTTGAAAATTAAGGAACTTATTCCCTTGCAAAAATATGAACAGGATTCCCATCAACAGCAATGGAAACTGTGCACATGAATTAAAAATTAGACAGGTAAACCAAGCTATAGGGATGTTGTCTTCAATGTATTTACATACAAGTCATAGTACTCGACAGGCAGCTGTTCAAACTTTGAAGTGTGTTTCATAGGGTGCATTTTTATGCATATGAAATCACAGCAATTAACACCTCCTCTTTAACTTGGGTTTTTTTCTAATTTTAAAGAAGATGGGCCACACCGCTGTAAATCTTGTAATCCAGAGTGTAACCTCACTAAACAGAGGTATTAATCTTTCAGGGACCCCCAAGGTTGATGCTCTGGGACCAGCATGTCACCCTCTTGTTCTGTGGTCCCACATGGGCTCTCCCCTCTGATTTAGACTGGGGACCAAGAGAGCTACCTGCTTGCTTCTCCTGAGTGAGAAGATGTAGATCTGCACTCCTAGCACTAAATAACACAGTGTAAGACTCATCTTTGCTAATTCTTTTTTTAATTCCGAGTCTCATTATATTTGGTGATGTTCCTTGAGACTGGGTCTTTGGGTGAAGTAAATGTGACAATTCCAATTTATTTTTCTCTTTCTAAAGGGAAGGCAGGAGAAGAGGAGTGACATTGAAAAACAGTTTCTACCCATTGTGACTGCAGTGAAGATTCAGCATAGGAGGGCAAAAAGCTATTCCCCTTAAGATAACTTCTCTAATTTAAGTGTTCAGATTTTTTTTTCAGTAGTAATATAAAGACAGAGAGGAAGTTTCCTACTCTTTTTCTTTTTTTTTTTTTTAACTTCCCTCTGGGCAATGATGACTTCTAATTACACAAAACCTCCTAGTATTGACTTTGCAATCACTTCTGCCTGCCTCCATAGCTTCTGTATACAGGAGGCTGAAACATCTCAAATTGTCACAATGGGAAGGATCTGGTTTTTGGGGGAACATCCAAGGTGTTGGGCCAAGATAATGGGCTGCGTCAAAAGAAGCATGACCATCAAGTCAAAGGAGATGACACTGCCCCTTTACTCTGCTTTTGTGAGACCCCACTTGGAGCACTGTGTGCAGTTCTAGTGTCCACAACTTAAGAAGGACATGGAGCTGTTGGAGCAAGTCCAAAGGAGGCCACGAGGATGATCAGGGAGCTGGAGAACCTCCCATATGATGAGAGGCTGAGAAAAACATGGCTGTTCAGTCTGGAGAAGAGAAGGCTGAATGAGACCTCAGAGCAGCCTTCCAATATATGAAGGGGGCCTACAAGGGTGCTGGAGAGGGGTTCTTCCTCAGGGACTGTAGCAATAGGACAGAGGGTAATGGGTTCAAACTTACTGAAACAGGGGAAGTTTAGGCTAGATATAAGGAAGAAGTTCTTTATTGTGAGGGAGGTGGGGAACTGGAACAGATTACCCAAGGAAGCTGTGAATTCTTCATCCCTGGTGGTGTTGAAGGCCAGGCTGGAAGGAGTCTTGAGTGAGGTGATCTAGTGTGAGACGTCCCTGGAAATGGCAGGGGGGTTGGAACTAGATGATCTTAAGGTCTTTTCCAACCCCAACTATTCTATGATTCTATGATTTTCCAACTTTTACCAGTGTGGAAGTTTAATAAGAATGAATATTTTGTTCAAGTTAATTTCTCTGCTGCTCTTTTCTGTGTTACCAGCAGAGTGAATACTATTATAGTACTTTCTTAATGGGAGCACTCTGTGCCAAAGGTTTTAAAGTGTTTTATTTTAATGTCACAGATAATAAAATGCTTCAGTGTGACTGACAAGCTTCAGTAAATTTGTACAAATTAGATATACTAGCTCTTAGTAAAATAGATTTTCTAAACTTGTTTTGTGTGGGAGGAAAAATCGCCGCTAATGATAATAAAACGCATTAGGATGCTGGCAAACTAAAAAAAAACCACATGCAGCTTAGCAGTAGTGATATGGCAGCTCTTTGTGAGGGTAAGGTTGGAGACTACTAATACAACAGAAACAACCACAGGGCATGCTGTAATGTCATTTTAATTGTTGAGCAATCTAAACTGATGTTTCCTCAGGATTAGAATACTCTCTGAGACTTGCTAGTAGGGCAAAGCCACTGCTCTGCTTTTCTCTTGTCACTTTTCAGGATGCTGGTACCACTGGAGGCACCAGCTGTCAGCAATCTTGGTGTCCAGATTGGGTCATAGTAAGGTATCTGAAGATATAAGAAGGAAAAGTCTGTTAGAGGTCCAAATAAAGCTTCTCTGGTATGATTCTTGAGGAGGAAGGAGAACGGGGAAGAAAACCCAAAGAGTCCCTGCACTAATGGTACAAGCTATGCACATGTTTGGGTGCATTGGCAGTAGGTGTTTTACAGCCAATGAAGCTGAATACTCGTGTTCTGCCGGGTAACACATGAAGCACGGATATGGCTTCAGTTTTTCCAAGCTCCTAACTGAGCTTTTTTAGAAAGAATCTCAGAAATTCACCAGTTTTCAAGGGAACTGAAGACAGCTTCTAGCCTATTCACACAACTGTTTGACTTTCTACGGGGAAAGAGACAGTATAGGGGACTTGCTGCAGTGATCCTGAGTTGCTTCTGTATGCTTGTAGTTACACAAGCATGTATGAAGGAATGTTTAGGTTCTCTCGGTGCTGAGGCATACAGAGCCATGGCTTGAGTCATTTTGGGCTGCAAAGGCAGACATAGCTGGTGTCTCATTGTAGTAGTGGGTCCTGCTATTCAACAGAAGGAAAGGGAGCAGGCATTTCAACAACCTCCATATTTTTAACACAATGCTCTGGCTGCTGTATGTGGCAGGGAGCTGAATCTTGCAGTTGGGTACCACATTACATGGTGGAGGATTATGGGAGACAGATTGAGGAGATACCTCAGTTGAACAGATTGGTTTGGGCCTTTTTGTTTATTTGTCTGTTTGTTATTTTTGAAAAAAGGTGTTGGATTAATCCTGTCTATGTTGTACCTCTGTTTTCCAACCTTTGTATGTGAAAGGTGAAGCAGAAGCTCCTCACAGAGGAAACCTTTTGTTACGTGTTTGTACTGCATCCGGTCTTAACAGTGCTCCCATCTGCAGCCACAATTGCTGTTCTAATAATGACTGATACATGTCAAACTTGAACATTAATAATAGCAATGTTATCTTTTTTATGTTTATATGTCATTACAGTGCCATTTATATTTGCTTTTAAAGATAACCATTTGCCTTAAAAACCACACGTTATTAAAGAAGCATTTTAAAGTTAACGAAGTCTCTGAATCTCCCTTCAGGATGAAAGGTAGGAAGTGCATTTTACTATTAAATTATGGTTTAATAAAAAGAATAAAGGATTCTTAAGAAAAGAGTGTTATTAACGACATTGTCGTTTTGATCTATGGAAAGATAAGTGTCCTCTAGTTGGAGGTAGTACCCTCCTCTTCTCTTATAAACCTTTGTTCTCTTCTGATGCATATTAAGCATCAGATGAAAAATTCTGTTTGTCCGTGGTCTAACAATGAAATACCTTGTAGGAAATGAAAAGGTCAAGCTTTCCCTGTCAGTGATTTATTATAAACAGTGCCTCCTTCTTTTATTTCCTGATACTTTGCATTTGGATTAGTGATGATACATCACCAGCTGCTAGATAAAATATGAAGTTGGGAAACTATGGTCAAACATTTCTGCTGAAGAATGACCCTGTAATCAGCTCCCAGCACACACAGGTCTCACTTGATTTATCAACCCAAACCTGGGATTCTAAAGAGGGATGAATTAGTTTAAAGATATCTAAGGGATAATAGCTAAAGCCAAAAGTGCTGTAGGAAAACCGTTTGTCACTGGCCTGCCCTGCCCTCTTTAATTGCAGAAAAATTGAGAGTGGATATGTTAGGCACCTGATATAAATCATTGGTCAAGTAGCCAACAATGTATCAAGTGGGGGAGTAGCAGTCCTTTTTCTTTTGCTCTTTGCAGGCAGGACACTTGCAGTTTTGACACCAGGGGGCTGTTGGGCCAGTGTGGTTTAATGTACATCTGTCTCTGTGCTGAATTCACCTAGGCCCTCTCCATGGCTTCATGCATTTTGTTGTTCATTGGAGTTTCCAATGTGCTATTTTAAATGTCACTTTCTGTAGTTTTGCATTTGGGGACAATTTGACCTACTTTGTCTTTTTTTTGTTGAGGGTGTTACAAAAAAGGAATGTGCAATTGCCCAACACATGTTGTAAATGCTCCGTTATTGAAGAACATATTTGAAAGCTCAGTGCTTGTAGAAGCAATATTGCTAAATGAATTAAATATCTGCACCTCACATTCATATTCTTCTTATTCTCAATCTCTTTAACTATGTTTACCTCCCCAGTAAATGCATGTGCTTAACTTTACTAACTTTATACACAGATTAGGTAGAGCTTAATGGTAATTGATTTCTAAAATCGTGTCCATGGTCTATGAAGTTAAGCACATGCATGTACACAAATTCATGATTGTGGAACCTTCTACTATGAGCATCTTGCCTTCCAGTGCACATCAGGGAACAATTAGAAATTAATTCAGTACATGTAATCTGTACATTTGAAAAAAACTGAGAGGTAATAACAACACATTTTTGTCTGCCTCAATCTAGCTGTAGTTGTGAGATTTTTCACATATATGGTCCAAAGTATGCATAATGATGTGTCCCCTATGCCAATATTTATTCTCATTCCATGTGGCTGTGCTTGCGCATCCTGTTTCCTATATGACTTAACATTGCTAAAAATTAATTTTGCAGCCTCAGTAAAAATCCCATTGATTGCTTCTCTGTGAGCTTATTTGTCACTTGGCTAATGTCATAGTGACCATGGTTCAAACCCCATTGTAATCCTATAAACCAATCGGTGTACTGCATATTCTCTCAAGTGAGCAGGTAGCAGAGCACATAGAATGGGAGAAGAGTGAAGGATGGAGAGGACCTCTGGTGGTCGCAGCCACTTCTTCTGGACCAGTTTAACACTGAGCACATATTTTGTATGCCCTTGGCTAGAAACTATAAAAACATTATGGAATCGGGCACTTTATTTCTACCCACTTCTAATGAGTGAGACACTTAATTGCCTTCCATTGCCATTGTTTTTTCTAGATTTAAATTTCATCATTATGCTGAAAAGTTGAACATGCTTAAGGACATTGCTGATTATGGATCAAAATGTCTTCAGAATTGGGCTTTAGTGAATAAAACATGAAAAATATTACTTGCTCAATGTAAGTACAATTTTTTAAGGCTAAGTTATTTTCAAAGTTAAGTAACAGAATTTATGATTAAATTGTGTTGTAATTCTTTTAAGCTAATGTATGAAAATGACCTCAAAATCAGATCAAATCTAGTTAAAAAGGTGATTATCTAAGTCCCTAAATGTCTTTCATCCAGAAGCTCTGAAAGAATAAAACTTCATCCAATCTAGAGAACACGGGCATCATAATTTTAACACCAAAAAAATCAATCTAAGAAAAAAAAAGAGAGGAAAACCAACAGCAAACATTTTTCCATGTTAAGTGACTTTTGCCCACCATTATTAGCATATGTTTTGTGGTATACTGAGCACTTACTTCCCTGCACAAAGGTGAAGCACTACTGCAAATTGCTACGCAAGGAGGAGATTCTTTTAAGATTGAATCACAGGGGCACTGTGAAATTTTTGGTTGAAAATGCTTGTCAGCGTGCTGTAGAGGATAATGGAATTTGATTTCACAAAGCATATTTCATAATCAAGGTGTCCCAAACCACTCTACAGATGAATGAGTCAAATGCTGGAGAAGTGGTGACTGTGTAGGTAAATGTGGCGCCTATTATGTACTTGGTGATAGCTTACACACAGCTGTGGACAATGGAAACAAGTTTTCTCTTTTATTACTGAAGGTCACCCAGGTTAGCCCCTGTTCCTTCTGAAAAGCACTCTGGGATTTCTAATTTCCACCTGGATGATCACCAGAGACAAACAGAAAAGGCCACGGTTTAATGCTTCACCAAAAGGATGGCTGAATGATTGTTGGATGATTAATGGCTGCTCTGTGCTGAAAGATGACAGCCTGTTATAATGGAGGTAGCTAACATGTAATTTTCTCCATCCTGCAGTTTCACAGCTTCAGCATTCCCACAGAGTGGGTATTGCATGTGGATAAAATACTCCACAATGAAGAGGCAGTTTTTGGTTAGAGCTTGTCCCCTTCTAGCCAGAGAGCAATGCATGTGGTAAAACACACTCCACTCTACTTGCGTTGGGGTTTGCAACAAACTGATGCTGAGGAGTGCTTTGCAGCAGCTGGTAAATGATTTGGCTTAAAAGAGAGCACATCATTGATGAAAAATATTTCAGAGGGGACAGAGGTAACTTTTATCACATACCCATTTTTGCTCACTGGCCATGTGACATTTTAGGACATCATTTATCACAAGCAGGCCTGTGGTTTGCTGACAGAGTGATACAGCTGGCTCTGCAGCAGCTGAGCCATTCAGGGAGTGCAGACACACAAATCGCCACTCTTGGTAGGGCTGGTGATCTGTCACCCTCTTGCATCCTTGAACAAGACCCTGAGGTTTTGATAATTAGATCACTAACAGAATGGTTATTATGGAAAAAAAACCCAACAACCAAACTTTGTAAGTTGTTTGCTTGATTCGAATATATTCTTTTTTCCACTTCAGTATATTTTTTCCATTTTGATGATCCAGAGCACATTCATAGCCAAGTTCTACTATGCACTTGTTTACAGAAAGGCAGTCTCGGTTGTACCCAAAACTGATTTTTAGAACCAAAGTAATAATTTCAGATATGTGCACATTATTGTAAAAGGTGTTCTGTGGGTGAGGGCAGAGAAAGAAATTTTGGCGGTTGTGTGCCATTTTCACAATCATTAACACTAGACCTGGGCACTGTTTCATCACCCGTCAGGTGTAGTTTGAACTGGGTTTGACATGATCACGTTTCTGTTGAATTAGTCAAAGCACATTACACAGGCTTTGTCCTGGCTTAATGCTTTTGTGGTGACTATAGAAGGACACACTGTACTTTATCTGTTATAAACTCTGAGTAGTACAGACAGACAATATCTGACCCAGTATGTGCTTTGCTAATACAAAATTATCCCATAAAAAAATTTTGATCAAATCTGACCTGGCAGAGTAGGGTTGTGCCAGACAAGCGCTTCCTATCAGGTGGCTATGGCAGTTTTCAGCTAGTACTAAATTGATGTATACTCCTTATAGTGGGCTGCCTACTGGAAAGTTTGTGTTGAAAATAGTGTAAAAAAGTTCTTCTGTGTACCTACAGCTATTTGCAATCTGCCAATCTTAGAAAATCAGTTTCTGTATATTTCTCTTATCTAAGGAGTTTTTTGATTATAGAAGATTCATATAGATTTTATTTTATTTTTAATTTAAGATAATGGATTGTTCAGTGGTATTGATTATTGCTATTTTCAGGTGTTAAAATGAGAACACAGCAGAACTGATCCTGCTGTCTTAGTTCATTCAAAGTTTAGTGGCTTTTGGGAGGTGGAAAAAGATAACTTGGCTAACAAGGCTCGATCCTATTGTCACATATATACACAGAGCCATAGGAAATAAAAATACTAAAGCACTGTTTGGAGGCAGAGGCCGAGCAGAGGTTGCTGCATGTCAGTGTTTTTACCTTAGCATTAAGTGAAAGATTCATCATTTGTAGAAAGATGAGATCTCGGTATTGATGAATTGTGTGTTTAATTTTATTATTTTATTAGTGTTTCTTGGTATTTTGCAGTGTTTGCCTTAATAGTTAAAAACCAAAATAGGTTACTCTTTTTTTTTTTAAATTGTGCTATTAACTTGAACAAAACAGTTATTATTTAAGAGAGTTCTCTGACTTTTTCTTCTCTTGTAAGTATCTTTCTTGACTAATGGCATCTGGCATTTATTTTCATTTAATTGAAAAGATTGTGAAGTGCTTTATATATATACTTTTATATATATACTTATATATATATATATATATATAATATATATATATATATATATACTTAAAGACGTACTTTCAAATCACTGTCCCGTAATGAAGTTTCTCAGGTTGTCTGTGCAGAAAAACAGAAGCTTGGGACAAGAGACAAAGACCAGTGCAGGCATTAAGGCTACATCAATAATGTAGGTCAGTAGGATGGAAATTTGTAACCTGACTGAAGCTCCAGGGTTAATATCCCAAATGTTCCTAGAGCACTGGAAGACGTATCAGGTCTTTAACACAGAAGCATACTGCCATCTAACATCACGTAAAGTATGAGTTCATTTCATCTTCACTGCAGATCAGCCGAGGAATTTTTCCCGTATTTTAGACTGTCCACCTCAAGTACTTAAATATATTTGGTGGGGATCAGAATTGTTTTTACAAGGGCTAGAACCAAGCAAACCATTCTGATAGAGGGAATCCTTCTGGGAGCAAACAAGATCTGAAATTGATTAAATTGTCTCAAAATTATTCTTAGATCATCTCACCGCAAAGACCTGCAAGACATGTTTCTCTGCCTTGCCACAGACACCCAAGTACCCAACAATGACAGGCATTCCATATGGGATGCAGCTGAAGAGGTCCTTGTCTCCCTGTGGCTACTTTGACTTAAATCTAGTAGTAGACTTACTGAAGTATTTATTTCCTAGGGATGTTTTCTGGTTTAAGTAATTCAGAAAATGAGTCTTTGGTGAGAAACCTCATCCTGATGGAAAAGGAATAGGGTCTGTTTGTGGGAGCAGCTTGCCCAGCTGAGTACGAACAAGAAGGATAGCAGTCTTCAGAAGTGTAACCTAAAGAAGACTTAAGAGACATCAAAATGAATAAATGGAAGAAATTACATGCTTTAGCCTTCTACAAGTAGAAATCTCTCTTGGGGTTCTTCCACTATAGCTAAGGTAAGGGGTAAATGTTTGGGCTTAAGTGGACATAATTCAGGTAAAGCCCTTAGGAGATATGCTCCAAAAGTGATGGCTATGATGGTACCAGCACCTCTTCCTTCACACATTTAGAGGTTGTTTGACAATCTGCTGTCTGCTTATTGACATGTCTTGACCTGTTTACTTGTAGGATCTAACAGGATCACAGATCTAATGTGACAGGCTGCGATACATTTAAGATAGAAATAGATACACATTTCTACTTCAGTGTTCAGGTCAATGGAGTCACTTCAGAATTACATTTATGTTGCTGAGAGAATAATTTGGCCAATTGTCCACTCTGTCCAGCACATTAGATTTAAAAATAATTTAGCTAGCACTTGTGAATACCCATTTCCTGCCAATAACCTTATAGTGACACATTGCAGGAGGTATTTCTGACCCCACTTTGTGAGACTCATCTCGTAGTGGTACTAGCCAGTCAGCCTTTCCTCTGCTTCATCATTAGCACTCAATATACCAGCTTTACCCATCACAGATTTAGTCGTACGCATGATACAGAAAATTAAAATTAGCCCTTATAAATATGTGCTGTTTGTAAAAAGTGAGTTTGCACTAATGGAAGATTCTCAAGCTCTTGAATTTTTGGCTGATTGTTTTAGAGGTAGGTTTTAAATATGCTTAAAACGTTAAAGGAAGTTGAAAAATAGCGTCTAATTGAACTAAGAATTGGTGTCCCGTTTACATACTCAACAACATACTGATTTGAAGACATGATGATGTTGTGGTTTAAGCCCAGTCGTCAAATCAGCCACACAGTTGCTCTCTCACTAACCCCCCTTCTTCCCTCCCACTCCCAGAGGGAAGGGAGGAGAATCAGAAGAATGTAACTCCCACGAGTTGAGATAAAAACAGTCCAGTAACTAAGGTATAACACAAACCACTGCTGTTACCACCTGTAACAATAATAAGGGAAATAGCGAGGGAAGTGAATACAACCACTCACCACCCTCTGACCAATACCCAGCCCAACCAAGCAGTGATCTAACTCTTCCGGGTTACTGCCCCTAGTTTATGTAGTGGGCATGACATACTGTGGTAGGGAATACCTCTTTGGCTGGTTTGGGTCAGGTCTGTCTCTGCTTCCTCCCAGCTTCCCCTCCTCCCTGGCAGAGCATGAGACTCAGAAAGTCCTTGGTCAGACTAAACATTACTGAGCAGCAACTAAAAACAGTGGTGTTATCAGTGCTGTTCCCAGGCTCAAAGTCAAAAACACAGCAGTGCACCAGCTACTAAGAAAGAGAAAAAACGACTGCTACTGCTGAACCCAGGACAGATGATTTAAGAGCAAACAAGCAAGTAAAAGCCCAGAGTCCTTACTCCAATTTTCATCATTCATCATAGGTTTGTTCCTGAATTCAGTGGTAGGAATCTTACCCCAAGGTAAGGTAAGACCTTACCCTAAACAACATCAGGGAGCAAAGACTTCTGGATAGATGACAAAACTCCTTGCTAAAATACTTCAGAATTAGTACAGGTCCATAATGAAACTCTCTGTGAGGCCGATTGAAAGTTTTAAAATCAAGCAATATGATTGAATTGTTTACATAGGAGCCTTTATGTAATTTTTTTATCTATAGATTTATCACTGTGTCAGTTTGTGTGCTGGAAGCCAGATTCATCTGTGTATAGCTCAACAGGACCCCTGCTTGGCCTCTCAAATCAGAACTTGGCATGCAACCCTCAGTAGGAGTCAGCATTTTCTCCCCAAACTGACCAGATTTATAATCTAAGTTTCCTTTTTCAGACTGATACATTGAGTAGAGATAATTTCTTCTTTAGGGACTCAGCACGGTGTTCTTCATATGGCACAGACAAGAGTTGAGTTCATACATCTAAAATGTCATCTGGCATCTTCAAGGTATCTATTAGGCTTGTCTGTATTCTTCTATATTTGGGGATTTCAGGTTTGGGATATGACAGTACTTTTACATTCAGAGCAAAGAGTTAAGGTGCCATTTGTTCAAGGGAAACTGTCTGCGACCGCGCAGTCTAACTAAACAAGAGAGGGTGGTATAAGTCTGTGTAAGTACAAGTCTGTGTAAGTTGAAGTCCCTTGGCTGAGGAAAAATACAAGGGTCTTCTCTAGCAGAGAAAATGTGCTCTTTACTGCAGAAAGAAAACAAGCATGGCATAGAGAGAGCTTAAACATGATCCAATGGTATTTTTGTGGGTACTATGACCTAGGAAAGCTTTGACCGAAAATGGAGTAAGTCATAAAATGATAGAATGGTTTGGGTTGAAAGGGACCTTGAAGTATATCTAGTTCCAACCCACGCTGCCACAGGCACAGACACCTTATACTAGGCCACATTGCTCAAAACACAGTCCAACCTGGCCTTGAAAGTCCCCAATGTGACGTTTCTTCAATAAGTAAATTGCTCTGGGTTTTTTTTGTGTGTGTGTTTTTCTTCTTAATCTTTCTTTGCCACTTCTTGAGTTACCTGATACAGTATAGCCTTCATCAGCTTTTTTCCCTTATGTTACATCAGTTTCACCCATTACAATCACAACGTGTGTGGCATGGTTGTCCCAGAATGCTTGCTACAATTTTCTATTTTCATTTATTAAAGCTACAAGCAAGCATGTGAATGCATCATTAATACCACTTAACAAAAATAGTGAAGTCAAATTTTTGCTCTTTGACTTTGGATTTGGGTCTGACTGGTAAGTCTGACAGCTCTACAAATGTCTAAGCAGCAGACTGTGACCTTCAAGGTAAACTCCAGTCCAGCTGATATCACTAGGACTATTTCGATACCTAAAGCCAGGAAGAGAACTATTTTTATTTTTTTTTAATTCTTACAATTTGTTCACTAAGCTGCTTAAGGGATACAAAAAAATCTTTTTGGGTATTAAATTAGTTGTCAAAGAGCTGAAACACTGAACTGCAAGTAAGGTGTCAAACTATTAAGACACAATGGCCCTGCTAGATGTTATCAGTTTGGAAATCTGTCAGCCCATACCAGTAAGTCAAATGTCTTCATCACTCAGCAGATAGCAGTTACGATGATCACACAGTTACGGTGGATCATACGGTTATGATGGTATGAAATATTATTTGAGCATCTTCTTGAACTAATTTTCTCTGTTCTACTTTACTTACTAGAGAGAGTGGAATCCATGGATTAGTTTTTCTTCTTATCCTTTCTGAGAATTGACAGTGTGAATAGAAAAAAAATTTGTTTAGGAAAAAAGGCAGTGTCTGTGGCTTGCAAGACTTCATGTGATGAAAGAACAGCTGCACTCTGGTGACCAGCAGGTCTGCCTAGGTCTAGATTTCAGAGAATTGTTGATTTTCTAATAGAATATATAATCTTTCACATTATCACCTTGGCTTCACCCACTCAAATCTGTTTGCCAGTAAATGATGGGTAGATAACTTATATCAGGATAATTTCTTAAAGGTTTGCAGATTTTGAATGTAAATATTCCTATATGTCAGTACTGCATTGCATAAAATACATTTTGCCACACTACTGATCTGCCCATTTGTGTTCTTAATTATACATTTTCCAGGACCACATTTTTCTGTAAATTGTTCATGGCTGTGAATTACATATGCCTCATTCTGTGGAGAGAATATGCTACATTCCTTTTCAGATGCAGCATGAATTCTTTTAATCTGCAATTGGCCATCTGGTTCAGTGGGAACTAAAAATTTTAAAACTAAAATCAAATATACTGTGTTAAATGTAGGTTCATAAACTCAGTAGTGATATCTTCATGCTCTACTAATAAACAGTTCCTGCCACCTCAGGTGATTATTTTAAATTTTGTTATAAATATGAATATTGCATACGAATATGTTTTAAATGTCTTAATTTTATTACTGATGACTTACAAGCTCATTATTTAAAAGAAGATGGAAAACAAAGAGGCATTGTAAATGGACTTAGAATTATCACGGCTTTTGTGTTTAATGGTGAGATTCTGCATGTTACAAAATTTCAGTTGCTTGTCTAAGGAAACTAAGTTTCTTTGAAGTCTGCTTTCCTGATGTCAAAGGTTATATATTGCTTGTTTCTTGAGGGTTTCAAACCAAGCACTGCGTGATTCAACTATTGTAAAGATTAGATGAAGAACTGACTATCATCCACATTGATTCTGATGCCAAGTTTATTCCTCATAGGGCATCTTACTCGGTGTTAGCCAGACCCATTTCTTTCCACTATAAAATAACCAAAGATTGGACATCTCCTTTGATGAGCACAGCCAGATTACATTCAAGCTCATGGTTGACCTTTGGATATACACAAATGAAAAAAAGCAGCTGTTTGAATTGCACTTTCCAGTCACTTAGGAGTTGAAATTGGGATGCTATTTAATATATGCTTATTTAGTGGCTATGATTTGTTAGGCCCTTTCTAAACATTGAAGACAAGGGAATCTTTCTAGAGGATCTTGCAAGCTGTGTGAAGAAAAAGGAGCTAGGTAGAGGTTGAAGACCAGGAAAAAACAATGGAGAAAATCATGCATGATAATTGAAAAAATCACTGAATATGTACGCATTAGCTTGTGCATGTAGTGACTTTAAGTGCTTCCTGCTATTTCTTGTGCTGTCTAGTTCTGAAAGATTCCAGATATTTGCAAAGTTTTGTGGGGCTTCTCCCTATATATACATGCAACCATTCTGTAAATATTGCAGTAGGAAATGTCACTAATGTGTTACATGCCCTCTTTTTTCAATCGTGAAGGTGCTTGTGAGAGCTAATCTGGAAGACACTGCAAGGCTGGATATAGCAGTTCCATGGGGCAGGTCTTCACTGATGTTCTCCTCTTGTTCTATGGTTCTGTGTTGCTAGGGCTGCAGGGCACACAGTCCTTCCTGGCATGAGGAGAGCTGCTCAGGGTTTGATACAACGGTAAGAATAAATACTGGGGGGAAATTCAGGTGTCTCATTGGAGAGGCTCAGAACGGGACAGGCTGACGTGGTTAGAATAGTGTAACTAAAGAAAAGTCAAATACTGCTAAGTTTGTTCCCATATACAAAGGACCCATTTAGCCTGCTGTGTTATGTAACATTGCTAAATAATCCTCCTTGCCGTCCCAAACAAGTGTTCTTGGGGACTTGTGGTCTGATAGCTGTATTTGCCCATCCTGGAAACACCATGGGATGGTGTCTGACCTTTATTTCCTGATGACATAGCACAAATGTTTATTTAAATGCCTTTTTTATGCTGAAAATAGGACAGCTTGTTGTGGTAGAACATGTAAAGTTAGCACTGCTCACACATTGCCTTCATAATGCAAATATTATTTTAAGCAAACAGGGTTGGAGACACTGGTGATGGTTCACAGTCACATAAGTGTCTGCTGAACCTTTGTGAGGAAAGGTGGGCTTTGTGGGCTCTAGCTTTGGGTTGTTTTTTTTTCACTCTCATGCAGTAACATTCTCAGTAGATCATTTTACAGAAGTGCAAAGGTTAGAAACCCAGTGAAACCATTTCACTTTTTCCAAAGGTACATTACAGAGCCTCCTAAGCTGTAATAATAAGAATCTGAAAACATGGGAGGGTGACCAATTATACTTAAATCTGGTCAATGTTTTATTTTATGTGGTTGTACTCTGGCTATTTTTTGACTTGTTTGGATCATACTGGCTAAGTGTTCCTGTCCAGTAATACTCATTTTACCCCAACCAGCAATTTAAACCAAGTATATGCTGTTTTTGCTATTGAATAGAAGGACAAGCACATCCATTATGGATAGTTGTTTTGTGGATTTTGTACCCACCCATTTATTTTGGTTTGTCCTAATCTATATTTATGTGTGGATGACAAGATGAACTTGAAAAAGGAACATGTTTAAGGTTGCATACCAACTTCCAGGATATAAATCATATTGGGCTTTCACCTCTTTCAAGCTTTCATAAACAGTGCTTGCTGAAGGACTAAATCATATTTTTCTGTGACTTCAGTTCATGTCAAATGTTTAATTTTTAACAACAATAGTCAGTTTCCTGATGTGAACACATGACGCTGTCCCCAGAGACTTCAGCTTTCTTTAGGTGTCATCATACCAATTTTTCTTTTTAAAGATATACTCACAGCAAAATTAGAACTGGGTTAAAGGCGTTGAAAGTAGTTCAGACCACAGTGGTCCTAAAGCAATGGTCTCCTTGCAATAAGAGTGCAAACTGTGGACTGAGCCCTGGTCAGTTTGCTTAAAAAAAGAAAAATAAGCTAACACATTAGAGTTAGTCAGTGGCATGCCACTCTGGGCAGCGGTAGTTCAAAGGTTGACCTCTTTTACACTGTTTGAAGGACTAGATTGTCACCTGTTTGTATTAAAACTTACTGTAGAGACATAACGAGCTGGTGAAGAGCATGCTGTGGCACCCAGTGTCATATGGGAAAGCTGAAGTGATGCAAGGATTTCATTGTGGAGTCCTCCTCCACATTCTCCCCTTAGGAAAAACAAAACTCTAATTCAAGCAGGAATTATTTCAGGCAGAACTTGCAGTTTGTGTTGCACAGGGAGGTCAGGCTAGCATATTACAGTGGTTCTTTCTAGCCCTATTTTTAAATATACAAAAGGGAACACAGGAACACATTAAACAGGTTTGATTCCCAGATCTCTCCATTACTTCTAAGGCCTCCTTGCAAATTCCCATTTGCCTCTGCATTTTATGATTATCTGAGAATCAATTCTAAAACTCTTTCCCCATGTTTTCCAATTAAGTTATGCAGAGTTAAGAAAGAAATGGCATTTTACTCCTTCACATGCCAAAGGCCTATTTGCAATTGCCTCTCCTCTAGGGAGAAGAGACAGTGCCATACTGGCAAGGCACCCTTTTTATTCTACACCTCTTCCTTCATCAATGCAACTTCAAAAATGAAGGTAAAAAAATATAAATGGGTGTTAACCATTGATTTGGGGGATTTAGTCATTAAACTCACTGCTTTTTTTTTTCCATTTGAGTCACAAAGATGGCCAATAATGGGCTTTACTAAGAACTTAATACAAAAATTTGTGGAAATCGATTAAAAAGTGCCCAGTGGCTCTGAGATGTATCACACCTCAAATGACTGCAGCGTATTGGCAGCTTGCTTGACTTCAAAGAACAAGCAAACCCTCAAACAATCAAAAAAACCACCCTAGTTGAATATCAATATCAACTTCTTAACTTTTTATACTTCCACTATCATTGGATTCACTGTAATTTTTTAGGATTTGGGTTTTTTTTTTTGAGAAGAAAGAAATCTTATAAATGTACATAAATGGCAGTAAGTTTTATATCCAATTTGAGCTTTTACAAAATATCACTGTTTCTCCCAGTGAGTGAAGAAACTCAAGCATAATTTTGCATTATTATATTTTTGTGGTTATTCCTTTGAAAGCTGGAAAAATGAAGCCCAGATCATATGTACATTTACATCATGCATATTTCTCTAATCCTGTACTCCTCGCTCATAATTCAGACTTTTCAGTTTGATTTCATGCTAATTTAGACTTCCAACTTTCTATATTTTGTCAACGTTGAAACCATTACTGTAAGTGACATGGAGCCAGATTTACCTTCTTCCAATTCCAAAGTGACTTCAGTAAATCACTGGATTTGTTTTGTTGTCTGTGCAGGAAAAGCATTTGCCTTATAATATATGGTTTTCAGTTTGAGAGCTATCATAATAGTAACTAATCTGCCTCTTCGTGAGGAGGTGGATTTATTTTGAGCAGGTGAAAGGACACCAGTGCAGAGAAGAGCTTTTGGCCAGTATATAAATAGATGTATCTTGACAGCATAACAATAGCTCTGACTTTGCTTTTGCTAAGGGACACCAATAAAGGAGAGAGAAGACTGGGTTTCTCCAGTACACTTATTTAGTAATCAAACATCCATATAAAGACATCTCACTTTATTTTGAAGTCATGTCTTCCAACCTTTTTTTGGCCTCTTTAGGACACTTTGTTCAGCAGTTTTGTGCTTGCTGTCCTTTCATCTAAGGCTTACTCCAAATGCTGTGAGGTGCACTGAAGAGTTCAGCAGTTTCCTTCACCAAAGTTGCCTTAACAGATTTCATTCTCAAAACAATTACTTGGCAGCATGTGGCAACAGAGTCATATTTGAAACCTTTTGTCACTAAGTGGGCTTGTCAGAGACAATCACTTCTGATCTTGACTTTTACACTGTATTTTGCATTTGAAAGTGTGACTGTTGGGTTGAGTTTTGTCTTTTTTTTTTTTTTTCTTAATTCTAACTGTGCAGCCAAAGATTTGATTGTGGCATTTTGATGGTTTTGAAGTTATTTTCAGTATGGTAAATTCACAATGATAATTTCCCACCCAAGCATTTAAACTGTTAGTATGGGGGAGGATTGGTTTTGGGTTTGTTTTGGTTTTTTGTTTTTGTGGTTTGTTGTTGTTGTTGTGTTTTGTTTTCTTGTTTGTTTTTCTTTTTTTAAATTCTTTATTTCTGTTTGAGAAAAAAGAAAATAAAAGAAATAAACAAAACAAAAAAAAATAACACCCAAACAAACAATACAAACCCAAAAACTTACAAAATTGTTCAAGACAGTTTTCTGATGAATACTAGAAATACTGAACTTTGTGAACTTTATGCTACAGTCCAACATGAGACTTATTTTTTCTTGTGACTATTTGATGAAGCCAATCTTGAAAATTAAACTGGTGATTTGGCATAACTTCTCTTATTCATCAGTATATGCTATTTCCCCACCACCCAGGAGATCTGTGGAAACAGGGACCCCACATTTCCCACAGATTCAATTTGCTGTGAGTGCTTGAGAAACTGTTTTTTCTTTATTTGTTCTCTGCAATGCTCTGTGAGCAGGAACCCTGCTAGCACAAGTATGGGGAACTGGGTAGTTTTAGGAACTACACAGTGGCATGTGCACCAGATTGGTGTATGTAAGCCTCGTGGCTCAAGAACAGGACTGCCATGTGGCAAGCAATCACAGGCAAATGGGCGTTGCAAACAGGCAAGGCAGGTAAGCTAGTGGGCAACTGAGATTTCCATTGGAAACCTGTTGTCAGGTGGGGGTCTTTCACCATTCTTTTGAAATTAATGTCCATGCCCTCAGAATGTTTTAGTAGTGATAAATTGCCATTTTCTCCCAGAAACATGTTTCACTGGAAAATTTCTGAGCAACTATCATTATGATTTATAAAGCTCTCAAACCAAGCTACCCAGGAGACCACCTATGCATTTATACCACAACTGAGATGAATGGAAACACCTGACCTGCTCAACCTTGGTTACTCTATCTCTCCCCTGCACTTCTGTTCCCCTGTCCCAGGCTGCTGACATCCATCAACCTTCTGGGCACGTTATGCATTTGAATGAGTGCTGGTGGAAGCTCACACATGGCCTGAGAAATGCAGGATTTGAACTGTAGTGGGTTTCTGGGTGGACATCAAGCAAAATGTGGGAGAAAAGGCCAAGGATTTGTAGTTTCATACTACTGTGTAAGTCAGGTGGCATTGTGTTTTCAGTGTGAATCAGGTTGTGAAGGTTTTGTGTGTGTGTGCATACATAATTCACAAAGATTCATAAAATTCTGATAGTGTGGTATAGAACCTTATAATGAAAATATTTTTTCTGTAGCTAAGAAGATGGAATACGATCCCTGAATAAAAGTATGAAGAACATCCTTCAGCTCCTGTAGGGGCTGAACATGAAGGATCAGCCCTAGGAAGCAGATCTGTTGAGTAAGCATGCATGAATTTTCAATAGTCTGCTTTCATGTCACAAGACAAAATAAACAGAGATACCACAAATTGGTCAGTCTGTCTCTCTGTTTAATTTTGTTAAGGTAATGCTCTTTTCAGCCTTCCTAGCCAAACAATTTCCTATTGTTTTTTCTTGCACTTCCTTCCACTTTTGATCTTCTTCCAGTTAACATCCAGTTCTGATATGGAAAAATGATCCTTCTCCATAGGTAGCCACCTGCAGCTTGCTGTGCATAGATCAGCAGAACTGGTCATTTTGCAGATGTCACTCGTCCTTTGAATACAGCCTCCTCTGGGGTAGGAGCAGTTACTCTCCAGTAGCTCTGTGCAGAATGATTTGAACCTAGGACATGAACAGTTGTTGGAAATTACAGCCATGATGCTGTACATTATTAAAATGTTAAGCATTTTCCTTTGTGGAAAAACATCATAAGCCTGTTTATGGCTGTAAGTGGTCCACGTTTGGGTTGAGAACTGCACCAAAAATTACCTCTAATTATAGAGTGCCCCCTGCTCAGATTCTGCTTGGTGATAATGCAGAGTGGAGAGTGCCATCTACTGCTCCTTACCTATAAAATAAATTCTTCTACATTTGTGTCTGCAATGCCTTAGTGTTGCTGTTACCAGTGTTGGAGTTAGAGGACAGTGGCTGGACTGTGTGCTTGCCAGCCTTGAATCTCTGCACTGGGGTTTGGAGTTGGCATCACCACTGAAGACAAGGGGTATGTTATTTATTGGAGACCAAAGCAACAATTAATAACTCATCAGCAGTGCTTTGTAGATGTAGGAAAGCTGATGCCCTGCATAAAATGGCATTATCATCATCCATTATAACATACTACAGGTAGCTGTCAGTGGTGTCACTGGTAGTTCTTCAACCTGTTTTCCTGTAGCAGTTGGCTTGCTGTGGGTATCAGGGAGGCTGGGTAACTCATCAGTCTGTCCATTGGGACTGAACACTGGTGGAAGGACCAGAGATTTTGGAAGGAAGATGAGTGTAAATTCAGGGTTGAACAGAAAAGAAAACATGATCTACCATTACTAGTCCCAGAGGTTAGAGGCTCAAAAGTTAGTTTAGTGGTTGCTATTAGTGTATCTGCAATGCAGAACGAACTACTCTGGTATAAGTTTACACCTCAGGATGTGTATTCCTCAGCTGTAAATAGACGTATTGCACATTCTTGGTTTTTCATCACCAGGAAAGTTTGTCTCTTTCCTAATCCTTTCCTCACCAATCTAAATACCAGTTTTGCAATCCCATCCCTCTAGAATGGAACTGCAATGCCAACAGCTTGCAGCACCTTGTAAAATCTTTCCCAGCTTTTCCAAACAGGGAGCTTTTATCTACTTACCTGTCACTTGGGCAAAGACTTCAGCTGCTTGAACTGGATGCTTGTCAAATACAGCTTAAGAAAAGCTGAAGGGAGTTCAGCTTGTGTGAGAGGTTTTATTGGTTCTTTCACTAAAGGAAAAAGGAATATTTTATATTGTAATATTGAAGCACTGATTTGGTGAGGTTCACATTGCACATCACATTAAGTATCTCTCTGCATACGTGTGGGATTAGAATATGTTTGAAAGTGCTTTATCTCAGTTTATGTAAGCCTAGAAATTAAATGTAGAAAAAAATTGGTTGGACATTCACAAATGTGCACTGGTAAAAGTTTTTCTCAATACATAATTTTGAATTGTTTGTCTTATCCCTTTATTGCTCTTGACAGCCTTAGTCTTTGCTTTTAAATAGGGAACAGCAATATACTGATTTCCATGGCAAAAGCCCATTGCCGCTGATATTTAAACAATGGTTTTCCTAGACTAAGGAAGAATGAGAGTAGTGACTGTAAATTGCAATAAGTGGTTTTGCACCATAAATCAAGTAATCAATGAAATTGAATTGAATTCTTGCCTTGAAAAGCCAAAAGGTGGGCTCACTTTCCTGAAATGCATTGCTACAGACACCAGAGGTATAAATCTTCATCATGTTACGTTGCAGTGGAACCAGTGGGACATGGGATAAGAGACACTCATCACAAAAAAAGGAGCTCTGTCTTTCTTGTACTTCATGGCCTAATAGGAGAATATTATCCTTGCTCAGTCCAGGAAACTGATTTATACTTGCATCCAAATCTGTTGTTCACTATTGTGTTTGTAAGACAACATAATTTTTTCTGTTCTTTTAATCTCACAAATATTGGAACCCAGTTTTCCCTCTTTGAACAGAGTTTGAGTTAATTGGTTATTTTTCCATATTTTGCATGAAGTGGGCTGATTTGGTTTTACATAATAAGTAAGAAATGAAGAAAGAATATGTATTAGTCTCAAGCACTAGAGATCTGTATGAATGACCATCGGGAAAACTGAAGACAGCATTTAAAGAACAACCAGAAATCAGACTTTTAATTGTGTCTTCATATATTCAGCAAAACCTACATTTGTGCTCTGTTGCTATATCACTGTAGAGCTGTTGATATTTAAATTTCTTTTTTCTCCTAAGCATGAATGAATCCAAAAGGCTTTCTAAATCATCACAAATACTGCAGAGTTGCACTGCATACCTCTACCTCTTTGCTGTTCGTTATGTGTAATTGTGCTTTCAAGCTGCACTAATACAGCAGTCCTTTCCCTTTATTTGTGTATTTAAAGTAAATTTAATTGTATGTGTTTGTATTTTACTGCTTCTGCTGTACTTAACACTATGTGTAATATTCTAGAAGTAGAATAGTACTCTTCAGCTGATAATTCTTGAAATGAGAACAAGATCTACCTGGTGTTCAATCATGTGAAACAAAGATCTTTTTATTTTACATACATTAGAATGATCATAGACATTTAATTTTGATTTTTCTTCTTTCCTAAGATATACCACGTTTTGCGTGTATTCCTAGGTGCATACAGTTACAAACAACTATGATAAAGATGAAATGCACTGTTACAAATGCTGTGGCCTTTTTTTTTCATTCTCTTTTGTTACACAATGCATATGACTGGCCAGAAAATGATTCTTTGTCCTAAAAGAGTCAAGCTTTTGAAATTTTTATTATGATGCAAAATATGAATGAAAGAGCAGGTGCATGCAAGTGCATCTCAACCTCTTCTGTTGGAATTGTTCCACTTGGTGTAAATAACTGAATGTTCAACTGGCCATGGCAGAGACGAGTGGAATAGAGCCAGTGAGCAAGAATTACCATATATCTTAGTGACCAGAACAGTCATCTGAGCTACAGAGGAGCACAGGTTCAGTTCCTTCCTCTGCTCTGTGCAAATATATCCATGATTCTTGCAGGAGTGTCCTAATTGCTAGGCAAAGGACTATTTTGGAACCACTTTTACTCACTTGCATGTGTCTGATGATTGGTATTAGGGCAAATATTTCCTCAAAAGTTAGCGGGTTTTAGTTGGGAAAAAGAGTTCGGCCACCTCCCATAATATATAGGATTTATAACACTAGTTTGTCATGCTTTCTGATGTATAGTGGCGTTAGTCAAGCTTAAGATAAATACCGAAAAATAACTTGTGGGGAACTAGAACCTGAAAATTTAATTTGCAAGAGTAGGGTATATCATCTGTACCTTACAGCTGCTTAGTTTCTAAATTTGATATCTTAAAACTGTTGGGAGTTGTTATAACTTCAGATAAAATGTCTTCCCACAGGCAAAAGATAATTTTTCATAGGCTTTTAAAAAACTAATAAGATAGTAATCTACAGTATTTTATTATTTAGAACCCCAGCCTTGGAGATATGATTTACAAGGATTTTTTTTAGACCTAAATTGATTGTATACTTAGGAGCAGCCTGTGTGAATGTATCTGTTAGTCTTTTCTATGGGTTTGTTCTTTCTACCAAATGCTGTCCCCATTCAGTCCATAGGAACACTACCACCTCTTTAAGTGGTAATGCTCCCTGCAGAGTTTTTAGCCTGTAAGAGATATGATTAGGGGGTGATAGTGTTAAGCACTCCTCCTGTATCTGCTGGCCCACTATGATAACCTTAGGGTTACAATGCATGTCTGACAAATACAATTCCATTGTGACTAGCGCCTTATGGCAATTTAGGAGGCTTATTCATCATTTTACAACAGACTTCTGTCAGGGATTTTGCTTATTTGCCCTTCACTAGTGTACAGTAGTTGTAGGTTTATCTCTAGGAGTCCAGCTCTAATAACCAATAACAAAGTGCTTAAGCTCTAAGCTTGTGAGGAATGGACTTGCATTATACTCCAACTGCACCTTCGCTCTCGACTGATAAGACAATGTGTCTTTGAGTGAATGAAGGATTTGTACAAACTGATACTTTACAATACAGTGTATGCATTTGGTAGAAGATACAGGGAAGTACATTGTTCTCTAACCATCCAGATCCTAGCTTTTTACATATAAATCACATCCTTGCTGTCATTAGCAATGTTTCTTTTAAAATATGAAAGTGAAGAGATATCTTGCCTTGGAAATTGCACTACAAAGTTGTTTGTAATGATGATGTGGGATTTGGAAGAACTGAGTTACTTTTGATGAAATCCCCATGATTATGGTTTAAATTACACAGATTTATTCAAGGAACAACAAAAGTTTTTTTTATTATTATTCAGATTCCTGCTGGGTTCTGGATATTAATTAGGTAGTGGCTCCAGATGAAATCCAGGAGAGAGGAAAAAAATGCTACTCACATTTTAATAACCTAGAGAATTTTAAGTGGCTAACCATATTGTTTACTATATATCAGTCTGAAGAATAAAGAATAAAAGCTCATGAATAGACAGGCACACAGCATGGAAGAATAGAGCCATACACCCTAGCTAAAATACATTGTATATTGAAGGTTTAGATCTTCCACCCAGCAGATTTAGAGCATGAGAGGGCAACATTTGAGAAGTGTGTACTGAACAAACACAAACATGAGGATTGCCTTTTTTCAGTTTTAAGTGTGAAAACATTAGCTCTCCCTCTATGCCTTTGAAGTCTTCTCTTTCTAGCAAAGCTCTGGCAGGAGGGAGGTCTTTCAATTAGTTTCTCACCCATAATGATTTCTTTGAGAAATTTTAATCAGGTTTTCCATCACAGAGTGCGTTTGTTGCTGGTACTTGATCTCTTGGCCAGCTGAAGCTTCTGTGGTGCTTTGTCTCTTGAGCAGTTGAGTCTTTTATAAACTTTCTGGCATAGCTATTAATCACGGAATTCTTCTACCGTTTTTTGAGGTGCAAAACTGTGCATAGAGGAAAATACCAGTGTACTGACAAGAGCTAATTATCTGCAAGGTTTTCAAGATAAGAGATAACATGTTAGCAGTAATGCCTACAACAGCGTAATTACTTTCTGTTTCCATTATTTTGTAGTACCCATGTAATTAGCCCACTGTACCAGAAGTTGTCTGCTTTTTATGACAACCTGTACTGCTAATCACTAGAAAAGTTGTGTAAGTGATCTGTAGCGCTTATGCTCGTACAGAAGCACCACGTAATTTGAAGGGGCAGCTATATGCTATTCACTTCTGTAGGGGTACAGAGAGAGAAAGAAGAGACTGGCAAAGCTGTAGTTGCAGGAGAAACCATTGTTATAATATCACAGAACTACTTAGTAAAGTGCTAACCACACTGTGCAGTTTCATCTGGATTAAAATATACATGTCTGTCCTTATTCTCTTGAACCTGTTCTACATTAAGGAATTTTGCATGATTCAGTAGTGGTTCATTCCCTTAAACAATATAATTTATTCTGACTCTCTGATCTTCAAAGGGGATGCTTTCTTATAGAAGCAGAACTTCAGGCAGGAAGGGGCTCAGCAGGGCCAGATTATTCACTATGAAAGGGGTGTTCTTCTGTGAGGCATTTCTCAGGGATGGTGTCCTGTCGTGAGGAGTTCCTCTCTGATGCATAACTTGCCCACTACTGCCTATGGCAGTTCCCAGTGTCACTGAAAAGACAGGTCATGCTTGCACCAGTGGTCTCTCAGAGGTGGGGCTGCTGTACCCAGTGGGCAGCAAGGTCAGACTGATTCTTGGGAGAAGTTGCTGTAAGGAAGAGGAAAGGCAGACCCAAACCAGGTTCCTACAGAGCTGTGTGCTGCCTACCCAAGGTCACAGCCGTTGAATCAGTTTAGGACAATGGCACTGCAGGTGATGGGGCAGGGCAAAAAACATCTGACACTTTTATACTAAATTATTTCTCCACTTTCTGCTCCATAAAAGCTGGCTTTTGTGGAGACGAGTGAAGTCTCCCATGTGCACAGTACTTTTGAGAAGCAGAAAGAAAAAATACCAGTCTTGTACACGTTTAGAAGTTCAATTGGGAATTTTTTTTCTGCTGTATCTTCCGACCCCCCCTCAGTTTAAGTACAAATTCACTAAATCTGGGTGATAAAGAACATGTGATTTATTACCATTTCCTTCTATTTAAATCTAATCCTGTTGTCAGTTAATTATAGATGCTACTTTTTCAAATAATATTGCATAATTCAATGGAAAACAAAAAAGCTCTGTAAAAAGTGGTTATTAAATTCAGTTTTAGATATTTGATATGGTTTCCAAGTACCTCTTTATTTGTTTGAAAAAAGGAATCCTCTTGAAATGTGCTCTTTCTTCTTCCCTTTGTGGCCTTGGAGCTGGTCCCTCTGAGCACTGCTTGTATATTAATTATTATGCTAAGTAGGGAAGATCAGGTGATAACATCAATACTCTTAAAGCATACCACCAAGACTTTAAGGTACACAGCAGTGCTACATGGTTGTAAGCTATATGCTGCCTGATTTATTTATTTTTTTAATGCATCAGTAAAAACAAGGCATTCTTTAGCTCCTGTTTGATCCCTCATCCTGGTCCTGTCCTTGCAGATAGCTCCTCTCACTGCAGCTGTTATTCCTTGTGCTCAATAAATTGCCTTGTTGTGTGCAGGAGGCAGCAAAATCAGGACCTCAGAATAAAAAACTCTGCACTGATAGACTGGTTGTGCCAAAAGCCACCTCTGTTTAATTCCACTGAATTCAGTGCAGTTAGACTAGGCATTATTTGGGGTCCACTCTAAGCTGTTGCATTGCTCACTGCTTTATAAAGTGTTTAGCATGTGTTTTCAGTCCCCTAGGAGCTGTGTGTGTTTGAGCAGGAGTTCTGTGAGTTCAAGGAAAGGAGAGGCCCCCTGTGTGAGCTACTCAATCTTTTTCTTTCCTCTCAAGTACTAGTAGTAAGACACATTGCCTTAGCAAACAGAGGGGATCCTGTTACTGGCACAAAGGGGTAGCACATGAAGACTAAGTAATTTAGTCTTTACGAGGAAGATTATTAATATTCTGAACACTTTAGGGTGTTCTAAAAATTCAGCAGATCATGATACATACAAAACGCATCTTTTTCACTGACACCATTAAGAAGGCTTAACCGGATGTCACAAGACCAAGCAGTGCTGTAATAGAAAATTTATTCCTAACACTTCCATATCAGCCAGGGATTAAAACAGATTCCTCACAGCTAGAAGGTTCAGACTGTGTTTTGTTGTTGGATGAAAAATCCAAGCTGTCCTAACTTGGTTGCATGGACTATGATCTCTGTTTTTGTTCCTTTGGAGTTCAGTTTCAATACAGTTCTAGCATAGGAAAATTTTTCATTGAGTAAAAATATTGAGAAGCTAATTGCTGTTTTTAACAAGTTTCTCTTTATCTCGACACAGCGCTGGGACTCCAGGTCAGGTTCTGTTCTCAATGCCATCTGTTGTCAGTGATCTGGTGGTGTTGAATAGATAAAACGGCTACAAGTTCCTCCATGCTTGGCTTGAGGAGTGTCACATACCAATGTGGCTGCTTTTCTTTGCCTTCTTGCCTGCTTTCTAGATAAAATGCTATGCAAAAGCAAAGCAGAGAAGGTAAATTGAAACCTCCATGATGTGTCCAATCTTCTGAAGACCAAGACAATAAGCTCCAGTAATGCTGGGGGTTTAGGTATTCATTAGCTGCCATTCACACTGCCATGCAACTGTGTTGGTATCTTATTCTGCAACTCCCCGTTGGCTTAAAAAAAAAAAAAAAAAAAATTGGCAGAGCAATAGAAAAGTGTCAACAAAATCCATGGGGTTTAAAAGGTAAAATATTTACAAACTGTTTGTAGCTGGTGACTTGAATACTGCATGTATTTGCTCTAATTGAAAACTGGCTACTTGAATACTCTGCATAAAACTACACAGAGCTACATAAGACATGGGAGAATGCAACAGTCTGATGTATTTTGTTGGATCTATAAACTTGAAAAATTATTTTGAATAGCAAAAGAAATTAAGCCATAAACAGCTGTCCTTTTTTTTCTCATGTCAACTGGTTCAGCGTCAGATTCAAGAGGGCTGGGTTTGGTGGACAATATATATAGACTGCATTGGCCTCTGCATGCTCTAGTGCTGGGTGCATGACGGATATGTGCTCTACCAATTTTCTGCTTGTCCTAGTTCCTGATCACTCCATGAAGATTTTGTTATAGAAACTTTACGTATTTGAGGTGGGAAAGGAGTTAAACAGGTTTTGAGCCATCTCTATACAATAGTTTTGAACACCTACTGTACATTTAATCAGCAAAACAAGAAAAGTGAAAACAAAACCAAGAAAAGGGTTAACCCCCAACTTTTCCTAAAAGATGTGTAAAGAAGATTACACAAACCACTTTCATCAGGAATCCTTCTAAGATGCAAATATGTTTAGTATAAGTATTAGGTAAAAGAAAAGTAGTTTGATTAATGGAACCTGTCCTTTATAGTTCTCTTGCAACGTGAAAGGCTCTGTGCTGTGCTGTGTGTGCACGCATTTCAGTTGTAGCATAAGCATGCTGGCAAAAGCCACTGCCAAGTCTCATTAATTGCAACTCCTGCAGACTTCTTCAGCCATGGAACTTTTATTTGTAGTGTAGTTTTACATTAATTTGGGACTTGGGTTTCCTTTAAATTTCGAACTTCATAGAGCAAAGTGTATCCTGTTTAAAGGAAGACAAAAACAGAAGAAGGGTAGATCTTAGGAGGGAAGCAAGATGATCTGCCCCTTCAGTTCATTAGAATTACTCTATGGTCTCCTTTTTGTTGACAAGTGCAGTCCAAACCCCCCAATAAGTGAGAAATTTCTTACCCAGCATACTCTTTCAGCCAATGCTGTGTAATTGCCCAAAATCATAGGCATTAATGGCAGGAGGGCAAAGGAGTTCAGTCAAGACCCCCCAGTGTTTGTGTTTGGTATGAAACACTCCATACAAAAAATAATGATTTTGGCTCCTTGAGCCTCGCTCCAGTAGTATTTTCAAAAACTTTGCCAGTTGCTGTTGTGCTTTGTTCTTCAAGAGTACACTGTAGAAAATGGAGCTTCACTAAAGAGTGGCCAAAGGTTAGATATTTGTGGGGAAATAAAGGAATCTTTTCTATATATCAAAGACTTGTGCAAATACACAAATTTATTTTGGATAATATTTGGTGTGTTTCCAACAGGGCTGAGCTGTCCACCTCTTCTAAAATTGCCAGGAGTCTGCCTGGCTTTAATTTTTGCTACCATTCTCTGAATAACAATGGCTGCTGAAGGCATATGTTGAAAGTCACTATTGTTAATTTTACACGTGAAAAAAGAATCCAGTCAAGCACTTCTGCAGATTCGTACCATTAAGTTAATATTATGGACTTTTAATGGATGTTTTAATTAAGCTTTCCTATTAATTGGAAGATTTCTCAAATTAAGACTAGATCCTTTGTGGCCAGTATTTGCTTTTGCACTTTTAAATTAAAACTTGGAAATATTAATCAGTGACAGTTGAGTCATAAATGCAAGAAAAAGCTTTGCTTTTTGTATTGGTGTCAGCTGGAGATGAGCTATTCTGGTGGCAAGACATTCTCCACACACTGGGGAGATGAAACAAGAGGTTCACATGGAAGGGAAAAAAAAAATGTATTTATTGATCCTTCCATCTGTGATATATGCATACTGTATATTCAATCAGCAGTCTCCTAGGAATTTCAGTATCCTGAAAGTGGACAACAAAGTGCCTTTAATTAAAATACTTCTCTGAATATATTTTGCTTACTATTCATCCTTAAACTATTGAAATATGGCAGAAATGGAACTGGTGGACATCGAAATGCTTCAAAAGATCTATCATTTCTCAAACCAGTGACATAAATTCTTATTTTATGCATGAGAAAAGCAAGACAAAGTTCTTTTTAGCATGTTATTTACAGGTTTGAGAACAGAATTTGACTCAGTCCCCTGAAGTAACTGCTAAAAACACATACTTCCTAAGAAAACCAAAAGCTGACACAATTCAAACATGTGGGAGAAAGAAAGGGGTGACTGAAGCTATGACATGACTTTGAAGTTTCAAGTCCTTCAAACTATGGCTCAGACTATTGTCAAATGCAGCTGCACACAGGCATATTGAAAAGGTATTGGGAAGGTTTGGGGTGGCAGTATGCATTTATCAGTTCTTAGGTCTGCATTGGAATTTTATATATGTGTATCATGCATATTTTAAATCATAGATAAATATCACAGTTACCTTTTATATGTAATGAATTATCTATATAAAAGATTGGATATTGCTGGGGTTAGGAAATAAGAACTGTTATCTGGGGTCATCCCAATGGCCTGTGTAGGCAGATGTCCTGTTTTAAACAGTGGCTGCTATTCTGATGATCCAGCAAGTGTTACCCCACTTAATGGAAAAATGAAGTAATTATACAATGATGCAAAAAATTTTTCTAACCCCTTGGAGGCATTTGCTGCCCTCCATTTTGGAGCATGTGCATTGATACCCTATGCATATGTTTGTCTTTTTGGAAGTTATTTAAGTTTTGAGAGCAGAAAATCACTCCAAGGATCTTGAGCAGAATTCATCCCAGCTGTAACTTGACTAGGAAAAATCTTTTTTGGGATTAATACCACCTTTACATATTCAAGAGGAGATTTGTACAGACATATGCCCTTCAACAGACTTCTATGTAATTTTATCTGAAATCTTTTCAGCTTCAGGATGGAAACCTTCACGTCTTATGGAGCACCTCTGTGAGCTCCCTCTCTCGTAGACTCCTTAGCAAATGCAGGTTTTGGGTAAGAGGCAGAGGACAAGGAACCCACAAAGTTAAATCCCTGTCCTGGCACACAGAAGAGGTCAACAGTGAATTGGGTCATCCTGGATGCTCTTTATGTGCAGAGTGTTGGGTCTTCTCCTTCAGAAGGCTTCACCACTGGTGTGTTTCCAGAAGGGAAGATGTTACAGTCCTTCTGTTCAAGCTGAAGCAGGCTAGGTGTAGTTTTACTGAAGCCAGCAAACTTCGATCTGAACCTGTATATTTTTGTGTTTTGAGGTATGGCTCCTTAAAGGAGCTGAATATTATTTTCTTTTTTCTAATGGGCTCAGTAGCTTTATAAAATAAGGTCATTATCACATGAGAGATCAAGATTTTTCACCCTATTGATCTTTTTTGATCTTGAAAAAGGTCAGAAGAATAAAGGTCTTACTGGGGATAAAAGTCTTAAGAGAAGTACTTTAGCAGCAATTTTTAATGTTAGCATCTTCTCCCTTTCTTTCCCCCACCATTATTGTACAGCTCAAGCATGGAGAAGAATAGCTTTAGTTAGGTTTGGGGGGTTTTATATAGTCATACTTGGGAGCAGACCTGAAAGCTAAATCTTTGTTTTCTGCTGGCTATATATTTCTTCCAAGGTCCCAGCTCAAGTGAGTGATATCCTTGTAGCAGTAAAACCTTAAGGAGGACCCCTGCGTACATTCAGAAACACAATTGCAAAAAGCTCATTCCTTTATACAGCGGATTACTTTTAGATTTACTTCTATGTGATCTGTACAGATTCCCTTCATCTAAGGGGAGGTCTGATTCTCTTAGCTGACTTACACAGCCACACACCAAGAGAGCCTTATTTTGTGGAAGGCAAATCTTATTAATGGCAATCTGCTGCCCATCTTTTAATTAGCCAGAGAAGCAGTGACATTTCACAACCACAGCAGTGGCAATAAAGTAGCATTGTAATATAAAATAAGGTGAAGTGTCCACCAGGACTGAAAGCCTCCATTTATCCACATTAGTCTACAGACTGGATTCTCATTTTATAGGGGGAACAGATATATCTATTTTTGCTATGTCACAAATACACAAAAAGCTAACATTTTTAACTTCTGAAACATCTTCAGAGTTGGCTTACTTGGAGATTTGCAAATGGTACAGATTTCAAAAGAAGTGCGAAACTTTATTCTGCAGTCTGAATTCCTTGGGTATGATGTAAATACTAGCTGATCTTTTAATGAAGTCACAAACCTTAATAAGTTTTGTCAAAATATTTCCAATATTTAAAGCTACTACCTTTTTTTTGACAGAATTTTCATGCCCTTACATTGTGGGTATGCTTGGCTTCATATTAACTTAATTACAAACTTTGTGGCATATTCTTTCTATCTGTGAGTTGATTTTATCAGGAAAAATTTTATTATTTAGATCGCATGCTGCTTGGTATAAGAACTTCTCTCCCTTGTGGTTTATACAGTCTTGTGTTCTGTAATGATTCATAAACAATTTGTGCTGCAATCATTTTCCACTTATTCTTTTTTTTATAAAATACATTTTATACTGCAGTTTCAGCATATGTCTTTGTGATTTGGTAAACTTAGTTCAAAATCAATACTTACATTTCCTTCCCCATTGTATTAAAGGACATATAAAGTGCATAAGACAAAGTAAGCTCTTTCTAAAGATCTGGATTGAAATTGAAGCTGCACTTAGAAAAGTGGAAAACTGAATGAAGAATTTTGAGTTTGGGACATGTGATACAGAGGCAAAAAACTGAGGACTGTGAAAGAGCATCAGAGCTCTGCTGGAGCAGCACTAACCAGTGCCACTGCCCTACTTTTTCAGTTTGCAAACTGAAATAACTGTTTGTGTACTGTCAACTCTAAAAGTCTTTTATTGTGAGCAGCAGATAGCAAAATTTACTTAGAAACAGGAGACATTTAAGTCAGTGGCAAGCGCTCTTATTCCAAAATGGGAAACAGGAACTGCAGGAGGAACACTACCCTGTTTTGCAGGTGTTTTCCATGAACGATAAATTATGAACAAACATACCATTAATAGCATTGAGAGCTCTAAGACCACAATATATGCTTGGCTAACAGCATCTGAACTGGGGCTTAGGGATATTATGGTAATTCATATTACGCTACCATGGTTCACCTGTGTTCACAGTACAGAGAGGATAGTTACTCTCCCTGAATTTTTTGACTCATCCTACAATACAGCAAGGAAGATAGATATTTGGTTTGGAAAACTGTAAGGGAAATTTGTGGAGTGAAGACATGGATGTCCTTAGAAGATATCTTATAAGATAAAACTTCTGAATCTTTCCTGCTTAGCATCCATATTAAATAATAATTGGTATGGTCATGACAGTCGGATATATTGGGATACAATTCCATAATGGACATTTTACATCATCCTTTTGAACCTTTCTTTGCTTTGTACCTAATAAAAAAATAAGATATTAGATGGCAAAGATACACATTACAAAATAATTGAAGTAGCACGACACAAAAACGCGTTCTAAAAGCTGTGCATTTTGTGTTTACAGTTCTAGATTGACAGCTGTGGTTCTTATTGGCTGTGCAACTGCACTCAGCTTGTAAAGAAATCTTATTTTGTTCCCATTACAGGAATTAAAAGGAAACTTGGGCTACTAGAAATGTTGTGTATGGGTGAGCTATAAAGGCTGGCTTGTACAGAGGAGAAACTTCTTGGAAAGTGAACTAAAGCACAGTTCTGTGGACATGATGAAGATGATTGCTGAGCTGAAGACATGCATGCTGGCATAAATCAAGGTTTTTCTGCAGTCACCAGTGTTGTTCCATTAAAAGTATCCCAAACCAGCAGTCCTCATCTTTAATTGAATGCTGTAGATTATGACAACTAAGTCATTGAAGCAGTTGCTTTTCTAGCTTATGACCATGATCAAAATCTTTCTTTTCTCAAGTCAAATACACACATAAGCAACTATTAATTTTGCTTGTGTCAAACTCTCGCCAATATGATTAAAGAAGTCAGGCCATAGCTTCAAACAGAGGTTAGTTAGAATAATTACTTAAAACTACCATCATAGCATCTGTTCTTTTTCCTGTGAAGCTAAGGCCTAGTCTCGTTAAATATATCACCTATGTGTTAAGTCACAGAGAATGGTAGTTTGGAGTCAAAATGGGGTATTTCCCCATGCACACACTTCTCTTCCATGTCCTACATGCTGTGGTGTGGTATCCTCTTCCAGTTTTACCTCTGATGGACAGGATTAGGGGAAATCCTTGTTTCTTTGGTGATTTTCAAACACTATCAGACAATGATGCCAACTAAGAGTGAATTAATGAGATATTGGAGCCTGGCAAGCAGAAAGTGGCTTTAAATAACCCTGATTAGCCTTTTCTCAGTTCCTTAGAGTACAGGCAAGGCTTGAACAACAACAAAGACCCCACACTCACACTTCTTATTAGTTTGGTGGAAAAAGAGTGTGCTTTTCAGAGGGTGTTAATTAAAAGATTTAGGCTCTATTCACACTGCCTGTACCCCTTGTTTCATCCTTCCCTCCTTTTTGTGTAGTTTGTTTGCAATGTGAGAGGTAGAACTGCTGTTATGACAGATAATGTTGACTTTTAAAGAGTTTGCTCAGATCTTATCTGTGAGAAAAATTTAAGCCCTAATTGAACATACAAGTTTCACTTTTTACGTGATGGCTTCATTAAACATGAACTTTTATTTTAAGTAATTTAAAATGTCTTTCACTCTTTTCAAAACAAGTTTTCACCTCTTTTCTGTCCTTCTCAAGGGATATCTCCCCTACATCTTTGTAGCTGCTACATTTGCCTTTTCAATGAATAAATAAAACAAAAATCTCAAAACCCTTTAATCATAAAGTTGTACTTCTATAAACCTTAAGCATGTTAAAATCATTGCATCAGTTATATGTTCTAGTTCTAGTTATATGAAATTCATAATGTGCAGGCCATGGCATCAGCCAAGAAAATTTTCAGAATCTGAGAAATAGATATAAGTGTATTTTAAGTATCTAAAACTTGAATAAATTATTTAATCGCAAAACCATGTAATCATGTGCTATATTTCAGGACTATTTTAATATAATATTTACACGTACGCTTCTTTCCAAAGGGGACAGACTGATATTTGTCTGATTAAACCAAAAGCCTGCAGCTTACCAAAGGTACCCTGAACAAAAATATGAAACAAGAAACAACAGAAAACTCAAATTACTTTTTGTGACAGCCAAATTATGAATCTGAATTGTACCCAATAAAACTACAGAGATAGGAGTGAATGAAAAATAAGTGAGATTTCACTGTAATTTCTGGCTAAGAAATTTCTTTCTTTTAAGGCTAAATTTTAGATATGGGTGAAGCACCTCTAATTCTACTGTGAAACACACAGTACATGTACAGAACATGACCTGGTGCTGAGAAAAACCTTTGTGCTCACCTTTAAAGTGATATACAAAATGAGATGTAAAAAGCTAAATAAAGGCTTGTTCCGTCTTGGGAATTGCATGTGCCGCACGTAAGACTGCTCTACTGCAGTGAAATGTGTAGTTCCTCTCTAATAGCTTTGAAATATTGTTCATAAAATTGTTAAATCTCACCTCCAGTATGGGAAGGGGAAGATATTGGTGGAATATTTGGGAAGGAGAGAGGGAATCCTGTTTTCTTATAAAAAGATAATAGTTAATTATATTGCTGCATGATTTCACTGGCAAACATCTACAGCACACTTTAAAATGGAAAAAAAAAAAAAAAACCACAAACCAGGAGATTGCTGCTTGTTAACGGACTCTGCTATTTTACAACATTGTAGTCAAGCAGCCACCTACAGTTCATCCTTATGTTAATACTAACATTACCAATTTTAACATTATATGCCTCTTTCCACTAGCCCCTGTTGGTACCAACAGCCTACGGCAAGTGCTGTACTGCCTTTTATTTAATTGCTTCTTAAAGCTAACAGTGAATTACATTAAGTGTAATTTCATTGTCGTTGGATCTTGGTGAGTTTGAGGTGGCACATTTGCCATGGGAGTTCTTTTTCTCTGGTTCAGTGGCTATATCCGGGTGGGATGCATTTCTCCTGGAGTAATCCAGGAGAATCTTTCCTTTGAAGAGGAACAGATGTAGATTTACATATCTGGAGGTCTCTGGCCTCTGATGAGATTAGTTGGTGTTTTTAAACCCTACTGGAAGGTGCATATTTAATAAATGCCTAAAGCAAGCCTCTGTGAAATGGCTGGGCCCTGGGAGACTTTGAATGAGAGGAGAGGAGGAGATGTCAAGTTGCACATTGTGGTACCATCATAATCACTGCTGAAAGTAGGCCAACACTTGAAATAACATAAATTCTGAATCTGCTGTAAAAGTAGTAAAGAAAAAATGGACAAGGCAACCTCCTTAAAACCATTTAGGTTTTGATTTCAGCTGATAGGTTTGTTTCTAATTTCCTAAGAATCTGAGAGAGATGGAAATACACAGGTTTAAAAACTGGCAACCCTCCCTGCCCCTGCCAAATAATCTGTGCTTTTCTAACATGCTAATTTGAGGTAACTGCATGCCTTGCAATAGAAAGTAGTATTTTTGTTTTACTGAATGTATTTTGAGATGGAGGGGAAGGGCTTAGGGTAAAACTAGAGATTAAATAAATTTCCTTGGGAAAGACTAAGCTTATTTGATAGCAGCCTGCATTTTCTTCTAATGGAAAATAAGCGTGAAACAGAAGTTTAAAATTCTACATCAAATACTTTTGATGTGCTGTTCCTCTCGATATAGCTACAGCATAAATGATATCATAAATGATATCATGGTAAAACTGCAAAACACATTCTTGTTACTGCTGTTTTGGAGCCAGATCCCACAATGATTTTTGCATTGTACTCACAGCATTTGAAAGTGTGCAGGGGTTTGCAAATGCTTTATAATTGCACCCCCCTTCCTCCATTTTCACCTCTTTTCAGTTTGTCATGAGATTTTTGTTTTTCCTTAGCAGCTCACCATTTGTGTCATATTCTGCTGTCTATCTGTTGCAGCCCATGTTGCACAGCAGGTTGTGCGATACCTGATCCCCAGCCACCTTCATCTCCTACAGCATTCCGCCTCTGCTTATCCTAGCACTGACAGCTTCCCTCTTTATGTGACTACACCCTGTCAGGCAGCTCTTTTCCCACGCTGGGCCCCACTGTCGCTCCTGTCCTGCTAGTACCCACAGCGTTAGTCTGCTGCTGCCACCAACACCATTCTAAATGCACCTGTGTGTTGCTCCTGTCCCTACCATCAGGCAGAGATTTTGATGCTGTCCTCTACTATGTACACCTCTCCCTCATCTCACTATTGCCACTAAAGTGTCAGTGCAGATGAAAATTTCTTGGGCTTGGGGTCTTGTATTACTCAAGGAGGCCTGATAAAAGCTAGGTGCTGTAGTTGCAGGGGCAGCACCTCCTTGGAGCTGTGCACAGGTCTCAACCAAAGCCTGCAAATGGACAATGTTAATCCCTCCTGTGAAAGGGCAAAAAGCTAAAAGAATACAGGACTCTTCTGAGATTAACAGAGAAACAAACAGAGAGCAGTGTAACAAAAGAAGGTGCTCAGATCTGTAGATAAGGAGCTTTCAGAGGCCTATGAGCAAGGACCCTGTTTAACTCCCTGTGGAGCACCAAAGGCTCGGCAAGGATCAGGGATGGAGGGCAGGAGAGATGAAACAGCAAGAGTTAAAACCACTGTTCCCTACTGAGCTGCATTTTTCAATTCTAGCTGGATTTTATTACGCGGTTAGAACTAGTTCCTGTTCTGGACCTATTTTGATTTCATTCTGGAAAAGCTACCATCTACTATGCAGACATACTATTATTACTTTCCAGCATCTAGTGATAATTGCCCAGATGGGTACAAAACAATGTTTTATTGTTACTTTTATTTGGTTAAAGTTAGGAGAGGGACTGCTTGCCATCAGGCTCAGAGCAGGAAAGCACTTTATAGTGTTTGTAAGCGATGTCTTTGCCAGTGATGATGAAAGCAACATAAAATTGCTTTCGGAGGAAATTTACTCTTGGGTTGAGGCTCAGCACAAGGCCTATATATCACTTATGTCCTTTTAAGCTTTGTTTTTGAGGCCTAAGTGAGACTGATGGTGCACTGGTGTCGACTTCATGCGATGGAAAATATTGCCCTGGGGGTTCAGTCTTTGGCTATTTTTCACACAAAACTCACAATTGTTTTCAATGTGCAAATACCACAAAGGCCCTATTTTGAGTTGTCTCTCACTAGATTACAAAACTGTTTCAATTATATCCTATGGATTTCACAGGCATGGAATTTTCTGAACACCCACATCGAGGAAAGGAAGGTTTCACATTGGGTCTCTGTTTTGCTAACATACCAGCAAACAAAACCCCACAGGACCACATAGGACAGCTACAATATAAGTAGTATTCTAAGAAATAGTCAAAGTTTATCAGCCCTGACCACATGGTGACATCTGTATTTAGTACACTTTTCCCTCTCCTCACAATGAAAAAACACCTAAGGAAGGCCCAGTTAGTAACTGGTTGTTGACTTCACCTTTTTTTCTAAACTTTTTTATTATAGACATCTTGCCAGACAGGGGGAAAAAAAAAACCAACCCTCTGAGATAAAAGCAATTATAAAATTAAACAAAGTAACTCGAATAAATTAAAAAAGCCTCTGCTATCAGCATGGTGATGCTAGATTGCCAGCTATATAGAAAACCAGCATGAATAAGTACCGGATATAACCAGTGCCATTGACAGTACTTGTCAAATGGACTATGCAGCAGTAGGAACACAGGATGGTGAAACACCCCTCTAGTATCTGATCTCAACTACAGATATTCTAATAGTTTGATGAAGTACTGCTTAAGTACTTCAAAAAACCTTTAATTATTCCTGCACTGGTAAAAAAGTCTGTGATACAGATAGTCTCAGATCATTCTCTCTTCAGTATTGCTAAAAGCAACTTGATGGACAGAATGTTCTTCCTTTACACTGTCAGAAGAGAAGTGCTCTTTTCCCTGCTTTATTTCAGGGAAGTATAATTTTTCGAGATTTTATCCTGGCCCTATTTATTTCTGCAACTAGATTACTGTCTTCTGATAACACCAAGAAGAAAATAGATGCCTGCTACCATTTTCTTATGTAGATTTATTTCTTAATATAACAAAGAAGCAAATGTTGATACAATATTTAACCTGCAAGATTTGCTTTTTGGAAACTTCTGAATTGACCCCTTTAAAAGTTTCTAGTTTATGCTATCCTGGCCTTGCTTCTCATCTGTAGTATTTCTAGCTCTTCTTTTGTTACATGCAAGCAATGCTATCTTGCTCCTCGTTAGTGACATACACCATGTATCAGCAGAGTGATGTGGCTGAGTTGGTTTTGCCAGAGCAGCTTCTTTTTTTGATATTTCCTGTCTGTCTTTATTTTTTTTTACGCCATGACTCTTGCATTTAATATTCTTATGCCCCATTACTAGAGAATGCTTTTCTCTCTGTATGGTGTCCTGCTGACATTTCCTTGGGGTGTTCCTTAATCAAATCACTGGGTCATATTATAGGATAAGATTTTGGTTTTCCCCTGAACATAAGTAATAAAGTTTTTACCTTGAATAAGTTTAATTTTAAAAATTTGTGTTTGTGTTTGCATGTCTTGTCCTTTTTCACTTTTAAATTCATTGTTGGTTGTAATTAGGTGCTCTCCAGCTTTGCAGAATTTTTAAATGAAAAAGCCGTGTTTGCTTGCACTGAACACGGCACAGTGCTCAGTTCCTGTGAATTTATCATGTGCTTTACTTATGAAGTCACCACATGTACCTGTCTACACTAACCCTTCTTATGAGTAGCTGTTCTATAAGTATGTGTATCTAAGGATGTCCAAAATACATCCATTTAACAGCCTTTTACTATGAAATCTCTATTATTCTAATATATATATTATTATATTATTATTATATTATATATAATTATATAATTCTATATAATTCTGAAAATTGTATGCAAACATAGCCCTTTGAGTCCGTCACTGCAGATCACTCACTTGCCCAGGACTGGGTGCTCGGTGGCACTGTGCCCAAGCAGTGGGGCAATGGGCACTGCCCACCAAGGCAGGCGAACCAAATGCAACAGCCCTGTTCAGGATAGTGCTCTGTATTGCTGTGAGAAGCTGATTCTGCCAAATGAATATCTCACCTACTGGAGCTTAAGGATGCTTTCCCAGGACTGAATTTCCATGGAAAAGTAGGAGCTGTAGATTTCTCCTTCTTCCCTGCTTAGCAGCATACCTGCCTTCAGACTAGCCTGGTTTGTTGCTTTTGACAAGGTTAGGTCAATGTTCCTAAGAATTTGGGAGGAACAGTGTGATTTTATAATTATTCCACATGAACTTTAACTCCAGTTATACAGTCTGCTCTATTATTTTCTTGCCTACGAGGTGGTGGTGAATTTGATCCATTGCAGCATAATAATGAATAATATCTGTTTGTATTACATATGCCTATTGGCTTTCTTTGCCCTCAAAAAGGGACACGCAAAAAGGCGCTTCTTTGTGCTGAAACTGTGAATGGTGCCAGGGCTTCCACATTATTCTTGGAACAACTCCTCTGGTCTTTTTTCCTTTTTCCTTTTTAATTGCCATTTTGGTTCCTAGTAAACAAAAGAAAAAAGTGAATTTCCATTAAAAAAAAAGTCTCCCTTTTATTAAAAAAAAAAAAACCAAAACAAAAACAAACAAACAGAAAAGGAAGGATTAGAGTAAAACAAAGTTTTTGTAGGACTTCAATAATATTTTTCACTACCTGTGAAACAAACACGTGGGAAATAGTTAACATGGCGGTTGGTGGCAGTAGCTGAACACCACACAGCAGCTTGTTCACTTCCCCATTGTTGCCCCCAGTGGGATGGGGGAAAGAATTGGGAGACAAAAAAGGTAAAATTCATGGGTTGAGGTCAAGACAGTTTAGTAGGACAGAAAAGGAAGGGATAATAATAATGATAATGAAAGAATTTGAATATGCAAAAAAAAAGTGGTGCAGAATACAATTGCTCCCTACCTGCTGACCTGTGCCCAGACCAGGTTTCCACCTACTTTATGAACTGCACATGATGTTGTATGGTCTGGAATACCCCTTGGGCCAGTTGGGGCCAGCTGTCCTGGCTTCTTTTCCCCTCATAGTTTCTTATACCCCCCAGCCTGTTTGCTGGGGGGTGTGTGGGAAACTGAAAAGTCCTTGACACTGTGTAAGCACTGCTCAGAACAGACTAAAACAGCAGTGTGTTATCAGTATCATTCTCATCCTCAATCCAAAATACAGCACTGTACCAACTACTGGGAAGAAAATTAAGTCTATCCTAGCTGAAATCAGTACAATACTACTTTAGCTAATCTGTTTATCCCATTTTTACCGATAAAACCCCTCTCTTCCTAATGTCAGCTTACGCTATCATCATTTAATGAGTGTCTCTGTGTGGGCCACTGAGTTATCTTGTTACAAATGCATGTTCTTGGTTTTTACATCCTACTGAAATTACCTTAAATTGAAATATTTAACATTATTTTATGGAAATTCCTTTCAGCTGTCCCATTTTGTTCTTTTTTTTACCTGGTAGCCTCCTTCATAAAGCAGCTATTTCCTTGTGTTGAGTTGTTGAGCTTTTTTAATACTTTGCACTGAAAGATATATGGAAATGATCTCAGGTCTCTAATCTGAAAGCTTCTTGGTCTGTATTTGCTGAAGTCACGTACAAATAGTAACTAGTGCCATAGCAGTCAGTGGCAAAAGTATTTTCAGCCAGAGCCTTACAGAAAATCCATAAAATTGCTGTCAAAAATAAATGCACAAATAGAAGAGAGATGTTTGTGTTTTCTGTAAAATCAGTTTAAGTTTATTTTGCAGTTACAGTGGGGACAGGATTGGTCATGAAGATCACCACATGAGATTGTTTCTATTATCTGTGTGTCATGGTTTAACCCCAGCCAGCAGCTAGGCCCCACACAACCTCCCTCTTACTCCCCCATGGTGTGGTGGGGGAAAGAATCAGAAGAGTTAAAGGGAGAAAACTCATGAATTGAGATACAGAAAGTTTCCTAGGTAAAGCAAAAGCCATTCGTACAAGGAAAACAAAGAACTCATCCACCACTTCCTATGATCAGGCAGCTGTTCAGCCATTTCCAAGAAAGCAGAGCTCTCCATCACATTCAACAGCTACTTGGGAAGACAGCCACCACCATGTCCTCCCCTTCCTCCTTCTTCCTCCAGGTTTGTATGCTAAACATGGCATCATATGGTATGGAACATGATGTCACATTCAGCATGGATCATCTGGGGTCAGTAGTGTCCCCCCCCCCAGGTTCTTGTGTGCCCCCAGCCTGTTCCCTGGTGGGATGGTTTGAGGAGCACAGAAGGCTTTTACTCTGTGTAAGCACTGCTCAGCAATAGCAAAAACATCCTTGAGTTATCAACTTATCTGTGTTTTTAGCACAAACTAAAATGTAGCCACATACCAGATACTATAAAGAAAATTATGTCTTAGCCCAAACCAGCACATTGTGAAATCTGCAATGAATCATATTGTCAAAGACATGAGTCCTTTTCTGTTCTTCCTGCTGAAGACCTGTGCTGTACAGGTGCCCATCACCAAAAGCTGGCCTCAGTTCCCACCTGCAACCTCACTAACATATTCTGCTGTTATACTAGGAAGACCTGCCTCATGTAAATCAGGAAAAACATCTGGAAATTATGTTTCAGCAGGCATGATTCAGAGTAGCCTTTGAAAGCAGAATAAACAGGAGCAAACTCGCAGCCCGGTAAGAGAAATGACATCAACCCTGAGTGAAGGTGGCAGTGCCATGATGAGCACCTGCCTTATGGGCAGGTCTCTGGAAACCCAGGTTTTGGAAGACACTTGAAACTTTTCAAGGCGTGTTACTAAACCAGTGTGTCAGGCTTGCATGGTCTTTATCCACCCCCGGCCTTATATGCCTGGGTGGCAGGATGCCCTGGGGTGAGTGGTTTCTCTGAAGTATAGATGTGCTGCTCCAAATGCACTCTGCAAGTGCATTTCTTCTGGTGGGAATTCCTTCATGGTGATAGTTTAAAGGATGAGTGATCTCTGCTGATTTACTTTTAGAGCATATGTGTTAACAATACATGTTTATTAAAAATGGTAAAGCAGAAGTGTTTGGGTCTATTAATAAGATCAACTCTACTGGAATGAAATTTAGTCAGACACAAAACCATCACAAGAGCAATGGATCTTTTAAGTCTTCTAAATAGGTCTTGAGCTCCATTTCCATGCATCTTTCTGGAAAATCTGAAGCCACATGGTGGAATGTACCTGAATAAATGATATGTGAAAAGTGGCACTGGTTGCCATCTTACATCTGCAATTTTAATCCAATTCAGATGTCTTGGATTCAAGAAGGGTAATTTTGTATTCAGTTACATGAGTAAATGCAACTTAATCATATTTGCACTGTGTTCATTCAAACATCTAACAATCTTTGCTCCTCAAAAGAAGAGCAGAGCTGACTATTTGCAGGCTTTGAGTTAGGAAACCTTTTTTTAAATTAAAGATAGAGATGTTAGAGTTGGAGCTACCCTGAATAGTGCATGGATAACCTCTTCTCAGGTTTCACTCTTGTTTTCCATTCTCTACAAGCAACTTTGATTGGAGTGATGTAGAGAATGAACTGCAAGAATGTCATTCAAAGTTGAAATGCAGAATTTATGCAGTGGTTCATGAATTCATTCTGCAACAGAATAACCATTAGTACCTGTGAATCCATAACATACTTAAATGAAAGGATACAAAATCTATAAAAATATAAAAGCGAGATATATTTTATTGTTATAGTTTTTTTCATTATAGGTGCTATAAATAAATATAAATCCAAAGAAGACTTATAAAGAAATATAAACCTGAAGTAACCAAAACATATCAATCTATCTGTTAATGCATAGGTGATATTTTTCTAATTTTATGCTGAAGAGCATGTATCTAATTGAATCTCCAAGTATTTGTATTTTATCATTGATAAGAAATTCTATTTAGTCATTTTTCTGCCACTGTTTTGTATTTCAGTATTAGTTTTATGTGTTTTGTCAGTGATTCTATCTGGACTGTAATTCAGATGAAGAGTAGCCAAGCTTTTCTTTAGTCATCTAGCACAGATGATTCCCTACCACCGCTGTCTTTCCAGTGAAAGGAAATGTCCAAGCTCTTGTGTTGTTTTTCCAGAAAAAAAGTTGTTAGATTCCAGGAATGAATGAGTTAAAGGCAGCATTTGGATCAGTGTTCTGAAACTATATAATATCTATTGTATTTCCTTGGCCTTAAGTGGATTCTAGCATGGGATGAATTAGGTTGGCTAGATATTTTCTGCTGACTGTGATATCCCTGTTGAGCAGCTTTCCCAGTACGAATATATTTGGCCCTTCTTTTTTTTTCCCCACAAGCTATATCCCTGTATAAAAACAGCTTTATCTCTAAAGAGCAAATAACACCCAGTGCTCATAACAGATGCCAAGAAATGTTTCTGTTTTGATTTTTGAAAATAAAAATTCAACTGTGTTCAATAAAATTCAGAAGCCGTTTTCCTCTGTGGAAATTAAAGGAATCCAAGGAAGTCTAGGAAGATAGCGACCTTCCTAATTAAAGCGGTAGCAACTGCAGGAATCCGGTTTTTACAACCACCTCTATCTCACTGTGCTGAGAACAAAGCAGTCCTCCATTAATATTTTATTTTCTCTTTTCTTCTACTATAACAATGTTCTATGTTCTGTGAGAGCCCTGGAAAGACATGCAGAGCTATGTTAATTATGGCTTAAATAATTGACACTCTGATTGTGTTGTACTTTCTGAATTGTATGTGGCGTGTCACTGGTTTTACATGTAATTACATCTAGTCACTGCCATCATTTTTCCCACTTACATCACTGTATACAGTAGTCTACGTTGCCAAATCATATGCAGGAACTAATAATGTCTTCACCAAATGACCTTTGTTTTTAAGCACATGGAGTATGTGTAGGAGTGGAGGTCTGATTGCCATCAGAGCTAACTCATCCAGGAAGATCTCTTATGAGGCAGTTAATGTCAGGGGAGCTGGGAGTCTGCATCAGAAGCACACTCAGAGTCTAAAGAGTATAAGGAAATTTCCAGTGTGGCCTGATCATAATTCCTTATTTAACATTGCATCTAGCTCTTCAGCTTCTGGGAATCCAGATATTTATTATTTGCTGGTTTATAGATATGTGCACTAACTACTGGGATTATTAAGTACAACCAGCTACAGGATGTACAGTACCATGCAGCAATGTAAACAGGCTTTCAGGACTCATCTTCAGGTGTTGACTGAGTCATTCGGAAAGCTTGAATGTATATACATGTTTGGAGAGCGAGTAACCAGATACTTCTTGGAGTACCTCATTAGTCAACATGACTGCCGCACAGCCGTTTCCAGGTTAGTGTTTGTCCTGTAAGCAGCCAACTTGAAAATTAAATCCTATCCCTTACAATGCAGCCTTAATGAGCTAAAAATTATTAATGCCTTCTTTGAAAACCTACATCCTTGTGTGTGGTTGCAGAGCACGTGCATTTTCTCAGAAATAGTGTAACTCCCTGGTAAAATGTGCACCCTTTGGAGTTGTTTCTGTCTGCTTTGCATGTTTGTTCTGCTGTTTGCAAATAACCTTCTGCCCACTGGAGCTGATAAGGGAGAGTGATTAGTGCTTGGAAACACTACAAGCAAAAGTTATCCTCAGGCAACCTGGGAGGTTTGCACTGATAATCACTTTGTAACAATCACCCCATCCTGTTCTTGCTTCCGAGCCTAAGTGACCTGGCTTTACCTGTCAGTGAAGGTGGGAAGATATACAACTTCATGTTTGCTGTGGAATAAGGATATGTGCAAATGAAGGTATTGCAGGGTACCTGCAGTATGCTTAGAAATCCACACCTTCACTTATATTTGTAGTAACTTGTCCATAGAACCAAACTTTTAGTGTTTTTATGATTCAGATCCTCTCAGTGATTAACTGATACCTAGAGAGGATCAGTAGAAACTGATTTGGGACAAGCAATGCCTTCCAGGGCTCTGTTCAAAGTAATAGTAAAGGACTCAGTAACATAGTAAAATAAGAAAAAGTATAATAAAAATATAATTAAAAAAAAATATATATAGTAAAAAAAATAGTAAAGGACTCCAGAAGACTCAGAGTCTTCTGGAATTTAGGGCCTCTGTTCAATTGCTGAGGATGGGTGGAAGAAGGATACAGCGTGAATGTCAGGTATACCTTCAGACAAATAGGGAGCTATTAGGTACCCCTGACAAAATATTTCTGAAGTTTTAAACAGAAAAAGATTAAAACCACTAAGATTTGTGTCAGATATAAGAAACATGATGGTAAAGTCCTGGAAGTACTGAAGGGTACAAGTATTTGTAGTAGAAATAGCTTTTGCTCTTGTATTTAAAAAATTTAAAAAAGGACCACATGTTGCTTCTTCCTGTTTGGTCGGGAAGATTATTCAAAATGTAGGAAAATCAGGAATTGTAACATTTTATGTGAAGCATTAATACACTGAATTCTGTTGGAATAAAAAAAAAGTTTTCTGGGACAGAGAAGAGTGGAAGAAGGTATCTAAAAGTGCTCTGGAAGGTGGATCTCACATATTAGTCTGTATAGATGAGACATCCCAGAAACCTGAGCATTTTACCAGTGAGAGAAGAGAAATGGAAAAGAAGAGCATTCTCTAGAAATGTCAGGTGGGATTTTGAGAAGTATTTAGCAATTGTCTGTTGTCTGGGCCTGATCAGAAAGCTGTCCCTGTTTAGGACATCACTTGAACAAGTGGTTCTATGCTGCTGATGCTGACAGAGCAGAAGTGTTATATGAAGATGAGCATCCTGAATATGGATGGGCTTAGAAATGTACGGAAATGCTTTGTCTGAATTAAGGACCCTATTTAGGGGCTTCCACACATTGGCAGAAGTTGAAAAGGTTTGTCTTGAAAATAATTAATGTAACTTTTCACATTGTTTTGGAGTTTGTGTGTGTGTGTGTTTGTTTTAAAAGTAATGTTAGACATATTGGCAAAAAAAAAAGGCACAAAGTATTGCCCTTATTTTCCAATGTTGTGTTAGAGTTCATATCTGGAAATGCTTTATGCAAGTATGTGCAGCTTTACAATTAGGAAAGCAGTGAATTCTTTCAATCAGTGTGGATAATTGTGTGGAGGCACAAGAGGAATGGTGCTGGATTGAAAATCTAATGGAGGGTTTTTGTATTTTAGAAGTTTAGTACACATTGAAAATTTCAGAATGAGAACTTGACAGAGCTTTCTCATATCAAAAATCAGTGTAAAACTGCACTGTAAATGGAAAAAACCCATCTTGCTTGCATATCAGGGATAAGTGTAAGTCTTGTTTTCATCTTGTTTTCCCTTATGCCTTGGTGTCATTACCAAAACATGTATTTCAGTGCATTAGAAAATGTAATTTGAGGCAACTGATACCTGAATCACTTCTGGGATATATGTAATTTCCTGTGATGTTGAACAGAGAGAATTGATTTCAAATTTATACTTTTGGATTAAGGTGAAGGGATCAAACAAGAATCTAACTCTTAAGTCTGATGATTGAATTTGACCTGCTGTACTGTCAGAGCAGAATCCTGTAGAATGGTATCTGTGACATTAAATGACATGTCTGTGTATTAATTTTGTCCCATTAAGGAGACCTGTGTGGGAAAGTGGTGAGTTAGTAACAGTCAATATTTATGGCACACATAAAGGCATTTCAGAAATTTGTGAGAAACCATTTCCCTGAATGCTTTCCCTTATTTTGTACCTAGGGATAATAACTTTTGCTTAGCTGATCCAAGTGCAGCACAGCACAGGGAAAGAGCTTCCTGCTCACTGACCACTCCTGTGCTGCGAACTCATGATATGCTCCATGTCCTGGCTGGCTTCCCTAGGGAACTGGCCTGAACTGTCTCACCATTGCTATAGGTCATGGTTCTTGTGGGTATCATCCGTGATTGATACTTGCCAGTGTTTTCTTGAACTGATGATCACAGGACCTATGAAATATTTTATATGGCTTAATTTTTGTTTTACTAGGGTATTCAGGATTTTCTGGAGCAGAGCCTGTGTTTGAGGCCTAAATCTAAGACAAGATGGCTCGTGCTCTAGGTTAGGCTTTGCTGTGTAATAGAGGCTGAAGGCTACTGGAAAATCTCCTTTTGGGTGAATTCAGGTTACAAATCCATGTTATTAGAACTTATGTATTTCAAAGCTTGTGACTTGTCTTTTAAATCTGGTTTCCCATAGAAATTGCATACAATTTTGTCTGCATGCTTTCCACTAGTAATTTTTGGATCATTTTGTTCATTAAATTTGGCAGAAAATTAAGCCTGTAATATTAAGTTTCATAAGAATAGGTGGCCCAGCAGGCAAAAAGATGCTACTAATGCCTTTGGTCCAGAGAGGTAAGAGTGTGCCTCTTCTGGGCAACAGAGATTTTGCAGCACAAATGGTGGAGGTGAGAGCTGGCGGGCAGAAATCCACGTTGTGGAAATCGGGTTACAAAATAATTCCAGAAACAAAAACATAGATCTTCATGTCCTCTGTAGGACCTGAGAAAGTTATATGTGTTAGATATTTTTATATTCCAATTACACTTGAAAGGAGGTCAGAGATAATAGTCTGGGCATGTGAACAGGTAGTTCTCTACTGCTAGTGTGCTATGTGTACAGACATATGTATTTATAACATATTTTGTAGTGTTTATGTATTTTACGTGTTTCACATAGAAATATTTTATAAGCATGTTCTTATTTTCTGTGTGTCTGAAGTCTGTGGATGTATTATAAATATTCTCCATCTGTATTCAATATTGTCATCTTCTAGGGGAACAAACTTCTATTTCTTCTTTCCACTCCTCCCGCATTCTCCTCAGCCTAGATAATCACCAGTCATGACTCAGAAAGTGTATGAGTAGCAAAGTACTCCTCAGAATGATCAGTGGATCACAAATGTTCTTTGATGTATCTTATATTTAGTACTCCATATTTTCAGAAGAGACTAATGATATAGTGATACCCTGGGCTATGGAGACTTGAGACGTGTGGTCATTTAAGGCATAACTTCCATTCTATGAAAATCAGTTTTATTTCAAGGGCTTGTCTTTGGATTGCAGAATAAATGTGGCTGAGTAGTTGCTTTAAAAAACTTTAGATTGTGCCAATAATCTGATAATGAAATAGTAATTGTATTTACATTCCAGCATCCACTGTGGATGTTTCATTCTCATATGCTGGTGTCAACTGATAATTTAAAGCAATTTTTGCATAAAAATATTTCCATATAGTTATAATCAAAGTAACACTGAAATCCCTGAGTTTAGTGTAGCTGATCTAGATTAAGTTTTATTAACATTCAAATGAGTAACTGATGATCTCTCATTTATTACAGTCTTCAGTGAAAAGCCTTCTAGACCAGCTTGGTATCTCTGCAAGTCCTGAAAAATCTGGCTGTTCACTCAAATGTACTTTTTAGCATTTATTGTGAACAGGCAAATGTTTTCTATTTTTATTGTTTTAATGGAGAAGCAGCCATAAGTGATGCAATTCTACGTGGTCATTTTAATTTTCTGTGCTGCTGTTGCAAAATTAAAAAGCTGTAAAGTTACAAATGGCTTCTTATGAAGCAATACACAGCATGGAATTTTTTGCTAGTGGTTAAAATAATACAATGACTTTTAACAGATGAAAACAGTTAAGCAGGTCCCAATATAGAAAAAGAAACCTCCTTTCTTCTGAAAGTATCCTTATAAAACATTTGTTTGAAAACAAGGGAAAAGCAATCTTGGCATAGAATCTTTTTATTCTTTGGGGGTTTTGGCATACAAACACACATCAAGAAGAATCATCACAGTGGCAGGTAAGAAGCTGGTAACAGAAAAGCTTTATTTGAGCACAATACACCAGACATACATCTTAGTTTGTTCTTGTACCCATCTGCAGTGTAAATCAGCCATATGCTTAGAGACATTGTCGTTCCTTTTTTTTTTTCCCCTCCCCTGCACCAAAAAGAAAAGTAATTAGATTTGACAAGAATGGTACATGTCACAGAATTACCAGGGAGCGCAAAACAAATCCACAGCAAATTCACAATGTCCCTGAGAGTACTTATGCACCAGAGAATGTTTGTATATTCTGTTAGGGGGAAAGTGATTAATTGGTTCTTTGTAACTCCAAATTGAAATTACAGTGTAACCTGGTTGTGCTCAGCACAAGAAGCCTTTGGGGATGCCAAAGTTTGGACACGAGTCTGGGACATAGAGCCGTCCCCAGTACTACTGTGTTCAGTGAGCTATGAAAAGTCATTCAAAAGAGAAACACTCAGCATCCTTTATTTATTTGCATTAAAATATTTATCTGTGATGTGAGACATTCATAATAGATTGTCAATCTCTTGTGCCTTGTGATGAATCTTGATATCTTGCATTGAATTCTAAGTATTTCCTTCTGTGAATAATTTCATAATCGTCACATTTCCAACCTATGCTTGTTCCCTGACCTTTGAATCCAAATTATCCGTTTTTTTCTTTCCTTCTCTAGGAAGGAAAATACCAAACCTCTGATTTTCTGTTTAAAAAGAACAACTCAATCAAGCTGAAAATTCGTGTCTTCCTGCTGTTTCCTGATAATCGAAGGAAATAATTTATGTAGCATAAATTAATATTGTTTCATGTTCTAGCTGACATTCCAGATTCAAGTATGACTTTGAAATAGAGATGGATTGGGACTGAAATGCCCTGTACAACCACTCCAGTACTTGGGAAACAATGTGTTAGGTTCTTAGTATCAAAGCTCACAAAGGAAGTAAATTTTCAGTTCCATCTTGTTACAAGCTGGATGGAAGAGAGAGAGAAATGAACTTGGGAGAAAAAAAAATAGAAAAAGAAAAGGGCATGGTAACAATAGCACTGTGCATCCTCGATCCTTAGCACTGACTTGAAGGGAAGGGATGCTACAGAAGCAGTGATTTTGTTTTAAAGACAGAAAAGTCTCTTTTCAAGCTGCATCTACCACCATCGTAGCCCCCTTTCAGCTATACACAGATCTAGAGAAGGCTCTGTATTTTTTCACTCTTCTGGGACAAGCAAATGCCCAGATAACATCTAGAGTGATGCTTAGCATTTCTGGCATAACCACAGGCAGTTTTCTGTAGAGTAAGAAGCTCCTCCACCAGCACAGGAGGGTTTTTTCTGGCTTTTTTGAGTAAGTTTCTCTCAGCCTTTTCTGTTGTTTCTGTTCCCTTCTTTTCCTTTCATCTCTGATGGAAAAAAAAGAGATTAGAGACAAGAGAAAAGTGGCAGTTTAAAGGAAGTTGAAGAGCACTAACCCAGAACACAAAGGGTAGAGGTGTATCTGTTCACTGCTGGCATGCAGCCATCATGGTTATCAGCTTAATAGCATAACTTAACAGGAAGAATTACACTCATGACCTTCTGCTCCAGCAGCACAAGCTTCTATCACTTGAGCTAAAGGAGAATCTCCATTAGTAGTTGCTCATTGTCACAGGGCACGTATCCTTCTCTTGGGCCAACCACTTATAATGACAAGATATCATAAACACTTGAACAGCTCTAATTTTGTCCAGTAGAGGGAAGTGGATAGACACAAACACTAACTCAATATGTTTGAGAGAGATATCATCAACATATTAACCGCATCATGCATGATTGGCAAAAGGCATAACAATTGCAGGAGAACATTGTTTTCTCACTGCTGCCAAAAGCTCTGTATTGACTAAGGATCATTTCCACTAGAACTGCTGCTTCTTGCACTGTCACTGTTCTTTTAATTACAGAGCTGCCAGAAAAGAGTAATCTGGATCACCAACCAATTTACCTTGTTGCTGTGTTATCAGCAATGCTCATTAAAGTAATTTTTTAAAAAGCAGGCTCTTGAATGAAGGGGGGTTATTGAAAATACCTTTAAGTGAGAGCTGGAAATAAGCTGCATTTCAAAGATAGGGTACCTTTTTCTTTGGCAATAGGAAAGGAATAAGAAACTGGGTACTGCCACAGAACTCCTCCTAAGTGAGAACTCCAAAACATTTGGATGCTGAACTTCCACTTTAGCATCTATCAGTGTTTCTTGGGTAGCATGATAAAAGCAAACTATTTCAGACCTAGCTCTTTTTTAGACAGCTATTTACATGCTTACACTAGCCCTATGGCTCCTCCCTGGGGAGAAAGACAGTTCCTGAATTTAGAATTGCCCTTAATCAGTTTTAGCTGTGCAGGTAATACCCACCCAGAAGGAAAAGGAAGAAAAGTGTTCACCTGTTTTGGAGTCACATATTTGGATTATGAGTTCTTTTTCAAGAGGGCCTTAAAGGCAGTGATGTACCATTTAATAGTGGTAATCAAACTGCTGTACCATGGAAACACGGCCAACCATATCAAATATTCCTGATCATGTTGACGGGCAATCTGCAGTCCAAGCTTTCTTTGGAAAGCTATCACTGTCCCTTGAAGCAGTTGTCTCTTTCTCTTTCAATTCTGAATGATTCTCCAGAAGGTTCATCAGCTCCTTTCCTCTCCATTGGGTTAGCTGGAGCATCCAGATTTTAAAGGATGCCAATTGGCTTGCAACTAGCCATTTATAGAGCAGCTCCTGTTCCAGAGCTGTTTTTTCTCCACCAAATTCGGCCGTTTCTCATCTTCATCCCTTTCTGCACAGAATTCTGAAGTCCCTGTAGAGGTTTCATAATATCCTGAAGCCTTCATCAAATGGTAAATTGGTATTCTGTTAGGCTGTCAAAAAGCATTAGAAGGAGGGATCTGTTCTTCTTATTATTCTCATTCTTTAATGACAAGTTACATTGCCAGCCTGTCCACTAAATCACATTAGGCAAGGACTAATTTACTTCTTCAAACCAAAGTGGAGAGAAACTAGGGGAAAAAAAAAATCCTACTTAGGACATGTGTTGAGAATTCAGATAATTCCTGTGCTATTGTAGTTTTATTTTAAGGGTTAGCATTTTATTAGAATGAAAATGTCTGTTACTGTCTGACTACTTCTTTTTCTTTTGTTTTGGAGATATGTACACCCACTTTCTGTAATTGTAAAACTTTAAACCAATCCACATTTGAGAATTTCATCAAAATAGTGAGAGCTAATGTTTTGACACATGTATTTTCATGGAGAAATTTTCAACTAGTTCTATGAAAATCTTGCATTCTTTGTCAGGGCTTACCTCTTTCAGTCTCTCAAAATGCATTTGGATTTAGCTGGAAACTAAGAATGCTAGGTTTCTAGCACTATTTTCACCTTTATACATATGTTTAGATGTCATATTGCAGCTATTATCACTGTTCGTGGGTGTAAACATGGAGACTGATACACACATTCTCTAAGACGGAATCCTTAGGGAAGAAATGTATATTGTAACATTAGGAACCTCATTCTGAGGCCAGTTCTGTTTGAGTGTGGACAACTGCCCATGTCTAGGGGCATGACTGGCCTACAAAGGAGGATAAGGGGGATGCCTCGAAATGGGGGGGGTGGGGGGGGGTGGAATTTAATATCCACAGCTGGCTTCATTCATCCCAAAAATTCAACTTCTCACTTCCATGTTTGGAATGCTGGCAAAATGGCTTGCTTAATGCAGCTCTTTGTATTTTGCCTTTATGATGATATATATACTGAAGATCAGATTAGGTTAATTGCAAGAATATGATTGGCAAATGTAATCAAATAGCAGGAAGCTGTGATTACAGTATCCCAACACAGAGCTAAGAGAGTTCAGTGACTGTTAACACTGTGCTGCATCCTGCAAGATCAGGATGAATGCCACATACTTCCAAGTATGAGAAATTCTGCATAAATAGGACATTCAATTATTTATGAATAGACTATAAGTCAGTGATTAATTAGCATTTTAAATATGGTTGATTAACACATTAACCCTGTTTTATGAAAACTCTTTTAAAAGATACATATTACATGTGCTTCCATTTGAGTTTCACATTTCTGATGTCTTTCATCTGCTAGATTACTGTGTCCTATAAGACTTTCTAGAATGTTTAATTATTTACTTTACAAATGCAGGATGTTATAATGATATTTGTAAAGAAAAAGCTAGGATAATGAATATACAATACAGTATTAGCAGCTTCCCCAGCTGTTGACAGGAGGCTAGGGGGGTATGGGTGGTGGAAGAAAGAAAATCAAAACATGATAATAATGTTGCACTGGATGTATACAAGTGAATATGCAATAAGCATTGGGAATAGTGTACAAAAGCAATAACAATTTACCATTCTGTATGAAAGAACTATCTGAGGTGCTTTTGTCTGTATTGAAGGTAATGTTTGGAAGCCTTCACTGGAAAGCATAATATAATCTAGGAACTGTTTGCATTATCAGTTACAGAAGAAAACATTTACTTGTTTAATAATCAGTTATTTATTTCTATTATTAATTATTCATCCATTGCTCATTGATTACTAGCATACTAGCATACTATTGTACTAAGGGCTGGGATTTACCTGCCAGACCTAAAGATGAAGAGAAGTTTCTGATATATAACCCTTATATTTAAACCTTATAAAGAGGTTAACCATACTTAAACCTTATAAAGAGAAGAGAAAGGAGGGAAGGCCCTCTGCCTCCATCAGTAGCTCAGTTAATTTAAACCGTTTGTATGTGTGTAGATTGATTAAGTTCCAGAGTTGCCTAATAAGATATCTCTTTCCTGTATATTCAGCTAGCAGTCTCCATACTGTTCTCATGTAACAAAGTGAAATATGCTGGGAATGAAACTGTCAGAATTGGCCTTTTTTTTGGAGGTCTTGTCTCTTGACATACAGAGTGCTGAATGTTCAGCCTTCAGAGCACTCAGCATCTCATGAGGGTCTGTAGTTAAAGTATGCACCTGCTCCTCTGGCTTAAATACAACAATCAATATTCCTACATGAAGGCATATGCTTGAATATTTCATGTAATTGTCTCTGTTCCCATTTCCGCAAAAGAGTATCACAATTAGTAGAGTAAGAGTTGACTATTTCCCCCCTACACTGTGAAGGGAAGAAAGCCCTGCAAAGATAAGTTCAAGCTCTGGAATTTTCTAGAGTTAAGCTGTGTATAAAAAGAAAGTGGGGGAGATGCATGGTACTGAAAATCGGTGAACTAGCTCTTCAGCTGAACAATGGTTTATCAGCAGAGAAGTCGTTAAGGTACAATAGATTTAATGACCAAGGTAATTGAAAAAGGACATAACTGACAACTCTTACTTATCTTAATATGTGAGATTATTTGTGCAGCAAGAGAAGCACTTTGTCTACAGTACACTCCTATGCTTCTTGTATACAGGAGCAAGCCAACTGTTGCTGTCATTGTCCTGCTACTCAAGTCAATGGGCCTGATTCTTCTCCAGGAATTCCTTCTTTTCAGTAATGCTTAGACATCAAAACCATCCTTAACCTTCCTAGTGTTTCCTCTCTGAAAAAACAGGTACTTAAATCTTTGTGTACTTCTGTTTTAGGCCTGGAAATACAAGCTAAACTGTTCCCTTTTGTTTGACTGTAAGATCCTGTCCATGGAGGTAGCCATGTCAAAGTGAAGGTCCATATTTATAAAGATGGGAATTGGAGTATCTGGACAAGATGCATGCATTCTATGTGTTAAGAGACTATAGGCAAGGATATACTCTTACCATATATCAGAAGGCTTGTGGAGCAAGTTCAGTAAAGTCACTATGATGATGTCATAGCTGGTAGCCCTTACTTTACATTACTGGTGGCCATTACTGTAATCTAAATGGACATAGGGAGGAGATTATGGTGAAAGGTGCTAATGGCTTGCACATTAGAGGTGCTTAACATATAAGCACCCGGGATGAAAGTCTATGTACAAAGAGTTAAATAAATTGTACAGCAGCTTCCCCTAGGGAGTCGTTAAAGGTATTACAAAAGTTTAAGTACTATTCTTTATCTGAGCTATTAGACCTTTCAAACTAGGAGGTCTGAGGGAAAAGCTTTTGAGTAGTGGTTTCCCCACGTGTAAAATCAAGCCTGTTGATTAGGGCCTTCGGGTGGTGGGTGAGAGTGGCAGACAATCTATAGTGCAAGTAGGCAAACATGTCAGATTTCTCAAATGCTAGAGAAGAAAAAAAAATGCTAAATATGTGCGCTTTTTATCTCTAGGGAAGAAGATGCACCTTTTAGGGCTTTAGTTGGAAATCCAATCAAAATTACCCACCTCACCCTGAGCTGAAAGGGTTGCTGTATTATTGCAATATTTTGTTTCACTCTCTATTTTTTAAAAAACTAATTGGAATAGCAGTATGCAGACTGCAAGTATTACAGCAGTGTATCTGCTATCGTATTTTCCAATAGTATTAATATAAAACGTTAGGAATTGCCAAAATACTACTGTTTTCACTCCCTTGCTTAAATAAATAATGGAAGACAGGAATATGGAGGAAAGGGAAATAAATTCTTCCACTCACCTGGGGCTCTCTTTGCAGAGATGTGTATTTTCTTCCTCTAGTATGCCTCCAGAGCTGATAGTAAAAGTAATTCAGAAAGTTCAGCTAACACATAAGGCAGCAATGCAGTTCTGCTGGGGGAAGGATCCCTGCATGTTACTAAAGCTCTCTGAAGGTTGGAGTTTATTTTCAGGCCTTTCCATTCTTGGCCAGCAAGATATGTATGCAGTAACTGTGGCATGTCTTATAGCATCTAATCGAACTACAGTTAATCAAGAGTAAGGGATTTCGTATTAATGAGCTTCTCTTTAATGGTCTGGTTTAAGATATATAGCTGAGTCAAATCTACCTACATACAGGAAGTTTGGCAGGATTTTTTGTTTATGCAAAAGTCTTTCTACCAGCAGAAGATAAGGCATTACTAAAGAGAAGTCATTGTAAGCAAAACGGGAACCAAAGAGTGCGAAGTGGTAGAGCAGTGAAACAGCACTGTAGTTAGGGATAAGAAATTGACTCCATGTAGGTTAATTCCATATGAATCTTGAGTTAATTAAACTTACTTTCAAATACCCACCACAAATATCCAGGAATCCTGGTCCTGATTCCCCTGAACAAGTTTCAGGGTACATAGAGAATGACTAGCTCCAGTCTTGCCTGAGGGATTTGGTTTTCCTCCCAGTGTAGGATGAGCCCACAAGCTTGTTTACACTGAGTTTTTGCTGAAATGAAGTTAGGATGTTACTGAAGTGCACACATTGACCCAGAAAGATTCATCTCCCAGTTTAGGCATAAACTTAAATGCTTTTATGCAACTGTGTAAGGCATGGACTAGAGAGGAAGAAGAGAGTGTGAGAATATTGCCACAGATGTTTTATTGAGGGTTCATAGCAGCAAAAAGCAAATAATTTGGGTTTCGTCCCACAGTGCCTTTAGTCTTCAAAGGCTGCATATCCAATAATTAATTGACAGGTAGAAAATAGGCTCTACAGAAGTTAATTCACTAGGGACTACAATTGCTGTGCCCATGCCCTCAGTGCCTGTTACAGTCCTGATCCAAAGTCAGTTGAAGCCAATCGATCAGGCCCTAATTGCACACTGATTAGTATCGCTGTGCTTGGCAGCATAGTAAATCTTTAGGAATTAGAGCTACTGTGTTTTTGGAGTAGTTCTTTTCACCATTATGTGTAACTGATAACTTGCAGTGGGATTTAAACACAAATATCGTATTATTGAGAGACAACACTGTATGTAATTGTTGCCAAGATAACAGATGAAATAACTTCCACTGGAAAAGTTTCAAAGGTGGAAAAGTTTCAGACAGGCATTTTTTGCAGGTGTAATGAAAGGATCAGCATGTATTTCCCCCAAGGGCTTTCATTTTTCATTTTTATCCTTAAGAGAAGCCACTGGCACTTCCTGGGTATTGTCATCAACTAAGGCACAAAAGAAGGAGAAAAAAGAAACAATTGATAAAAAAAAAAAAAAAAAAAGAAAGAAAAAGTGAATCAAAACATGACTTCTTGTTTTCAAGAAGAAGGGCCAACTTTTACTTTATAGTAACAGCTTTGAGATCAGCAGCTGTGGGATTACATGGCAGAGGTTTGTAAAAAAAATCAATAACTGCTGCTGTTTGGAGAGAGGGAAAGAAAGGACAGCTAACTAGACCAGATTGTAACAGTTCTGCACTCAGTCACAATGCTCACCTTACAACAGCGCAGCCCTGCAAATTATTAAATAATAAATCACAAAGTCGAACAGTCTTGGGTGGACAGAATGCGTTTGACTGTAAAGCAGACAGAGGCCTATGAATTATTCACATCTCAAGCAAAGATAAAACAAGCAGAGAAGAAATGAGAAGAATTCTTCCAAACAGGTTCTCCTGTACTGAAATATACCTTTTGATTACTGATACATATTTGGGGATTCAACCGGTCAAAGTCATGCCAGAACTAAGAAGAAGGAGACAACTGCAACCTAGGTTTAGTGCTATGGGAAAATCCTGGCATTAATAAGTAACTTCAGAAGAAATGTTCCTGTGAAATATCATTTTGCAACATTAGTATGTTAGCAATTAAGGGGGAAAAAAATGGATCTCAGAGAATAATTATCATAGAAGTGTCAAGATCTCAAGTATTTACCTTTAGTGAGTTAAAACTTCATAAGAGCTTATTTTAATCAGAAAGGCAAGCTGAAAGCTGAAAATCTGCTTACGAAAATGGGTGGAAATCTTATGTTTTGATAATTTTGAGCATCTGACTTAACTGAAATGGGAGGAAAAGAGTTAAAGCTGATCTTCAATATAAAGACAAGAAAGAAAAGCAGAGTTTTCCATTCCAGACTGTGGGGTTTTATTACTGGTTTATAACATTTAGGTTATTTGAACATAGCTAATGTCCATGACTTACAGAGGAAACAAAATCAATCAAAACACTCATTTTCCTTTGAAGTTGTTTTGGTTTGGGGATTTTTTTTGTTTGTTTGTTTGTTTTTGTTTGTTTGCTTGTTTTTTAGCTAGCAGATTTTCAGGCTTACTACACTGATGCACCGATGTAGTAGGAGAAAATATGTTATGGCCAAATCCTGCTAACACTGACTGAGGCCAGAGCATAATGCTCTTGGGCCATCCTGATGATATGGCTTCAGAATCTAATCTATTCCACATTCCTGGAGACATAAATGATTTTAAAAGGGCTTTACCCCACCATATCTGCATGGTTTAAATGATCATTTTTGTTAAAAAATCACTCTCTTACAATTGGATTTATATGTATAGACAGCAGTGATGCCTTCTTTATGATGAGTGATATGGTTTCATTAAGGATGGAAACATACTGCTGATGAACCTAAATCTGTCTGTAGCTATAGAAAACTACCTCTCCCTCATTCTTTGCTTCTTGAAGACCAAGCCTATGAACAAACCTACTTGTGGGAACGTTTCCCATGACTGACTTTGTGTTGCTTCATTTAGGAGCACTGCTGAAGTTGCGTGCCCCATCTTTCAATCTGTTCCTATGCTACTGACAGCTTTATTTTTCTAATAAGAGAGTCCAACTAAGAAGAAAGGGAGGAGGACCTAACTCAAGGGAAGACATAACTAATCCTGCTGAAGTCCCCTGCACAAGTGCACTGGCCTCCCACCAACAGGTTGGAAACTTGCATATTCCAATAACTGGAAGCAAATGCTCTCAGTTTCCAAGCATCAGCTCTTCCAGTGTCTGGGCTTGTGAGTTTCCCACAAACATGTGGAATGATAAAAAGCAGAGTTGCTTTACTAGCTTAGCTGCCACAAACTGCAAGCGCAGACAAGAAGCAGCACACGCCAGTTCCTGAGGACGGGAAGTCTGGTTCAGGGTACAAAGGTGGGGCCTCCATCCCCACACTTCCTCCAGAGTCAGTCCTCTCATGCCTGTTTATTCCCAGATTACAATCAGTCCTTTAATCTGAAATATGTCGAAATGTTCAGGTCAGTTTTCCCAAACTCCTGATTTCCTCCATCCCAGCCAAATCAATATCGACCTGCCCATGACCCAGCAAAGACTGCATCCAAGCCTTACTTCTTGCCTTCCAGATCCATCACTCCCCAGCTTTACTTTGCAGTCAGCTCTGAGCCTACTCATCTCTTTCCCACTTGCCTTCACTTGTGAAGCAAGTGTCCTCTTGCACCAGTGTGTGATTTTCCCTGAGCTGGAGGGTTACCAAGCCACCTGTGAGTTAATTTTCAGATGTGAACATCACAGGGCTACAGTAAGACCAGGGAACAATGGGTGAAATGTTGTAATTGAAAAGTGTTTTGGGAGTATGATCAGTGATAATACAGGGGTGTGATGTATAGTAGAGCTTCTAAGGTGCAGGCAAGGTTTCAACTTCATAAAGCCAAATCTAAAACAATAATTAAAAGCAGCTTAAAGGTAAATGGCCAATATAGCCAGCTGTGAGAAGGCATTACTCCAGTGACTTATGTAGTCTGCAGGAGGGGGGTAACTTGAAATGAGAAACTTTAGTGACTGAGACAAAGGGAGACCTGGAGTATTAGTAGCTACAGAGCTGGCAATTTCTCTTGAGTATTTCAAACAGTGCAGGACACACCACATCTGACTGAAAGGTGCTGATACATCTGTGGAACAACAGAAAATTCACTCTGGTACACCAGAGCTCAGCAGATATTTTCCTGGTTCCTGCTTGCCAGCAGCCCATAGCTGCCTTGTTACACGTTTAATATGTGCATTCAAGGATTAGAAATGAGCTTGTAGGTTTTGCATTGAAACTTCAGTTCCTAGGAGTTAGATTCCTCAACAACAGACATTCAATGGAAAGTACAAGATTACCCAGAGGATGTACTGCACTGGTGGTGTCTATTTCTGGTGGACAGCTGACAACTTCAGTAGCAACAGAAGTTAATCAGGTTTCTGTGCACAGGGCAAGCTAGTAAGAGAGCTTATCATGGTAGCAGGAAGTTTCAAACTTCCTTTAAATTACTTAATTGGTTTGCCAAGAATCATAATCCAGACTTGCAAAATTTACATAGAAGTTGGCAATAGCAGTGGGTTGGGGTTTTTTTCCCTGTACAGTACTTAGGAGAGAAGGATGCTTCATTTCTTTTGTGGAAGACAAAGAAAAAATTAGTTTCTAATAGGATCTTCCATTTAGATGTGCCAGTGATATTGATGTATAGGTCAGGTTCACATAAATCAGGCAAGAGTAATTTAGGTGGATGTTTTGCCCTGTATGCTCAATTTTCTAGAATACACTGTATGCATTATTAAGATTTTGGCAGCAGAAAGTTGTTTTAACTGTTGCTTTAAGACAGTAAAGGCAAAGAACTTCACCAAGATATTTTATACTTAAACATTTTTTAAAAGGTATTTCGTTAATAACATTAGGTGTCTTTGCTACACATCTGCACCTTTGTTTAGGAGTACATATTGCTGTTGATTCCCTTGTCTGTTGGTCTAACTGAATGTTGCAGTAGCTATTTTTTGCCTTTGGAGCATTATGCAGAGAAGTTACCAGCAATGTAAGCCTTAGGAAGATTAATCTTGTCTTAAAGTGTTCCATTTTATCCTCAAAAAAAAAAAAAAAAAAAAAAAAAAAAAAAAAAAAAGTGAGCACCTGCATAATGTGCTTTTCTGTGTACTATCTATTAAAGAGTTATGAAGTGGATACTAGGAGATTATTTATAATACTGTTATGTAATGCCTTAGATGGGCTACACTGAAGAAATTAACATGACAGAGGAACAGAAATCATATTAGAATTTGGTCTTACTCGAGAGGCAATGAAATTATATTAAAAAAATACCATTCAGAATAAACACTAATGACACGACTTTTTATTGATGTTTAATTCAGAAAAGGAGTTAATGCATGCCTTGAAAAGCAATGAAGGACTGCTTTATGCTGAATGATTTGCTTAAACTGAACTTCATACAGAAAATTAATTTGTTCTTAAGACTAGATGAGTTTCTAGAAGGAAAAAAAGCTATAGAATTAACTTTCTGAACACCAGTGCTCTTCAGTGTGTTTGAAATACTAAGAACTGGTTGGATGAATACAGTTAAAACTTTTGGGGTGAACACAATATTTGCTTCTGACCATCCTAAGAAGGGTGAAGGTCATTCAGGCTGTGTGAGTGGCCATGGTAATGAAAGTGTTGGCAGAGATGCCATAAACCTCATAAAGCACAAATCACAGGATTTCTTACAGTCCCCAAAGTCCAGTGCTTGCCATATGTACTCTCCAAATCTCTGCAACTTAATAAATGAGAGGATTTTAGAGTGCTAATATAGCAAAATCTGTGATTAGATTTTGTTGCTAAATTAAGTATTCTTTAATGATTTTATGTATATTTATATTGCTCCTACATCCATGCAAAGCTTTCTGGTAACATGGCTACCTGCTTCGCTACAAAGAGCAGGCAATTGGTTAATTTGGGTAAATTCTCCCGCTTAATCTGGTAGCTGTAAATAAAATTGAAAGATACGAACTAATTTACCTGTGGGATTGTAGCATTCACTGCATTTTACTCAATATCATTAGTAATTTTGGCTTCTCCAAAACTCAATATTTTTGGGGAGCATTTATTCATTTTTCAAGTTGTCCACTTCTGTATGTAAGCTGCTAAAACTGAATTTCTGAAATGAAAAGCAAAGTATCCAGCAACACCAAAGCATATAATATTGAGCTTTTTTTAAAATATGAAATATTTTATATCGAACCTGAAAGAGTCTCGTCAGCAGGGCGGTTGCCAGATAACCTCTTGCAGTTGAGACTAATGAAACAGTTTATCATGTGGTCTAGAGTTAATAAGTGTGGTGGGTTTTCTGAGCACTGAGTCATTCTAAAGATCTGAAGTATTTTCCATTCACATAATATTTTTGCATGGCTCGATCCAAAACACTGTCTTCTTGAAAGACATTTCCCATTGACTTCAGTGCTTTGGACTAGCCTCATAATATGGTGCTAAGTACCAGTTCCTTTTTCACAGTCTACAGAGGGATAGTCTTTTTGAATCCATTGTCTTTGATTCTCAATTTGTCTTTAATTAGCAAAATGAGCCAAAAAATAGACACTTTCAATTCATGTCTCCTATTTGAGAGTTCTTCTAAGTAATTTGACATGAAAGCAGTTATAGAAGCTGGCTCACATATGTATTTGAATCATCTGTCTTCAAGGAACTATCAAACAAGTTCATAGTTGTGTTACAATGAGCCCCAAGTTCTAGTTAGCAAAACTAACCTGATACACGCTTCCTTCTTGCTGGCTTCTAAGCCAGTTTCTTTTGAGTCTTTTGGAAGTGCTGGGGAGCAGGCCTGCAAGAATTAATAACTTTACTGCAGTGTGTCATCCTGGAGTAATTTAAATGATGTGTGTGTTCCAATACTAACCTTTGAGGTTATTAAGTCCTGCCACAGTAGGAGCAGAAGTCAAGAAGCAATTATATGCATGACTAGTTTGTCAATTTTCCAGAAGTTCTTTGGGCCACTGTTCGTCCTGCCTGGGTCGTTGTGATGAGGATTTAACACTAAATTTCGGGCTGATAGAGCATGTTGCTGTTGTGCTGAGCTCCCCCAGTTGTCAGTGCTCAGAGAACAAAGATAACGGAGTGGTGAAAAGCAGAATGTGCTTAAACCTCATTTAACAAATCTGAAAGGAGGTAAATTTATTATTTCATGAAAGGTTGAATTGAATACCTGTAAGTTCTCCCTCAGGAGAAGGTCTCAAACCATGAGTTATGCAAAGTACCTTCTCTTCAGCTTAACGTAGAGGCTGGAAAAACATTAAGCAGTTTTAATGGAGCTACACTGACATGGGTCATTCTGGACTTTTACTTCTGCTCGTGTGCTCAAAATTGCTGCCTTGTTCTGAAAATATAACCATGATCTACAATGGCCTTGATAAAAATGTTAAATTAGGTTGCTCATCTCCTCTACTGCGTGATCTTTTCATAACAGACAATAAGGGAAATCAAATAAACCATAAAGCATAATAATGCTAACTCTTCTCATTGCTGCACATGCAGAATATAAAGACTATACAAAAGGAACACAGATCCTTTCATTTACAGCACTGTGAATTTTCTGAGTGAGCATTCTTTCGCTGTTTCATGGATTTATTTTCTGCTGTTGGTAGAAGGCCCCATTAGAAACCATGTCACGAAATCAAATTTCTCTGGACTCTCGCAGCCACAAGGTTTGCATAGGTGACAATGAAACGAATTGTCTGCCTGGCTCAGAAACGAACTTCTCATTCTCCTGTCTGGAAGCAAGGCAGGGCAAGCTCATAAAGAGTTTTCTTCCAGTTTTGATTTTTCCAAGAAGCATAGACAAACTGGACCTTCCAACATCTGAGAAGACAAAATACTTTGGTTTAATGCTGAAGTTCAGAACATGCTCCTGCTTCATGCTATTGTTTTTATTCTCTGAATAATGGATGATTTCATTACAGAATTTGTTGGGTCACCTTCAAAAAAAAAAATCCCAGTTGATCCAGAACACTACAACTGATGGATTTACAACAAAATCCATATCCGTTATTTTACGTACATTTTGTTGCTTTAAAGGAATATCTTAATATAACAGCTGATACTTTTTAAATCCACATTGAAACAACTGTTGGATTTTTATACTGTTGTAAAACTCTTTGTAGGGTATTCATAGAAAATGTTTTATTAATTGCCATATGTTTATTGATTTCTCTTTCATGTTGGTTCTTTTGTTCTTTCTTTGTAGTGGCAAAAGATCTTTCTGCATCATCATTTGCAAGTTATCTAAAATGTCAAAGGTGTTCTTTTGAAGTTTATTATAGATCACATGCTGTACAGGCCTTGACTTTGGCATATTTACAAAAAAAAGTGCATACTTTGAAAGCTCAGAAAGAGATTGGGGCTGCATTAGTTAAAAAAAAATTTTTCCTACCTTTTCCTTTTTTTTTTTTTTGTTTTTAATTTAAGAGGAATGTAAACAATTCTCTGTGTTAGAAAAAAATAATTTTGTCAGGTAATTGTTGTTTTCTTTTGCCTGTCTCACTGTATCTCAGGATTGTAAAGCAGATTGTATGCAACCTAGGCTTAATCCTCCTGGCAGGCATGCTACGTTAGCACTCACTCCGTCCGTAGACCAAAGGAACTAAGAAAGGAGAGAGGCAGCATTTACTGTGGTAGGAGCATTCCCTTTTCCCAGTTGAGAATCTGAACAATTTGGCACTGGGATCCAACCAAATGAGCAAGGGCAGATGAAGTTAGTTTGTACAGCAGCAGCTTCTTAATGAGATGGTATTTCTGAGACATGGAGGGTTTTGCTGCATTTCCTCTGTTCTGGCTGCTTACAAAGAGCTCCAAGCATTTGGATGTGGGAGTGGAACAAGTGGCCCAATAAAAAATAAAAAAGTTAATAGTGCTATTCACCGAGTTTTAAGCTAGCTATTGATGTCTAAGTCAGCAGATCTTTTCCTTTTGAAACCAGAAAGTAAGTGGGTTTTTTTTAAAGCATAACCAGGAAAAACCTGTGCTTTGATCTAAAGGTGGTTCAAATGAGATCCACACAGAGTTAATGCCCAAGCATGTCAAACTTCTTTTTTTTCCTTAGGAGAGAACCAAGCTCTGTTACTTCAGTTGTCTGAAAATCTCCCTATGAAAGGCTTCTTGAGTAAACGGGTTATGTTAAAACATGTATAGGTACCGTCTGCTACTTCTGGTACGTATGAAGAACAGGGTCACCAAACAGGGAGTCTGGGGGTTATATCTTTCAGTTATTTTTTTCTTTTCTGATAATTAATATTTAGAAGTCTAATAAACTGCAAGTGAAGCCTGTCCAGTGTGGGGTGTGTGCAGAGCTGTCAAAGCAGGGACCCAAGGAGGAGGTTGGTTAATATGGGATGCTGACATACCAGAACATTGGTATACCAGCAACACGATTCCCGCATCATTTACATTAATTGAGATCAAAGGAGCTGCTCCCAGTTTGTACTAATATTAGATCAGTTAATCATGCATGCTTAAGGAGAGATATATTTTATATGGTAAAGGAGGAAGTGAGCACTTTCCTGGCTTGTCTAAAACCTTGTTTTGTTGCTTTCTAATTTATCCTGTGGAAGAGCTCTGTTGAGAGTGTCCCACAGCAGGGAATGATGTATTCTAAGTTACTGCCTTCTCACATGAGGCAATCTAATAAATAAATAAATAAACAAATAAACAAACAAATAAATAAATATCAGAGTCTTTCTTGATGGCTTTCAATCATTAAAATACATATATATATATAGTTTTTTTTAAGATCATGCAGGATCTACAGGCCCTATTTCTGGGGAAAATTTCTGTGGGGATGTTTACATTGTATTACTTTATCTTTTAACTCTGATTTTCATTTGTTGTTTTTTTTTCTTTCTGGCAATGTTGATAATTGTCAAGCTAATTTCCCAGATTCCTCAGGGGCAGTATTTCAGTGACGCATCAGCTTTCTGCAAATAATATTTGTAAGATGATTGCATTGAGAGACCATATGTAGACTTCTGAAAAGAAATCAGTGAAAAAGATGCTAAGAATCAAGGACAATTTATAGGATCATTAAGACTGATAGGTTCTATAGCTGCATATAAAGATGAAATATAAAACAAAATTGCTAGCCTTTTTAATTTATAAAGATCTCTGGTAGGTGAATAGGAAGCAAAATTGAAATATCTGCTGCTTGCAGGTAAGGTTAAAATAATCAACATTTCACCCTCCCATTGAAGCTAAAAATTACCTTTGCCGGTTGTCATTTTGGCACTCTAAATCTGGAACAATTTATGTTCCCTGTTAAATCGTTTTCTTTCCATGTATTTTGAGGGTGGAAAGATACACCCTTGAATACAGGTAAAAAAAGCAGATGATGACACTGCTCCTACGTGCTATCTGCAGGCTCAGAAGAATTTTCTACTGAAATAAGAGAAGGCATTTCTTAAATCTCTGCAGGTGAAATTCACCCCCAGAGGAAGGACAAGGCTGGTGCATGATGTGCATCCCTCATGATGCTGTCTGGGGATGCTCAGATGCCTGGGTGCTTCCGTTTCATGAAGGGGGAACATTAGCCTCACCAAAAAATACAGCTCAAGTATGTCCATGTAGAGTTCTGTGTTGAGGTGCTGGTACCTGAATCTCACATGAAGCAAAGTAACTTCTAGCTTTTAAAAATAGAAACAGAATGAGAGTTTGACCTATTTAAAAAAGATTCCATGAAAATAAAAGCAATTGTCATGTTGTATTAAATACCATTAGAGTACAGAATATGGAATTACGGGGCTGGAGAGTTTTACTTCTTCCCAACACTGACTTTTCCAGTCATTTTACTGGGGTTTCAGGAGGCAAATGAAGAAGTGGAGCATGTGAGGTTCAGGGGAGCGTGTGGGGGGACCACTCTTGTGATCGCTACAAAAGTGAGTTGTGCATGGAGGGGACAACAATAGCAAAGGATCCTGTGCTGTCCACCTTCAACGGCCTGTCATTTTGATCTGCCCATCCGCCTTGGGTAATGCTCGTCATCTCCAAGCACTTTATGCCTCAGCCACACAGAAAACCCCATCTGCTCCATTTAATGATTTCTGTTTGATGTATTTTTCTGTATTCATAAAGGGAGATGCTGTCACAGGGGACAGCCTCAAACACACCCACCCCTACAATCCTTACCAAGCTCCCAGCCATAATCATTCAGGTTCTGCTCCTAATATAGCACAAGCCCTGAAGAATCGGGGGTTTGCTGGCAGCCAGCTTCTGGTTCTTTCATAAACTGTAATTCTGATGCTGCAGGTTTAATTAAGTACGTGGCAGTTAATCAGCCACTGAAAACAGGAGTCCCCACTGGGGAATTACCTGAGTGGAAACAGACCAAACATGAAGGGGCTCCCTTGAAACTCTAGCACTCTTGCTTCAGCAGGGAAATGGAAAGAAAGTTATCAAATAAAATCTGTTTGCTTGTGGCTGTACTGTGACAGCTTTGTTAGTCCTAACAGATGACAAGGATTATTCAATCAATATAGATTTACCCAGAGAGTTTTGCTGTTTTCAGGCACCTCCAGGAAAATGACAGCCATTAAATATGTACAAAGGCCAGTCCAGGGCCTATGGCCTCTAGCTTTAAGCTGCTGCCTTTTCTGAGTTATGTCAGGATCAATTTTTTCTAATAGATATCACTTATCCTACATGATAATCAGCCTATCATAGTCCATTGATTACATGACAGCCTGATTTAGGTCTGGTCTAGAAGATAAGAAACACAGGAAAATCTCTCGCCTGGATTGTCTGGGAATTAAAATCCTTTTTCAGAACTTTTCCCTGAAGTTATTTGGTACACACACAGAAGCTGAGGGAGCTGTTTTTTTCTCCCAGTTCTCCACTTTCATACGTTAGGCTCACTCATGTGTAGCACTCTGGAATTGCAGGGAGCCATGGCCGAAGACTTGGACCCGCTATGTTTATGTCACCTGGATTATGGGAAAGTAATCTGAGGCTGGTCCTGTTGATAGCACTAATTGTTGTTCCAGTAAGAACAACATTTCATTTGTAAGAACAAAGTTTCATTTTGAAGGTTTCGCTAGACTTGATCACATGATATTTGAGGAGATCCACAGTTTGGGATCTGAGTCAGGTAAATGCTAGATCTGATCAAACAGAAACCTGCACAACTACAAAGGCAGCTGCTGTTACCATCTGAACGTGAGATGACATCCTAGTTTTATATGACTACAAATATCATATTTTTATATCTATTCACAATGTTTTCTTGAGATATCTTGCTGTTAGTGCTATTGTGGTTATTGTGGTGCTGTGGTTGAGGTTCCCTATTTCTTACGGTGTTCAAGAAGGCTTCAGGAGTGCTTTTGTGTCTGAAATGTCTAGAAAGCCATTCCAGGGCTCTTCGCTGAATAAGATTGCTGGAGTCATACTAATGAAAGCTGAGGAAATGCCCTCCACAGTGTGCATGAGAGAATGTTTAAATTGTCATCTAGGTACTTATACACATGCTTTTATTTCCTATCATGGTTAGAATTAATCCTGTGTACCTTCTATAGAGCAGGCTCCTCTCTCCTCAGCCTGTGGATCTTATTGGAAATCTTACAAAGACTCGGCAGAATTCTTCATGTAGATATGATGTAGATTTGGCTGAACATATGATGGTGTGTTTCCTTGGTTTGTTCTGCAAATTGTAGATAGACATCTGAAACTAGGCCAAGCGGCCTAACATTGCCTTTTTGAATAAGTAATGGCTACAGTTGCCACATGGCAAGGATATGAATTGCACATGAGAGGAAAAATGTCTATACATAATCTCTTTACAAATATGGTTTACTCTGTGATATTTACTGACAAAGATGTAACATAAAAACATTTCAGCTCATGGACATACATGGCTTTGGAGGTTTTCTTGGTCAAGTATACAATTCCTTCATCTAGTAATATTTTTTTTCCTAACTTACATCAAGAGGAATATTTAGAAGTTCCCTTGATATAAACAGTAGTAGGCTCAAACTGCAAATACAGTGGTTTATGTCCTGGCTTTTCTGTTTCATTTAGAGTGTGATATGCTACAGTTATCCTTCAATGTATTATAAAATCTTGACTTTCCTGTATGGGGCTTTGTATTCTTGTCTTTTCAAAGGCAACCACAAAAGCAGTACCATGTGCATTTGAGGTATTTCTGGCTACCAGCTCTTGTAACATAGTGAGATACCAGAGCAATCTCGTACTTCCTGAACACGTCATAAAACAACAAAAAAGAGAAAAAATAATAGACTTGCCTGCTCTACATTTCAGTATGCTTCTGTTTAGATTTTTAACTCACTGCTCATTCAGATTCCAAACTGACAGTACAGTAATTTTCACAGCAAAATAAAAAGGTCTGTATCCAGATGTGTGATTGGAATAGCTACCAGATTCATTTGTCATTATTGCTTTTTGCATACAGACTGGTCTTGCGATTCCTTCATCTTTCAATCTGTGCTTCTGATCCAGAGTGTAATAATTCTCAGCCTTTAATAATTTTATTATGACTATAGATCAAATATATATGGGAGGCTTGGCTTTTTTAAGTTGTTTGTTTTCACCACAAAACAATTTGTAAACACAGCAGAGCTCTGATTTCAAAAAAGAAAAAGGTGAATTGATTTTACTATGTTAAAGAACATACTGATATTCACTGGGGAACCTCTGGTTTCTCTTTTAAGGCCCAGTTAGCTTCATTTTTTGTAGCTTTTACCACCTTTTGTTATGTGTTTATTTTGAGATTTAAAAAAAGATCAAGGCATTGCAGATCATATCAGTGTATGGGAGTAGACAAAACTGCACTAGATTAAACTCTATTAGTATATAAATAAAAATACTAAAGAAAAATTATGCTACTATATGTTCTGACTATCAAACAAATCAAATCTATGTTTCATGTGAGAAAATACAATGAAGTCCAAATATTATGGGGAAAAAAGGCATTTTTGTTTCACTAAGGTGTACATGTTAAATAATCAAAGGATTCAACATGACAATATGGTTATAGATAGTTATCTTAAGTGCCTTCTGTGGTGAGGAACCGAAATTAAGAACTTGAACAAAACATGATACATGAAAGTGCAGGTTCTACAAACACAGAGTTGCTTATTAAAACTACTTTGATCCCTCGTTTCTTTGATATCCAAGGTCTTATAAAGAATTCACTTTCAGGGGTAAATATAGGTAGTTCAGAGAGACTTTATGACACACTGTACATACTGCTTTTCCAGAGACACTTTTTAATTACTTAAGGAAAAAAAAAAAAATTCCAGCAAGAGAAAAATGCTGATGGAGTCACTATCAGCTGCTATTCATTTTGAACTGCTGATTATTTTGGTGTAACCTATTTGAATAACGCTTTTCTCAGAAGCAGGTCAGGCTTGGAAATCTGAACAGATCTGCTAACATTCCAGATTAGGAGGATGAGAGGTGGGTTTGAGCAGCAGATGGGGTATGTGCTTGTCCCTAAAGGGGTCACATATTTGCTTGCTTCTCTGAATATTACACAGGCACCTGCCGAAAAGCCAGATTTTTGCTGCTGCTCACTGCCTTGGTTCCCTGAGCAGGACTGCAGGGAATTCTCAAGAAGAAGAATCAATATTAATAACATTTATTCTTTTTTTCAAATCACTTTGAGACCCCTTTTTTCTAGTCACTGGAGCCTGCATGAGGCTGGAGGTAGTTCAGATAAAATATATAATGCTATTTTCAAATACACTCCTTCAGTTTTTACCTGTATTATTTAAAGCCACTGTCAGCAAATCCAGGGCAATATGATAGCTCCTGCACATATTAGTGTGTTTCAGAAATGTGGGTTTGGCTCATGACTTTTGAGGCTTTTCTGCAGGATGAGCAGATGCTAAATCTGGTGCTGTGATGTGAGGCTACAGGGTGGAAAAGATCAAGTTCAGGTAGTAGTCTATGGTTTCTTTGTAATAGGTAACTGCATTGTAGGCCAAGACTTTCTTTTATAACCTTCAGCGAGATTATTTTCTAGCAGACTTTAAATTTCAATGTACAGTTTTAGGCCCAGGAATCTGAAAGCATTGCTTCTAGTAAAACCTATCTCCCAAATTTATGAATGTTAGGTGGACAAACATGTATGGCTTATGCATCAGGAGTCTAAGGACCATCAGGTAACACAAAACTCAGATTTGAAATGATCCAGTGAAATATGATCTTGACATGCTCTTGGTATTTAGTGGAAAGAGGTTTTCTTGTCAGTTTGGTCAAAAATGCTCTAAACACAAATAAAACATATGTGACCTGAAGCTGGGTGCTGAAAATACACTGCAGTCAGACCCAGGCTCTGCTACAAAGTGCACTCATATTTCGACTTGAATGTTTTCAGATTTGAAATATGGCAGGGATGTTCACTGTTTTCACTGTTTCCCACCAAATGAAAATTAGAGATCACTAGAATGTATGCAAGTGAAAATCCCTGAGCAGTTTTATTAGGTCACTTTTTTTTATGACTTCTCTTTTGTTTCAACAAGCAACTTTGAAACTTAAAGTAACTTTGGATTCCAGGCTAAAGTATTTTTTACTGTTAGGCAGACTGTCACTGTCAGAAAATTGCCACATTACCAGAGCTGGTTCATTCTGGAAATGGGATTGTTGCACGTCTGAATGCTTATTTCCTCCCTCTTAATGTAGGTACCTTATTTAACTAGTCTTTTTTTACTAAAATTTACAGTTATAAATTAATATTTTTTTTAATTAAAAAAGTTTAATGAAGAGATATTGAACATGGTCTGGAGGCATTTTCATGCTTTCAAAACCCCAATAGACCCATTAGTACAGGTTCACTTGTAATTTCTTTCCAAGGCAGATCTCCAGCTCCTTTGCTGTGAATGCCATTTTAAATCTTTGCTGCAAAAAAGTCTCTGGCAGGAGCAGAACACCTATGACACTCAATTAAGCAATTCTAATTCAATCCATTGGTGCACACTGATTACACACAGAGGTGCATGCTGAGGGTGCAAATCTCCACACAGACTCTTGGCAAGTCAGGTGTCTATATATCAAATATCAGTTCCCAGAGACAGCAGCATCTTTGTGAAATGCCCACGCATGCAAGTGCAGTTCTCTAGAAGACAAGATTGTCCTTAGCCTTAATCCATGCTTGAAAAATAAGGTAGAAATTTCCCCTCTTTTCTGGGTCTGCTCATGTTGCCATTCACTAGATCACAGTGCCTTTCATTAATGAATTACTTGTCCAATAAACTGCTGCACTTTAAATGATCTACTAATCTAACAGATAACTATGATTCAGTATTATTTTGAAATCTATGGTAAAATAGATTTTGTCAAAGTTTTGTGAATTTGCAAATCAGTTCTGTAATCAACCCATATTATTTAAAGTAATTTCTATAATAATAGAAGTTTATGATTTCCATATTCAGTGACTTTAAAATTAGCTAATGACACTCCTTTTGGAGATGATTTATAGATTTATATTTAGATCTATTTAATTCTTCATTGTAGTTCTTAGAATACTATCAAACAGGTGTCTGTTCTCTCCTTGAATCCTCCAATGTTTTGGTGAATAGTGGGTGATGGACAGCTAGGAAAAAGACAGTTTTGAACCTAGGAAAAATTTTTTACTTTTAAATTATAAACTGTACTTTCTGTCTTCAGTATCTCATTGTGATCAAGAATTTAAGATCTCCTTTTGAAAGACTTTTATATTAATAAACCATTTCAGACATGTTTAACTACCTCACATGCGATCAAATTCCTTTAGACACTGAAGACATAAAAGTAATGTAATTTTTCCTGAGTTGTTGTATCATCATTTGAGTACACAAGCTCCCCATTAATTGATACTTGGAAACATGGATGATTTGTCATCTCCATATAGAGAGGAACCAAAACAAGCTGCCTGTAAATGCAGTGCTGTTTGGGGTAGGTCTTTGGAGTGTGGTTCACACTTTTTTCCTTCTTTTATTTAAGTGACTCAGATCAAACATTCAAGCACCATCTGTAACTAATATTGTTTCCTGGCCTAAACAGATAATTGCCCTTCTGGATGTATAAAAGATGTCTCACAGAGCAAAGTGAAATATCATTAATAAAGGAGAATGGTTTACTCACGAATTCTTCAAGAAGTAAGATTAATAAGCCATCCCCTGGTGTTAGATATAATCTTCATATCTCTCTTCACTGCATGACTTATTTTTGCAACAACTGCACTATTCAATCATTAATCATTACACTCAGTGAGCAGTTTATCTGTGCTAATGTGCATGCTATACACAAACAACAACTCTCTTTTACATTTCATGAAGGAGGAGGAGGAAAAGGTAGGCTCTACAGTGTGATGTGAATGAAATAAAATGAGCCTGACATATGATACGTAAGTTTTCATCCCAGATACAGCAACTTCAGTTAAAAGCTATCTCTTTTCTAATGAAAGAAAGATTGCATTTCAATGTAGAGTAGGGGATGTAAAGGAGAAAGCATGCATGTGGGCCTTAAAAATATGTTGCTGTCTTACTTATTCTTGTAAGAAGAGGAGACACAAACTTTGACTCCTACCAGTGTGCTGATAAGGCAACCTGCATTATTCAAAGCAGTTTAGCTCCGCTAGTACAGAACTCTATGTGGGCTAATTTAGCTTGAACTTAAAGCTATTTTTACATGGTGCAAGCCTGAGCATAGGCCACTCACTCCAGTGATGAGGTGGGGAGCAGATGAGAGAACTGCTTTGTTTAACAGTTGTTGGCTGATCTGGAACCTGCAGGAACTCTGTGGGTGTTGGCAATACGTGTTAGGTGGGTGCATAGCAGATCTCCTTTTGGTTCTATTATTAAAAGTGAAATCGCAGAAAACTGAGCATTTTACATATCAGAGAATTTTGTCACAAGTAGTAGAGCTCAACTCCATTAGCAGTGACAGAACAGCACATACCACCCAGTCCAGTTTGGAGTTTGTCTTCCAGCGAATTCTACTCACTTTTACTTCATCTTTAGAAAACTGACTTGCCAGACAACTAATGAACTAAAGTAGTAAAACTGTCATCAAAGGGGAGACTCTTAAGTTCAGGATATAATACTTCTGAGGGACCTGGACCCATAATTATAATAAAATAATAATGATGATTAGCTTCATACAATCTGATATAAATGTAAAATTAATCTCTTAGTTTAAAATCCAGTTGGTTTTCATATGCAGATATCCACCACTATTCCCAGATACACAAATCAGTTCTGTTTCTTTTGGTTCTTCTAAGGACTAGTAATAATATTTCTAATATTTTTTTTGACAGACGTCTGACAATTCAAATACAGCCGCATGCTCATGTACATTAATAAAGTGCTCATGATTAGGAGTTCATTGTCTATTGATCCAGTGCTTTCTAACAGAAAAGCAACTGAGGGAGAATGGAGCAGGGAAGCCTGAATACAATCTCTAGAGTAAGCCATCTCTTCTGCAGGTAATCCTGCATCTGCCCTGAGTGGAAGGGATGTGGGATGAGATGAGACGAGATGAAATGAGATGCAAACCTGTGCTGGCAAGGCCAGCAGATGAAAAAAAAAAGCAGTGGAGGAAATGTCAAGTTTTGTTTGGTTCTCCTTTGCCCTGCGTAAGCCTTTTGATGAGCAAAAGAGCTCAAGACTTCTATAATGGAAAAAGATGGCCTGGTGGTGATCTTAAGAGATGGAAGGAAAGTGAAAACACATGGATTTAAATGATCGTTAACATTTTAAAGAGATAGTATTAAACAGGGAGGGGAAAAATTAAGCATAGGAGATAGCTGTTGCATTTCCACATTATCTTATTTTGAAGTAACTGAAAATGTTCCATTGATCTTGTTTTTTTATAGTTGAGGACTTGGTTTTCAAAAACATTATTATTCAAGCCAATATATGTATATAGGGGATCTTTCCTAATGACTGGATAATGTTTAGTAACTGGAAGGGAAATTTTGTGATATTCGTTGCCTAAAGTGCCAGGCTTGCCTTTCACAAAGAACCTTCAATTGCTTTATAAATATTAATTAATATAGTAGTAGAGTAGCATTCTCATTCTAAAGAAAGCAAGGCACAGCGTGTAAATAAATCTGAACTGGCTCCGGTGAAACCCGTCTATTGTATGCTAAGGTCCCACAGATGAGAGGGTTTAAGCTATTTTTTTATCCACTGGCTTTTTAGGGAGGGCACGCCCAGTCCTTCCATTGCTTTGGAGGGTTGCTCAGTCACCTGCGAGTACTTCAGAGCCAGCACTATCAGTGGTTTGTGTTGGTGCAGAAGGTCTCTGGAAGCCAAAAACCTCTGCAACACTGCTGTTGTCTGCTGGGCGCTTCTGGTCCAGCGGTCACTAGGACAGGGCACAAATCAAAGAAAGGAAGGATATTCTCATTAATTTAATTAGATGGCAGAAGAAACGAAAATGGCTGAAATAGGTATGTATTGAGCTGGAGAATACATACCTATTTCAGCCATTTTCGTTTCTTCTGCCATCTAATTAAATTAATGAGAATATCCTTCCTCTCTTTCCTTGATGTCTTAATTTGAGAGGATTCCTGAAGGTTTTTCTTACTGGCTAAATACCTGAGGAAACTTTATGTGAGTATGATTAAGTGTTCTGGAAAGATCTGACTCTTTCCTGATGAGGTACCTGACCCCACTAGCAAAGTACTGAGCGAAGTGGAAAATGGTCACACATTGTCAGTAGGAGTAGTCATACTGACTGCTTCTCTCTTCTGGTGGATGTGATTGCCATATAATTGTCGTACAATGTTATTGTCCACCTTCCACCAACATCCACCCCAAAAGTGTGATCACTAAACGTGCACTGCAGCTTTTGAATGACTTTTCAGTTACAGAGGAACGTGCCCTAGTTTGGATCAAGGGCCACATTCAGATCCATAAGATTTATAGCGGGTTCCCACAGTAATACCAAATCCCTGTTTGTGAACGAGAGAATCCTGGTTTGAGTTGTATTTACAAACCACACTGCTGTTCCCACTGATGCAGTATCAGCTATAATAATTATCACTGTGCCTTCAGCTTCAACAGAGCAGGCATTTGTCTGATCCACGTGGAGGGTTGCCAAGTTGGCTTGTGGTACCCTTGCTGAAATTAGATGGCTTTTTTCAGCTTGGATTGCACCAACACCCACTCACATTTACTGTGAAGGAATTAATGTGGTTAAAATGACATTTCTGATGTTGTCTCATGAAATTTGAGTTCTGAATTATGAATTACAGTAATAGGATTTCTGTTCCATTTAGTGACTTGGTGGAATGTAACGTTAAGATATTTTGACCTTTTTTGGCAATTGCAACTTGGGGAAGGTGGCAGCTGTAGACAAAATTAGAGGATACTCTCATGTTAACAAACTGAAAGTTGCAAAGTTTGGTTTTACAAAGTAAGCTTTTACTCTTCCAAGCTGCATGGTGGTCTGCACGGGTTTGTAGTTTTTTTCCAGTATGCTACCTAAAAATCCTTTTCCTTAATTTGCCTGGAGAAAGCCCTCTTCACAAAGAGTTTTTGCCATGGTTTAATTTTTATTCAGCTGGAGAAAGGAGAATCTACCTGATATTCAGAAAAGCTGACAAGATTAGTTCGTGTGAAAGTTTGTCAATAGTAAGTCTTTAGCATTGTCATCTTTTCTTCCAACTGCAGATTCATGGGTGTTTTTACCAGTGGTTTTAGTGGGAGGAGGATTAAGTCATTGCTTCTGCAAATCCCAGCTGGGACATTTTTCCATATAATAGCCTAGGACTGAGCCACATGGAGAAATGAATAAGTTTATTTTCTCTGTATAATTGAGAATACCTCTCAGGAGCCAGAGATACAGACGAGAGAAAAAAAACAACCCGGTTGCATGCAGTCTAAAGAACTAGGTTTGTTGGTCTATAAATTTGGAAAGATAGCTTTATTTTTCTAAGCCAACTCAGAATACAGACGTTAGGTGCTGCCTCCCCAACCCTATCCCTGGAGCGGGGCTTACAGCTCCCTGCTGCAGTGGTGAAACTCGGGTAGGGTAAATACATACGCAGACTTGACCCCATGAGTTCCTTTTATGGTTGATTTTCATCACTGTCCTTTATGCTGGTCCCTGTGGGATCGTGGAGCAGATCCAGCCTAAGCAGCAGAGGAAGGGCAGGATCTCCCTTGTGGGGCTGTTACGGCTGCATCCAAGCAAAGCCCCTTAATGATTCTGATAGATTCGCCTGGGCTTACAGTGGGAGAAAAATTCACCCTGCAAATAAAGAGCAATGACCGGTGGAGTTCCCAGCAATACACTGAGCAGCTTAATTATGTTGAGCTCAAGTTCAAGCAGTCTCTGTGGGCAATATATGTGACTTCAGAGGCGGAGATTCACAAAAGTGGGTGCTATATTTTGGTAGACTGTAAACTGGCAGCTGATAGCAGGCATTAATCTTGTTAACACGAAGAGCAAATACATCAGTTATCCCATGGAAAATAGAGTTGTGTCCTATAGTTGACATCAATCACTGGAATGGATCAATGTTTTTCAAGAAGAAAATGAACAAAGATATCATTTCTTGCCAAAAGGATGTTTCTGCTGGAAGTGGTTGTTACTGGCAACTTTTTTGATTTTGTTGAAAACCCAAAGACTGAAAATTCTTGATTTTTGGCCTGTCAGTTAAAACACAAAAATTTTTCCCGAAAAACTTTTGTAAAAGCATTGTTCTCATTAATATCTTTTGTGAAAAGAAAATAAAATAATAATCCCTCTTGACTTAATGTTTTTTTAAATTAAGAACATTCCCTTGTGTTTGTGCCCTTGGCAAGCTGCGCCCGCTGGTAGGGAGCAGGCTGCAACATGGGCGGCTGTTCAAGGATGTGTGAGCTGGTCATGCTGTCTCCCATTGCCAACACAAAGGTTTTGCAAGTGCAGGAGGACAAATTCAGATTCAGTTGTGTGAAACTTCAACGAGTTAACTTCACTGTTGTTTCACTGAATTCATGAAGTGTAACGGGCCATGAATCAGTAATTTTCATTCACAAAAGAACTTGTTGTATATTGAGGTCCTCCTAACTGTGCTGTAAGCAGCAATGCCTATTAAGCTTTCTAAACTACTTAAACTAGGTCAGAGTGAGGGAAAAATGTACCAACATTATGATTAAAAGGCACCAGTATAACGATCCTAGATAACATTGTTGTCTTTGCTCCCATGAGTCACTGCCTAACAATATGGTTATTTTAGCTCTGTGACTTCTTAAAAAAGCTTTGTCCACATCTTTAAGAAAAAAATCAGCCCTCTCTTCCCCATTTCCTGCTAGATTATATGCTGTTGCTGGCTTGCTAGAAAATAATTGCATGCTTTTTAATTTTATTCTGTCTCTTTTGCCCCTTATTTGAATTACTAATGTCCCTTCCATTTTCTTCTAAAGGGTCTGTGTGTCAACTGGTAAGGACTGCATCCTTACCAAATGCAAAATAGTAACTCCCCTGAAATATTGCCAGGAAAATGTTTGCCAGGTTCTTTCTTAATTGGGTTGATTCCCCCCCCCCCCCCCCCCCTTTTTCTGCTTGGGGAAGAGAGTAAATGAAGCACCCAAGATTTTATGGTGGGTCCTTATCAGTTTTCATAACAATGAAAGAGTCCCTATTGCATGAATATTAAATATTTATGAAGCTTTTTTCTTTTTTTTTGAGGCTGCAGATTTAAGACAGCTTGGTTACCAGAAGCCCTCTGCTCTGTGACAGCTCTCTGTGAGATACTGAATGTTGTCATTTCTATATTTGCTCTCAGATGTCATTTAATATTAATATGCAAAATACTCATTGCCTTTAAAAATAATGTTCTTATTGTATGATTTATTTGATGTGGAGCTTGGAGTTTTGTCTTTTCTCACATAAAATAAAACACCTTTCAGCTGGAGATAATCTGTTTCTTCCCATACGTGTGGCACAAAATGTCAACATTCTTCCTGTCATTCTCAGATTCAGTGAAGGGTGAAGCAAACATCAGGCACTAGTTGTGCTGAGAGCAGTAGGGAACTATTGAGGTTTTGTTTTCAGAAATGTGCACCAGGAACCTGAAATGTTCAAGGATTTGCAGCCACTGCAACATTTTCTTATTCATCCTTCTGCAGCTCATGAATTCTTGAACTTTGATCTGTAGTTTTTGCCCCTCAAATTTGGATCTTGTGGCTTTAGTCCTCATACTTGCAAAACATAGAGGGTCAGACTGCTGGTGTTATTCCTGTGTGCAGCTCTTCATTTTTCATTGTAGCTCTAGACAGAACTTGCTTTTTATATGGTTCAAATCTCTAGGTCTAATCCTATAAACAGATACTGCATTGCTTAATTGTAACCATCTATATAATCCCATGATGGATTTGATGAATCTGCTTACATACACAAATGTTGGAATATATATATAAATGGTAACACATGTTAGCCTGCTTTATGAAAACTGGTGCAAAAATCTCATCCACTTCACCAAGAAACAAGTTTTTGTCCATAGAGACATATGCAAGTTTAGCTTCCTCAGGAATTAATTTAATTCAGAGCACTGCTTTTCTTGCAGGAGCTAACTGAAACACATGGAAATCTGACAAGGGGCTGGTGGTGGTGAATAACTCTGCACCAATTTTGAGTATTTGGAAAAAGTGGGTTTATGGAAGAATCTGAATTATTAGATTGCGACAAAGCACAAGGCACTGTCAGTTCTAAGAACTTGGGACACCCTGAACTGCAGCACTGTTAGAGGGAACGCTGGGGCTCAGGGATTGTTCAGCAGCTTCCCTCAGTCATCAGCCTCCCAAAGCTGGGAATTATTTGGACAGTTCTCCATGTCACTGAAATCCAGGATCTGTTATCTATTAATGACTATTAACTGTAGATCATATTTATGTGCATTTTGGAGGATTTCCATGTTCCTGAAGTTTGGAAGCCAGACCTGGACAGCTTTTCCTAATAATTCCTATCAGTTTTATGCATAGGTACATTATTTCAAACACACATTTTTCATCCCTGATTCATTTTGTTGGGTTTGAGTCAAATCCCATTGACCCTGCAAGAAAGACATGCAGTATTCTGATTTTGTAACTATTAATATTCTTATTCATAAATTCCACTCTAAGATTTACAGGTTAGATACCTGGAATTGTTGCTGTTTTCCCTAATGTTGATAAATCAGGTTCCCCTTTTTTAAAAAGTGAAATAAGGCCTCAGGATAGAATTTAAATGTTTAAAATATTCTTGTAGCCTATTATGAATTTGAGATTTGCATCTACAGGCTGCATTGACATCTACAAGTGCTGTATGTTTATTTCAAGCCAAAGTAGTTTTTCCCTTGGACATGTTTTACACTTGTTTCCTTTTAATATATCATTATGCCAAGAAATTTGAGACACTTAGTTCTTAACACAAACCCTAAATGTTGTGGGAGGGATGTATTATTATTATTATTTGGAAACCATAAAAAATTATGGCTAGCAATTTTATAATGCAAGGGAACACATTGGATTTAACAATGCAAATTACACATTTGGGAAGGGTTCCTTATTATTCCCTGAAGGAAGAATTCAGAATTCTAATGCTATTGTTCGGCACCTCTCTATGGTCAAGAGGAATAAACAAAACAAATTAAAGTAATGTTGGGTTTGTTGTTTGACACACTAGTAATCTGCCTCCAATATGAGTTTACGGCTTAATCCGTAGTGTGAGTGGACAGCTATCTGGATAATTGTCTTAGGTCCAGTATGTCACGTCAAGTTTTTGTCAAGTCTCAGCCAGCTAAACCAGTTTGTGGTTTTGGTTTTCTTTACTATGATGTACCCTATTTGTCAGGCTTTACAAGAAGGCTGTGAGCCAGAAGTTACATTCTGAAGGAGAGCATAGAAGCAAGCTAATGAGGAGAAATAAAATAGGCAAGCAAAGTGAGGAATGTGGTAGACCTGTCATAGGAAGTTCCTGTTTCTCAAGAAGATAGAAAGTTTGACTTAAGAGGTAAGGAGAGATAAATGTAAAGAAATAGAGAGGAGCAGAGCTGAAAGGAAAGGAAGAGGAAAAGAAAAGGAAAGCAAGCCTAGAATGAAGTCCAGATGAAGAGATCTTGTACATCTGACACTGTTGTCTACAAGTTGTGATTGACTGAATAAACAGCTCAGAAACAGTTTATTTAAAGCAGCAAGGTGTTGTGCTTAGGCAGGTCCTGCTGAAGGAACAGACTTACTGTAGCACAGAGTTACTGGAAAACAAGCAAGGTTTTAGCCCTTCTTCCTCTCCCATTTCTGATTGAGACTGCCCATTGTGACACATACTCCTCTGCTTGTGGTCAGATTGCATAGCTGTGTAACCATCCTACATTTAGGACTGCTTTGTGTTCGGTCCTGTTAGCTTAAAACAGTTGTGAGCCTCTTTCTAGACCAGAATACTATCTCAACCCATTAATGTACCAGATCCTTTGGCACAATTCTCTGGAACTACCCACTGTCCCAGATAGAGAAATGTAGGTAAGGAATAACTTTGATGGGGGCAGCACATGGTGGAGGAAAGCCCTCTGGTTGCCTGAATGGCCTTGCTTTTGCCTGAGAATCCAATTTTAATCATAATGTGAAAAACTTGTTTGTTAATTGCTTTTGATTATAAAAGAAACAGGAGGTAAAAGGGAACATAATTATCTGTGTTTGCAGTTGGAGCAGAACTACAGGAACACAGACATCCAGGCTCATTTGTGGCAAGACCAAGAATTGAATACAAGTCCTAAGTCCCCAGTTGCTGCTTTAACCACAAGAATCATAGAATTGTAGAATAGTTAGGGTTTGAAAGGAACTTAAGACCATCTAGTTCCAGTCCCCCTGCCATGGGCAGGGACCCCTAACTAAGCATGCCACCCAAGGCTATGTCCAACCCACCCTTGAACACCGCCAGCGATGGAGCATTCACAACTTCCCTGGGCAACCCATCCCAGTGCCTCACCACCCTTACAGGAAAGAACTTCTTCCTCATATCCAATCTAAACTTCCCCTGTTTAAGATTCAACCCATTACCCCTTGTCCTATCACTACCGTCCCTCATGAAGAGTCCCTCCCCAGCATCCTCAGAGGCCCCCTTCAGATACTGGAAGGCTGCTATGAGGTCTCCATGCAGCCTTCTCTTCTGCAGGCTGAACAGACCCAACTTTCTCAGCCTATCTTCATACGGGAGGTGCTCCAGTCCCCTGATCATCCTCGTGGCCCTCCTCTGCACTTGTTCCAACAGTTCCATGTCCTTTTTATGTTGAGGACACAGAACTGCACACAGTACTCCAAGTGAGGTCTCACGAGAGCAGAGTAGAGGTGCAGGATCACCTCCCTTGACTTGCTGGTCACGCTCCTTTTGATGCAGCCCACGATACGCTTGGCTTTATGGGCTGTGAGTGCACACTGCCAGCTCATGTTCATTTTTTCATCGACCAACACCCCCAAGTACTTCTCCACAGGGCTGCTCTGAATCTCTTCTCTGCCCAACCTCTAGCTGTGCCAGGGATTGCTCTGACCCAGCTGTAGGACCTTGCACTTGGCATGATTAAACTTCATCAGGTTGGCATCAGCCCACCTCAGAAGCATGTCAAGGTCCCTCTGGATGGCATTCCTTCCCTCCAACGCATCAACCGAAACACACAGCTTGGTGTCATCGGCAAACTTGCTGAGGACACACTCAATCCCACTGTCCATGTCACCAACAAAGATGTTAACAAGACTGGTCCCAACACCAATCCCTGAGGGACACCACTCATTACTGGTCTCCAGCTGGACATTGAGCCATTGAGCACAACTCTTTGCATGCGGCCATCCAGACAGTTCTTTATCCACAGAGTGGTCCACCTAGCAAATTGATGTCTCTCCTACTTAGAGACAAGGATGTCATGTGGGACAGTGTCAAACGCTTTGCACAAGTCCAGGTAGATGACGTCAACTGTCTACCCCTGTCCATCAGTTCCATAGACCCATCATAGAAGGCCACCACATTGGTCAGGCAGGATTTCCCCTTAGTGAAGCCATGCTGGCTGTCACCAACCACCTTGTTGTTTTTCATGTGCCTCAGCATGCCTTCCAGGAGAATCCAATCCAAGATTTTGCCAGGCACAGAGGTGAGGCTGACTGGTCTGTAGTTCCCCGGCTCATCCATTTTCCCCTTCTTGAAAATGGGGGTTATATTTCCCTTTTTCCAGTCGCTGGGAACTTCACCTGACTGCCATGATTTTTCAAATATGATGGACAGTGGCTCAGCAACTTCATTTGCCAGCTCCTTCAGGACCCGCAGATGGATTTCATCAGGTCCCATGGACTTGTATACGTACAGGTTCCTAAGATGGTCTCGAACAAGATCCTCTCCTACAGTGGACTCAAGGCCTTCATTCTCACAGTCCCTGCATCTGCCTTCCAAGACTTGGGTGGTGTGGTCAGAGCATTTGCCAGTGAAGATCAAGGCAAAGAAGTCCTTAAGAACCTCAGCCTTCTCCAAATCCAGGCTAGTCAGTTCTCCTGATAGCTTTCGCAGAGGGCCCACATCGTCCCTAATCTGTCTTTTATTTGCTACGTGCCTATAGAATCCCTTCTTGATATCTTTCACATCCCTAGCCAAGTTTAATTCTAAGTGGGTCTTAGCTTTCCTAACCTGGTCCCTCGTTTCCTGGACAACATCCCTGTATTCTTCCCAGGCCACCTGTCCTTGCTTCCACCTTTTAGAAGCCTCTTTTGTCCTTCAAATTTTCCTCAGCAGCTCCTTATCCATCCAAGGAGGTCTCCTGGCCCTCCTGCAGCACTTCCTTCTAGTTGGGGTGCATTGCTCCTGAGCTTGCAGCAGCTGATCCTTGAATATCAACCAACAGTCTTGGGCCCCCCTGCCCTCTAGGGCTATACCCCATGGAACCTTACTGAGCATGTTCCTGAAGAGGCCAAAGTCTGCTCTCTTGAAGTCCAGGGCAGTGAGCTTGCTGCACGCTCTTCTCACTGTCCTGAGGATCTCAAATTCAACCATCTCATGATCGCTGCAACCAAGGCTGCCCTGGAGCGTCACATTTCCAACCAGCCCTTCCCTCTGGTGAGCAAGAGGTCAAGCATGTCACCTCTCCTTGTCGGCTCCTCTATTACTTGCAGAAGGAAGTTGTCTTCCACACAATCGAGGAACTTCCTGGATTGCTTGTGCCGAGCCTTACCATCCCTCCAACAGATATCAGGGTGGTTGAAGTCCCACTGAGAACAAGGGCCTGCGAGCGTGAGGCTGTTCCTATCTCTATAGAGCGCTTCATCCACAGAGTCCTCTTGGTCAGGCGGTCTGTAACATATCCCCACAATAATGTCTCCCATCGCTGTTCTCCCTTTATCCCTGACCCACAAACTCTCTGTCAACTGCTCACCTGTCCCCAGACAGACTTCCATACTCTCCAGCCTATCCCTAACATAAATAGCAACTCCCCCTCCCCACCTACCAGGCCTATCTTTTCTAAAGAGCCTGTAACCTTCCATTCCAACACACCAGTCATAGGAGCCATTCCACCATGTTTCTGTATTGCCTATGATATCATACCCCCATAGACGTGCACACATCTCTAATTCCTCTTGTTTGTTCCCCATGCTACCGGCATTGGTATAGAGGCATCTGAGCCAAGCTCCAGTTGAAGCCGGCTCATTGGCTGGAGCAGCTGGAATATCTCTACATTGCTCTGAACGTTTACTACAGGTGCTGGCCAGTGAGTGGGTGTGTTGGGATGGAATGATGCCCCCCTTCCCCAACACATCTAGTTTAAAGCATCCTTGACCAGTCTGGCAAGCCTCCTACCAAACCCACTCTTCCCTTTCTTTGTCAGACCAGCTCCCAGTAGACCTGGCCTACTAAACTGTGTCCCATGTTCAAGGTACCCAAACCCCTGACTATGGTACCACCCTTCTAACCACTTATTAACCTGGCCAATCCTCCTAGCCTTTGTAAGGTCCTGCCCTGTATCCTGGAGTATTGATGAAAAGACAGTCTGTGCTCCAGAGCCCCTAACCACCTCTCCCAGAGCTCTGTAGTCCTTCTTTATGTTCTCCGGGCTACGGCTGTCTATATCGGCAGCACCCACATGGATCACTAGAAGCGGGTAATAGTGGGACCGACTAGAGCAGGCAGCCTCTCTGCAGCATCCCTGATCCGAGCCCCTGGTAGGCAACACACCTCCCTTGAGACTGGGTCACACCAACAGATGGGTGCCTCTGTCCCTTTCAGCATAGAGTCCCCTACTACTACGGCCTGCCGCTTTTTCCTGGCAGCACCAGTAGTGATCTCCTTTACCAGTGCATCAGCTGGTTGTTCCTGGTGGGAGCAAGGTTCCTCATCAGCCCCCTGCAGGGCAGCAAAGCGGTTCTGGGGGGGACAACAGATTTAGGAGGAAGTCCCTTGCTTTTAATTGTCCTCTTCCCCCTTTTTTTGTTGTTTTTTTCTGTGAGTGTTTCCCAGCTTCGTGGGTTAGAAGCCTCCTTTCCTGCATGAGCAACAGTGGATGCTTGAGGCCCCTGCACAGTCCGGTCCTGGAGCGAGCAGAGCTGTTTCCCCACAGCTTCCCTGACACCTTTCAGCCTTGTAACAGCGTTCTGCAGCTCAGCCACCTGATGCAGGAGGACCTCCACCAGGGAGCACAGAGCGCAGCCCTGCCCATTGGGCACCCTCCCCTCAGGAGAGCAGTGCAGGCGCTCTCTGCACTCCGAGCTCCTCACCGCAGCCTCCCTTCCCGTAGGCTCAGTCCAGGTGCGTACACTGGCCACCGCTGGGGCAGCCAGAGCAGAGCTCCCAGTCCGAGCCCGGGTCATACGGGGAGTGCCCACCACTCCGCCCATCACCCCGCACGAACTGCCTCGAGCCCGCCCTGCTCGCCTCACCCCTGGTCGCTCGCGCTCCCTGGGGCAGGTTTTTACCCAGTCAGGGTGGTGCCGCTCCTCCTGGCACCGCCCCCTGTGAGTCAGCTCCTCGCGTCCGCTGAGCTGCCGGCTCCTGGGCAGGGCGTGTCGCGGACTTGAGGCTCCCTCGGTGCCTGGTGCTGTTGCGGTGTGAAGCTCCTGGACGCCGAGCCTCCCCCCGATCAGGCGCTGCAGGCGTCCCCTCTCGAGACAGCCTGTCATTCTGCAGATAGGCTAAATATATAGTAATAGGATGTTTATTTTAAATTCTAAAGCATCCCTCATTGAGAAACCTCTTTGTCCTTGGGAAATATTTACTCAAATAAATAGTCCTTAGGAGTTTCTGGCGAAAGGGAGAGGCTCAGTCAGTTCTTTAAGTTCAGTGCCCTAATGACATTTTTTTTTTTTTTTTTTTTTTTTTTTTTTGCACATCAGAAGACTTACAAATACATAACTGTGTGAGGACTTTTAGATTCGTGTGTCTGGTTCTCATAGGTGACTACACAAGTTAGGTGTACATGACTGCACTCCAGAAGTGCATACAAAATTATCTCCACTCCTTTCTCCAACCCTAAGAGGAAAGCCACTAATTTTGTAATGTACTTCTGTTTTCTTCAGGTGAGGTCAGTGAGATAAGGATATGTAAAAGCAAATGGTGCTTCCAATGCTGTATAGTTTTGTAAGTCTAAAGTCATTAAAAATCACATTTGCTTGCATTTATTGAGCCTTATTATAAAACTATAATGGGAGCAAAAAACTCGGGTGTTTGGATCTGAGTATGCCCACATAAATGGGATAAATATGGCCTTCCTAGATGCTTGTTCCTGTGGTAGAAGGAATTTTTTAAACCATGCTCTATCAAGAGCTGGGTAAGGGCAGTTAATCATTCTGTTTATAAAAGATACAGCCATGTTCTGTTCATGCTTCAGTTGAAACAGAGTTGTTACCCTCGTCTGCTGTGTGCTGATGAGGCTGCACCTGCAATAGTGAGTCCAGTTATGCCTTTTCTGTCCCCTTATCCCATCCTTATTCAGGAGTGATGTGGAGGAGAACGCAAACCCATAGCCAACCTGTTCTGGTACTGGCAATGGTCACACTTGGGAGTGGGAGGTTGGTCCTGAGACCTCCACAGGTCTCTTCTACCAAATGTTTCTTTTATTCTATGACAGCACATAAATATTCAGTTCATTGAGTGCTTTTTCTAATTTATATTCTGAGGTTTTAGTGTGATTTTGCTCAAGGCCAGAGTCTACTGTGTCTATGTTAAGACATAATTTTAATCCCCTGTAATCAATAGGACTATTTTTAGCACAAAGTTCTGGACTGAAAAATCTACAGACGTCAGTATTGCAAATCCTAAAGGGGTTTAATTTCTTTCTTTTTTTTTTTTTCTTTCTTTTTTTCTTCTTCTTTTTTTTTTTTTTTTTGTAAAACATCTTTAAGTTTTGAATGACCAAATGAAGGAGCTTGATGAAACCTGATTACGACTCATCTTTTAAAATTCACATACTCCTTTCTTTGAACACACAGTTTGTTTCTCTAAGAAAGTGATAGTCGTGTATATTCATTTATCATCTCTTTACTCTTTCTTGTGACCTTTTACTTAAGTAACCTGATTGAAAGCTCACTTTGTTAACTTTAATTGACGCTGAAAGAAAATTTGTTTTTCCAGAAGCCAGGCAGATCGATACGAATTTTCACTCTGCTAAGTTTACTTCTTGGACTTGTCTTGAAAACTGTAAGAAAGTGTCATACATGATGGAAAGCACTGAGTATCTCTTGTTACTCCACATTTTCTGTGTTACCTGGGCTACCAAAAAATTTCAAAATAAACTGATACATGATAGTACAGCCATTACAGATGAAAGCAGCTCCTTTAAAGCACTTCAGTTTTCACCGAAGAGATGTAGGCACTCCTCCTTTGTGCTTGATTCAGAATTAAATGAGATAATCAAGTTTGGACTGTAGTTATTACTCCAAACATTTTAGACTGTCCAATAAAATCATTGCTTTAATTAAACCAAACAGTAAATTATAGCTTTCAAGCACCTAGATCCCCCAGTATACAAGGTGACATTAAGTGCACCTTCAAAAGCAGGAGTAAATAAGTTAACAGCAAATCTAAAGGGATCAGTTCTATCATGGTTTAATAAGACAGTAGGAATTATGGCCAGAAAGAGCAGGATGTCTTTAAAAGTAGTAAGGTCCATTTTTTTTCTGAATGCATAACATTTGCCTGAATAGTGTGGCCTGGCACTCGGTTTCATTAGGTGTACATGGCATTGCAGAGCCTCAGGCTTTAAAGTAGCTTGAGGAGGTACAGGAAAGGTATTTTTCTTTCACCTGTCACCACTTATTTTCCTGAGCTACTGGCCAGTAGCCTGACATTTTCAGCTAATGGGAATTAAATAATACAGCTGTAATACAAATGTTGCTTCTTGTTGCTTGATCTTATGTGGCAGTCATTAAAGTTTAAATAAAAATCTGGAAAGAGAGCCATATTTAAAACGGTTAAGGACCCTCATCTAACTTTGGACTTTTATGGCCTTCTCATTATAGCTATTATATACTAACACAACCACTAATGAAGGGCTTGGAAACTTTGTGTGGGATGAGGCTCATTTCAGGCAGGAGGAGGAAGTGACCGTCTGCTCGGAAATAGCTGTGTGTGCCAACCCAGCGCAGCCCTGCCTGTGGCTGTGCTTGCTTTCCTACATTAATGTACAGCTACCTCCACCTCGGCTTTGCACTGGGCTGCAGGAGAGGCCACCCTTGTTACTGGTGTGTGCCGCATCCAGCCTGCGCTCCAGGAACTCTCACAGCCTGCTCTCACATCTCAACCCTCCAGACACTTGCCTCTCCCCCCGGGAGGTCTGGTCCAGGCATGGGTATTACCACAGCGAAAGGCCAGTAGAGTCCTTACTTAAATCCTTCCTAGCAAGAGGCTCTGGTTTCATGGTAATGTGCTCTCAGTTATGCTATTGATATTATTTCAGTGTCATTTTTGTAATACAATAGACATTTCCTCAGTATAAGAGCTTTTGATTCTCGTACTTCAATTTAGCTGCTTGGTGTATGAAAATTGTACATCCCAGAGGTAACAACTGTTGCTGTTCCTGGTGAGGAATTTTCTGGGCTCTCCAAAAGAAAGGAGTTTCAGTTCTAGGGAGGCACTGCACAACTTATTTCTACCTGAAGTGGTAGTAAAATAAACCTTCTCAGATGTAGGGAGGATTTTTAGCATCTCCTTCTGGGCACCTTTTTCCGTTTCCAAGGTACTATCTGAGGCTTCCACTGCTGCCTTCCACTGGCCTGCAAGGAGCCACACTGCTGTTCTGTGCCTCCTTCTTCCTGTCTTTCAAAGAGGCATCGCAATGCATACCTCCCCAGTTAAGTACTTTGAAGATTATTGATGTTGCAGCAAAGCTTTTATATGAGCATTTGATTCTAATATTTCTTCCTTCCACAGTATGTTTTATTCAGGCCAAACTCCTACTCACTTTTCTTGCAGCTAATGGTGAGGAGAATACTTTATTGTGGCTGCTCCCTATTGCAGCCTGAGAAACCTGTTTTGATATGTCAGCACAAGAAACTTTCCTTTTAATAATTACAGATTTTGTCAACCATTTTGACTACTAATCGTGCTGCAATATGGATTATTGCCTTATTAGTAATACAAGCAGTTCTCTGAAACACACAGCCGGAGGCAGAGCCTTGTTATGGAAGACTGTGGGACAGTTTATTTAGCAAAGCTGCAAAGAACTGGAAATAAGATCTTATACTGGGAAACATTGAGTAACCTTAACTGTAGGCATAAAGCCCTACTTCCCTTAGGGATTCACCCTATTTTGCTGTTCCTATTACTGGTTGTATGTTAGGAGGGAATCCACTAGCTGGTATTAAACCAGCAGATGAGGCTGCGGTAGGGTCAGCCAGTGTGTTTAGGAAAAGAACTGTGAGGTATCCATCCTAAAAAATGCCTTTGAGGAAGACACTTGCCTCAAGAGGAAAGAGTAAAGTGGTCAGTGACATAATTTGAATGCAAAATTAAAGACTACTGCTGCACATTAAAATATTTCTTTCAGTTCCCCTGGGATTCTGCATGGAATTCACTGTGCTCACTGTGAATGGCAGAGGGACTATATTTATACTTGGTAAATTGGCTGGATGGTCTCCTGAGATTTGAATTGTTTAACACAGAAAGCTCTTGATTTGGGGATATTTTGTAGCATCCAGTGGCAAGATCCACCCAGAACCCCTCAAGGGATGTATTCAAAAGAATATGTCTAATTTTGCATCATAACTAGCTGGAGAAGAATACAAGCCAGGCATTCAGGCTGCATGATTTAAAGAGCAATAAAAAATATGAGATATGAATAAAAAATTATCAGAAAGAAAGTCTTATCTTTAAAGCATGCAAAATTGGACTAAATATTCTGATTGGTACTTCCTCCCCTCTTTCCTGAAATAATTTTGTGTGGGTCGTCTGAAACATTTCTTGAATTATGTTGGGTTTAGTAAACATTTTCAGAGGGAAGGAAAGCTGACCACCATTCCCTGCCTTCCGAATGCAATATTTTGACTTCATCAAAATGGTATAATTCAATGGTATATTTTCCTTATGATTATTGCTCCCTAAAGTATTTTAAATGGTACCTGTGTTTTACAGATATACGTAAAAAAAATTCTGTTATATCCAAAATGATTATATATTTGCTGCAAATGGTTCATTGTTAAGCAAATTAAAGTAGAAATTTTTTTTGTTCTTCTCTTCCTAATGAACTGGTGTAACTGATACAGCTTCGGCCCCCATCATTAGGGGGTCAGTTTGATTCCCCAGATTTAGTAGTCTTCAAGTTTCTTTAATAGCACCACAACATAGTTAGACTTCTTAGGCACTGAGAGGAAACTCATGTACCTTTGAATGTCTTACTCTGAATTTAGCCATAACTGAGTCTTATTTTTTGCATATTTATTTCACTACCTGGGCACAATTTTTATTTTTTTTCATGAAAATGTTGCCTATAACTAAGGCACAAACAAACACTAAGCCGCTTTGTTGTTTTTCTCCTGTAAATGAAAGTGTTGTGTTGGTATAGAATCACTCTTGAAATATTCTGTGTCTTTTGAAAATGCTTCCAAGCAGAAATACTTCCAAAGAACATTTTCCATCCACTAAAGAAAACATGTTCACAAAATGAAGCACTTTTAAATGCCTATGCTAGCAGGTGAAGGAAACAACTATATTATAAGAAGTCATCAGAAAAGAGCCCAGGAACAGTGTCATTCTGTGAGACTATTATTTGCTCTGAAGCTAGGCTGAGCTTTGAAAGCCTGAGAATAGAAGTAGTGATAGACTGGGGGCCAAGGTGGTATGTGATTTTTAGAGGTCAACTTCAGGTGCTTTGAAGGAGACAAGGGTTCAGGGTAGCTTACTTGAAAGTCAAACCCATCAAGGCTGTCCTGTGGCTGACACCTGAGCAGAGAGGCAAGTGTCATTAGCTGTGGAATAAAAAATAGGTCCAGCCTGTGTCTCTTTGGAGTAAGGACCAAAGGGAATAAAGAAAGGGAGTGATGGAAGGCTTTTGTAGTCAGTGTTTTGTCTTCAGTAATTAAGGTTTACCTAAAAAGAAACTTTGTTGCTTCTTTGCCTTGATTGCTGTCAATACTGACTTCTGGTTCACAGTGTATGGTCATGCTCTTGTTTCTGTTTACTGTAAGAACTGCCAGACTGTGTCCAAAGCAGCATCCTTTTTTTTTTGACTGTGTAAGGTAGTCAGTCTGCAGGAAGAGGCAAAGGCGTAGGACATGTACATAGCAGTGCTTATCCCAGCATGTTCTGCGGGTTTCAGATAATAGTGCTTAGTGATCATCCACTGATGGACCTTTATCCTGCATGGATTTGTCTAATTCTACTTTGAACCTGTTAATACTCTTAGCCTCTACAATATCCTCAGGCAACAAATCTCGCATGCTAATCATGTATGGTATGATTGAACTGTGAAGAGTGATGTGTCTAGAGCTTAAGTAGGTCCAGCCTGCTTTGGGAGAGTGATGGCATGATCCATCTTTGTAACTGGAGGACTTGAGACTAATAAATGAAATGAAGCATATTTCAAATTCAACCCTGAGCAGATAATAAAGTGCAACAGTAAGAATTCCTGGCTTGGTTGCGCGAAAATATGTGGAAGCTCAGAGGACATACAAAGTTATAACACTGACTTGTTGTGTATCAAGGAAGTTTAGTCACCAAACTCGATCTGAAAACTTTTGCAGTTAGTGTTCTTCAAATGGTGATGCTGTGCAGTGCAGATGATGAAACTTATCTGCGTGGTTTGTGCTTCTCTATTTGCCGACGTGTGCAGGCATCTGACAGAGTAAATGTTCGAGGGTGCTTGGCTGCTCTTGTAGCAAGATGATGAGAAAAATACAGCCATTTTTAACTGGTCTTAGTTTCCAAATTCACTGTTTCATATGCCATTCATCAGTGCCTCAGATTATTTCTGGGAAGGAGGAAAACAACCACCTTGCTGCATTCTGTATCCGACTAGGCTTATGGATATTTCTGGTTCTTTATACTCTGTTTGACCATCAGCCAAGGTGCAGAGAGAAAGGGAGATTTCTGTTGTGGTTGCAGCTGCTACTTCATCAGAAAGTGAACACAAAGGCTGCTGGCATGCAACTAATCTTGGGTGTCTTGTTCCTCATTTAATTGCAGGAGAGGTTCAAATTTCTCTGCATAGGTTTTACATTTAGTATGTCTCTGTTCCTCTCTAGATACCTGCACAGGGCTTATAACTCTTGTGTCTGTTTATCCCAGAGTGGATGTCAATGCTATCCCAAGAAAAACTCTGGATTAGGATTTCAGCATGAGTGCTGAGTGGAGGCTCTCCTCTCTGCCACTGTGTGTGCAGCACTGATCTTGTGAAAAGAGAAAATTTGAGTTTCCCAAGCAAAGGGGAATCCAGCTGAAACGGAGGGATCTAAATCCTGCTAGGAGGGATTTCTCCCCACTCTTTCCATGACTCATCTACGGCCAAGGGTGCAGCAGGTGGGTAGGATGCTCACTGGGTGCATGCCTTAAGCAGCAAATACAGGGCATTGCAGAGGTACCGGTGCTAGCTCTGCACTGGGGATTGCAGAAACCAGCATCCATGGGTTTACAGCAAGAGTTGAGCAATGCAGACATACCCTAAGACAGTGGCACCTCTGCATCTGTCGTGTTGACATGAAGCTTCTTATAGTAATGCTGAGCAGGAAAAGGATGGCTTTTTAGCCCCTACCAGAGACTAAAATGAGAGCTACTTTTGTCCCTTGGTCCTTTTAGCTGCGGAGAACCTGATTTTAGCACAGTAGAGGTTATATATATATGTCTGTGCACACACACATGTATATATACACATGCAAGCTAAAATTTAAAATAATTGAAAAACCACAAAGTCTTGAATTAGAAGAGAGGTCGGGGAAAGTTCACGCACTCCAGCTAGTGCTGCAAACATGAGCAGCAGCTGATTCATCTCTCCCAAGGTCTGTCAGCGTGGTGTGGCTCAGCAGGACCTGAAGTGTAACCATAATGACAGGCTTCTGCTAATGGAGTTTCATCTCACCCATATGCTTGGTGTGTAGTGTCTAGGGCCAGGCGCCCCAACCCTGGCAGAAATGTCATGTTTTGCTCAAAAGAGTACTTTGTAATTTAAAGAATTTTAAATTGTGTCTTAGTAGCAGCAGTTCCTTCCTGAGTAGTGTCTAATGTTGCTGCACTTGATGCCATTCCTGTAGCGTACCTGGATGTGCCTGACTTGGCCCAGCCTGTAGGATGCTGAGGCAATATTTTCATGAGATGAGTAAGGGAGCTATGATTTTTTATGTCTATAATACCTAAATATTTCTTAAAGTTTGGTTCTGATCACTGTCCACCAACTAGAAGATATTTGCTTTGGCTAGTGTCATCTCATAGGATCAATCCATAAGTATTGATGCTTTTATTTTACTGTAACCAATTCTGAGGAAAATGACAACTGTTTGAAATTAACTTCAGTGACTGATGGCAAGGCAATTATTTCAGAGTTCAGGTTTCAGAGGGGTGACATATGAGTAGTTACACTGTTTTTATCTCATGAATTTAAATAGACTGTGGCCTTTTAATTTTACATTTCTTTATTTTCCTGAAATATAGTGTCATTGTATGCTAAAAACCTCAACATTGTGGCAACTAGCTCTTATCCAGAGGTTACAAAGCGTCTCTTTATAAAGGTTTTTGAAAGCCAACGTTAAAAGCATCACAGTAGATGTATAGAAACTGAGGCCCATGGAGGTGAAATTACTTTCCTAACTTTGCACAGTAAGCCACTAAAATGTTGGGCTAGAATGGAATTCCAGATAGACCTAGCTTTGTGACAGGGGCTGTCATTATTCCTTCGCCAGTCAACCGTTGCTATCATCTTTGCTTTTGTGTGCCTCTGGTTCAAGTGTCTTAAAAGATGTTCTGGTGGAGGGGTGGTAACAAAACCAGGGCAGAGACAGGGAATAGGCTGAGAAGGGAACATGTCTGGGAGAGACCTTGGTGCTCTTCATCAAGCTTGAGAATAGAAGAGAAGTCAGATGAATTCTCCACTTGAAATCCCTCATTAAATGGCTGCATTTGTTGCCAACGCATACATTATAAATGCAGTGCATTTTTTCTTCTGGGGACCTGCAGAGCTGCTTTAACCTGGTCCTGGTGAAATTATCATGGTACTCTTTCAATTACCAGGAACAAAACATGCCAATTTTCTATTGCTTATTTTTAGGCTTCCAGCTGGGCCTAAGAATTGAAAAGCTATTAAAGAAAGCCACAATCTGAGCAAATGTGCCTGTTATAAATTGCAATATAAACCACTTATAAGTATAGGTTTTATCATCCTAGAGTTATTTCTTAATTTAAATGTTTCATGTGCATATCTTAGAGATGGGGATGTATTTGAGTGAGGAACGCCATTATAAAAGCTATTTCTTTGTATGCCTGACTGTGATTATTCCAGATTGTAAAAATAAAAGTATTACACATCTGTGAAATACCTGACAAAGTTCTTTGACAAACCAGATGTTAGACCATCTAATATCTACATTAAAGATAGGCACACAAATGCATGCAAACTTACTCTCTTTCGATGCTAATGTTAGTGCTGTAACATTAATTTGTTTTGCTTTTCATGTTTCCCTCAGCAAGGGCAGTGTGAGCATCTGAGTCTTGTTCCCATTTGTTTTGGAATGTCCCTAATATCTTCCATCGTTCTAAGGATGGTCCATGAGCAATAGCTCTCTCAATGTAGGGCACAGAGACATACTGTAGGTATATAATGTAATTAACTGCACAGTTACTCAGGAGCAGATGTTCCCTATTGTTGTTGCTTAATGTTGTACAGCACAACAAAGCCTTAAGGCAGCACTTGTTAGTATTTATGGAAACCCATTAGCCAGTCTGTGAACTAGCCTGCAAAAAGGAGGAAATTCTGATAATAACAAACATGAGTTCTTGTTAAAGCTTTACCTATCACTGGTAAAGGCTCTCATCCCTTTGATTTTTACCACAGAGTGGGCCTGAACTCTTTCACTGAATCAGCAATTGAATACTCAAACGGGTGAACTCCTTTCCAAGGCAGTGCTTTGCCTTCCCAGCCTGCGGCACTTTTTAAAGGAAATCAGAGACTCTTCCTACTGCAGACTAGTTTTGGTGCCAGGATGTACGTAGGAAATAATATTTCCTGCCTGTGCTGGCAAGTTTAGTTATTAAACCACTTCCTCCAAAAGCCAAACTTCTTTGAAGAAGAAATAAAGTTCAAAGACTTTTTAAGAGACCATTTGTTCTTCTGATGTTCCTAACCTGAATGTTACCCTGTGTGCCGTATAAATAAAAAGAGCTTAATCTCTTGAAGATGGACTGGCTGTTCTAGGTCACCAGGGTGGGAGAAGCAGGAGCAGGTTACAACAACTGAGGTTTTAGGAAGCTGCTTTCTGAAGCTGAGGGGTTTGTTGTGTTGTTGCTGGAGAAGTGAGTGGCACCAAGCAGCCGTGGAGCCATCGAGCAGCTTCTTGCAGGAGAGGCAGCAGATTTGTGCTGCTGGCAGAGACAAGGAAGCTTGTGCTGCCACATAAGTTGAGTTGGATATTGGGTAGCTCTGAATCCGAACAGATGGAGCAAATGTAAGGCAGTTACCTCAGAGCACTTTTTTCTTTCTTTCAAAGTCACCTCACTTACTGTCATTCCAGGTAAGGTTTTACTGGGCAATACAGACTGTGTAATGATGAGAGTTACCTGTCCTATTCTGGATCAAAAAAATGATGCTGTGTGTTTGGTAGCCAGTCAAACCCAAGGAGGGTAACTGGGACAATAATCATCAAATTAGGGCGAAGAAGGTGATCCTGCACCTCTACTCTGCTCTCGTGAGACCTCACTTGGAGTATTGTGTGCAGTTCTGGTGTCCTCAACATAAAAAGGACATGGAACTGTTGGAACAAGTGCAGAGGAGGGCCACGAGGATGATCAGGGGACTGGAGCACCTCCTGTATGAAGATAGGCTGAGAAAGTTGGGTCTGTTCAGCCTGGAGAAGAGAAGGCTGCGTGGAGACCTCATAGCAGCCTTCCAGTATCTGAAGGGGGCCTCTGAGGATGCTGGGGAGGGACTCTTTATGAGATACTATAGTGAGAGGACAAGGGGTAACAGGTTCAAACTTAAACAGGGGAAGTTTAGATTGGATATGAGGAAGAAGTTCTTTCCTGTAAGGGTGGTGAGGCACTGGGATGGGTTGCCCAGGGAAGTTGTGAGCGCTTCATCACTGGTGGTGTTCAAGGCCGGGTTGGACATAGCCTTGGGTGTCATGGTTTAGTGTGAGGTGTCCCTGCCCATGGCAGGGGGGTTGGAACTAGATGATCTTAAGTTCCTTTACAACCCTAACTATTCTATGATTCTATAAATGATTTACAGGACAACAATTATTCAGAAGTGAAAATGTTTCCAGAAGTCTTTTGCTGTTACTGCTTGTGCTCCAGCTTTGCCTTAAACAGTACAGAGACAATTGGTTTGGAAAAAAGCTTTTGGTAAAAAGTTCCCCACTCTGAATCTAATGAAAATAATAAAGGATGTTTGCAAAGTGTTGCAAGCGTATTCTAACCTTGGAGCATGTCAGCCATAAGGTACATTTGTGAGGAACAGCAGCAATGAAATGTTGTTTATTGTGCGCCTCCATCTTTTTTGTGAGTCTCATTTTGTGGGGATGGGGCTGCTTTTCATCTGATCTGTGCTGCCAAGGCGGATGAGAGAGGTTTGTGTGATGTCAGATCTGAAACCAAGAAACATGCAGACAGGTTCTGAGCAGTGATGCCTCTGGCAACTGGTTTCAAGGCAGAGCTTATGTAGAGTGCCTGAGGTTTTAATAAGCGTATAGATGTCTGAGAAGTGCATAAAGAGCATGGGAGGTGACAGGCTGACCCAGTCACTTTCATTAATTGGGATCAAGTTACCTTTTACATCCGAGCAGAACACTGTGCTGGAGATTTAGGAAGCCCACGATCCATTGCCATTTTCTCTGTGCACCAGGTCCTTGGTCACTAGTAAACTGGGACATGAGAAGTAAGTTTGTAGTAATAGGGGATGTTCATGGTTGAGACACCACCAATCTGCATAAATCATGCTTGCAAAAGTGGAAGCATAAATCATTGAGATCTTTCCAACATGTGCTTGTCAAAAGGCTTCTGTTCACATGTAAGTTCTACTCAGGCCAAATCAAATATCGTAACATAGTTTTTAATGTATTTCATTTTATGCTGGTCAGAGTTTAGGGCTAGGTCTTCAGGTGGCTTTTTCAAATACTTCAATTAGTGATTGAGCAGTATATAGGTGTCTACAGGATTAACAACTCAATTGTAAGAATGTTGGGTTCACTTTAGGGTTATTTAAAAAAGACAAACTAGCAGAAAAATCTATATCCTGGCTGTGCTTAATATGTGCTTGATCTGTGAAAAGCCAAATTAAAACCAAATAGACTGATTTATCTTTTTGGGTAACGTAAAATGTGAATATTTTCTTTATTTCACTCCCAGATCGGGCATCCTAAGCATTTCTATCAGTGCAACGAGTGTCCTGAAGGAAGGATGGTGTATCCTGAAGTAGTTTAACAAAAGCAGAGTCTTAAGACTTTTGTAAAAATTGTAAAACCTCAGCACTGAGGTGAATAGCACAAAATTGGGCCAGGGACGAAAAGGCCTTTGGGGATATTAATGGAGGGGACTCAAAATCCCAGATTTGTTTGGGGAAAAAAAAAAAAATGGTTTAGGGTGAGGTGTCCCTGCCCATGGCAGGGAGGTAGGAACTTGATGATCTTAAGGTCCTTTCCAACCCTATTCTATGATTCTAGATTTGAATCTGGGTTTTGTCAACAATGTTCCTGAGTGAAGCTTAAGGTAGCACAAATGTTTAATAATCATAACTTAGGGCGCAGCACGCGGGGTGCTGACTAAATGTGCTTATAAAACTTGCATGTATCTTCAACATGGGAACTCTTCTTGCACTGTTTTGACAAAACTTTCCTGCAATTGAAGGCAGACTGACTGACACAAGAATAGAAAAACAGGTTGGGTTTTGTAAACTCTGAAAAATTTACATTTTGAAAATATTAGTTATTTTGTTGTACTACATAATCAAATTACAGATTCCTAAAATATCCCAAAGATAATTCAGAAAGTGTTGTTTTCTGGGCAGCTTTCCATAAAATTCTTACTAAGCTTTTATTAAGGTTGAATTGATTCTAATCTACTTATTTTGGTTTTTGAGTCTTTGGGATGTATTTTGGTCATTTGGGGAGGGGGAAGGACTTGCATAGATGTAAGGCTAGAAGCCTGCATGAAACCTGAGTTTCCCCTCTCATCTCAAACATTTAAGGAGTTGTGGTTTAAATAAAATCACTCAGTGTTATAAGATTTGAAACAAAATTTTTACAATTAGCCACACTCGGGGTCTACTACAAGGCTTCCATCTTAGTTACTTATAATAATATCTGATTTGATCAGTGGCAGAGTGGGATTGTGTCTTGTTAACATGATCTTAGTAATGAAAAACTTAATTCATGCAGTTAAACAGGCTGAAGTCCAGGTGTACTCAGAGTCTGCTTCTGGAGATGTTACAGTTCATGGCAGAAGAGTCTGCAGGGTTGGTCAATTAAACCTCAAACATATTCACATTGTTTCTATAAAATATATACTAAAGTATTATTAATGAATGAATATATAGATATATTGGATACATGTGTATATTCTCCCATGCGTAAACTATGCATCAGACATTGAGCAGCCTTATGTCTGCATACTGGGTAGAATGAGGAAGAAATCTTTCTATTCTCAGTTTGTCCTCCCTGCCAGTAGTCACTGTCCTGGTAGCTGTGCTGCCCTCCTGGGTTTATTCAGAGTGTGAATACCTTGACCCTTGGGCAGCGAGAAGCATCAGCTTTTGGCTCTGCATGGCATCTAACAGTATTGTAGGTTTATCCACGAACATTTGCTTGAGCTGCTCTCAGCTGGTTCAGAAAAGCCTGTTCATTTCCTCTGCACTGGGAATTTGAATTTTCCCAGCTTGGTGAGTGCTGGCTGGTGACAGCCAGCCAGCCTCATTCAAAGGTCCTGGACTTAAGTGTATCGCTGCTGCCTTATCTTACTCCTAAACAACATCTCAAAACTCTGCATCACATGCAACTGGCATCTTCCCATGCAACTCTGTTTTGAAATGATAGAACAGTTTAAAACCATGAGGTTTATATGCTATGAGGGAGTTTGGGGGTGTCTTTTAGCTAGCATTCCTGTTTTCATGCGTTTTGTTCTAAAATGGTCGTATCTACTCACTTTATTCAAGTGAATCCAATATAGGTTTAAGCTAATGAAATGCAGGCTGAATTAAATTCCACATATATATATATTAAAGTTGAATATAAGTGTACTTGGTTTTAGTTACTATTTAATATTTTTTATTGCTGCAGAGCCCAGAGGCTCTGACTGGGAATGGGAACCCATTGTCTATTGTGCAAGTTGTGATGAGCAGACACAGAAAAAGCTATCCCTGTCCCAGAGAGTTGATGCAGTTTTGCACATCACAGCATCTGAGGGCAGATGTAAGTCCCTGTCCTATCCCTTAGAACTATCCTCCACTTAAAGAAATTACTAGTCCATACTCTAAGTGTTTCAAGCCTGTTTCAAGATGAGAATGGCTCTGTCATCTCTGCTATTCTGGATTTTTTATTAAAGAGGAGAAATCTTATACTTGGGTAGTAGGAAGAAATTCCTGTGAAAGATGGTTTCCTTTATCATGGTTTCTTTTACATTTTGAACTAAAATATTTAATGTGTAACTCCATCTAGTACTTGCAGAAACCTGTTGTCCATTGGTCTAGTCATCACCTTGCTGAAATCATTGGAAGGAATCTAAATGAGTATAAAAAGCCCACTATTTTTAGTGTAAGATGCAGGGCAAGGTTGCTGGATGTATAGATTTGACTGGTGGTTCTAGTGCCACTTAATGTAACTTGAATGGCCTGTGTTTTCAGGTATCATTAATTGCCCTAATTTCATTAGTCTGTGATTCTCTTTCTTTCACTACAGTTTTACCACGCTAGTCACATTAAAAATGGCTCACAGATGGTGTGTAAATTCTCTATTTACATGATTACAGCTGCCAGTTGGTTATTTTGGCAGCTCTTAGAATAAAGCAACATGTCTGGAAATTATGGTTTGGGGAGTTTGTGGGTTTGTTGTTTGTTTTTATCTAGATTCTGGGTTAGCTTTTTCATCTGAAAGCATATGGCACTAATGTGTTTGACCAGGAAGGCAAAATTTAAGAGAAGATTATATCTAGTATAGAGTACCTTGTCTATGAAGTGTTGTCAACTCCTAGTTCCCTTGCCCAGTGTATTAAATTTGTTCTTACTGCTCTTGTTCATATATACATAACAAAAGGTGTCTCACGGTACTGAGTCTTGCTGTAATGAGAAGAAATGTTAAGAAGAAAACTCTATGTTGAACATTAAAGTGACAATCCTATTGAAACTACCCAGCTGGGTGATAAGCACCTTCTACGTCACATTCTGTAACACAGGGAAATGAAGAGAACCAGACAAGGGCTAGTACAAAAAGTTACATGGGCAGAAAAATGCAGATGAAAATCAACAGACTACTGATTCTTTCTGTCATTTGCAGATCTTAAAATATATTAGTTGCCATCAGTCAAAAAAGCACCAAATTTTAAGCAGAGCTCTTTGTTGGAATAGTACATATCTTCCTTTGGTAGTCATTGATCTATTTTTCACATATAAGCAATAGAGTGTATTAGCTGTATATATTAGCTAAGAGAGTATGAGTTCTCAAAGGAGCAGATGGTTATTCCCAACCTGGACAGCGCTTTTTAAGCATTAAGAAATCTATACAACTGTTTAAGTGAATTACCTGGATTTTGCTACTGCAATTTTAAAGTGTAGTGTGGGCTTAAACAGCCCCTAACACTAGCATCCCCCTAAAATTAGAAGTTTCCTTTCTTATGCCCTCTTCATTTGCCATGCACTTTAAAAATGACAGTTGTCATCCCTATGAAGATTAGAAGATTCGTGTTGGATATGTCACATGCTTTGATGGTAGTATTGCCCCAGGCATTTGTCATCCAACCTACAGGGATTAACAGTGTGTAATGGTAGTGCTTTTTTCAGAACACTGTAAGTATACAGATATTATTAAATTTTACAATTACCACAGGGAATAAATCAAAGCCTCCAATAAGCATATGAACTATATATTATTGTCCTGCCTTTATAATTTTTGTTCAGTACTATCTGATTGCATTCCTGTTATCACTTAGTTGTTTCTCTGCATGTGGTTTTATCTAATTTCTCTTTATTTCAGTCACTTGCAGAGGAGATAAATGGATTACTTCAGGCTAATTGCTACTTATTTAAAAAACCATCAACCTTCTGTAAGAGTTTCAAATCAGGGGTTTAAGCTAGCTTTTATTATCTCTGGTATTTATCTTGAAGCGTTTCATCACTGTAGAGCCTGTTAATAAGTCGTTTTTCTGAAGCCACTTTCAATTTGCCCTTACCTGGTCTGCCAAAATTTTTAACACAGATTATCGTAGTTAAGTAGATAATGAGATATTTACTTCTTTTAGTGTCTGAATGGGTTGGAAATACCACTGTTAGACCTTGCAGCTTCTTGGGTTTCCATGTAAAGTGCTTGACAGAGAACTAGAATAAAAATGAATATTGCATTATCTTGATTTCTCCATCCTTATATGATGGAAGAAGCAGCTGTATTATTTATTTAATTGAAGAAATGTTACGAGTATGTTTAATTAAATGTATGAGTACTTAGTAATACTGGGAGAGTAAACAAAGTATAAATGTCAAAATGAGCTTGAGTTACCTAAGATGGTTTAATTCACAAGCATTGTACGCTTTTGTATAATTATTGCAGTCTGTGTTTGTACATCAGAATCAATGTTCCCCATCTATATTCAACAGCATATCAATTTCTCATCCTTCTTAGCAAGCTTTCTTTTTTTCCCAATGCAATTGGATAGTGAATGAGCTCACGGAGCCTAATTCTCACATACCCATCTGCACTAATTTTCAGTGGCATTCATATACCCTCCTTCCCTTGGTGCAAGAGCAAAATCCAGCTTCCAGCTGATATAAAATGTTTGAAGTCATTATGGTTTTAAAACACAATTTAATCCCAAAGCATTCAGTGATGCATGAGTAAGAAGTGGGATTTTCATAGGCCACCTGAAATTAAGCTTCCACAACACAAACTGCATGGTTTAGTCTTCCCACTCATTCTAATTGATGCTCTCAGCAGCAGCAGCAGCATGGTAGCCTCAGATGAACATGGTCCTGATTATTGTGATATCAGAGGAAAAAGCACAGCGCAGGAGTTAAAATATTTACAAGTCTTAGGCTTTCTGAGGGAGTAGTTGACATTTCACAGTTAAAATATAGTTTTCCAGGGATGTAAGCCTTTATTTGTTGGGTGAAGGTTTTCACATAAAAACCAGAACATAATGATCCTGCAGGACCGGGGATGTGGATTCTGATGAAAAACATGTTCCTTGTGGAAAAGTCCTCATCTTTACAACCAGCTACCTTAAAAGGATCAGTGAAAGCCATAAGACATAATTAGATCGTGGAGTTTGATCCCTGCCAAATTTATAATTTAAGTCAATGCTTAAGTCACATTTCAACAACAACAAAAAGAAACTGTCATTAGTGCATGGAACTGATGCTTTCATGTGCTAATACACTGATTACTCCAATTTTCTGTTAAAATCAGGACTCAAGAAGTCCTAACTTAATCCTTGATCTCTGTGAATTCTCTCAGAGGTGGCTTTTTCTTAATTATTTCAGTTTCTTAAAGGATTTTTTAAAAATCTATTAATATGAATTTTAAAGCTTATTAAGCATCTTATGTGAAAGTAAAGTTTAAGAAAAGTATGTTTTGCCTAAGGTTAAGTAACTCTTTTCCTCAGGACTTACTTCAGTAGATCAAGCTTTCTAGCATATCCATTCTTGCTAGGCACTCCCCGTCTTTCACAAATATGGCAAAATAAACATGAAGGGATATCATCAAGAAGAAGATATGCTGCTTGTGTAAGTAATTATGTCCCTTGTTAGTTCACTATAAAGTAATCTCCTTTTTTTTTCCCCACTCTTTACATTTCTTAGTGTGCCCTGGAAGGTATTTTTACTTAATTTTGTTTAGAAATTTGAAAAGCAAGAGAAAAGTGAGGGATGATTACAGACTTTATTTAAGGGTTTGATTTTGGTTTCTCTCTGTTCTTATATCAAAGATAAAATGGAATTGGTGGTGTCATGTTCAGGTAATGAGATTTTATATTAAAAAGAATAAATTAAGCTCATAAAGCCAATGGCAGGAGGGACATGAGGAACCATTTCTAGCTCACAAAAAGGACTTTATACATTAATGCAGTGAGCATCAAGAGTTATTAGGAGTTGAAATTCAAAGCTCAAAGGATGTCAAGTGCTTCAAAAGCAAAGGCTTATTTTGTATTGTTTATATTTAGAAGTGATATGGAGCTCCCTTGAAATACTTTACCCATGATGTCAAAAATCAAAAGCATTACAGGGAAGAAAGAACTCGGGACATTTCCCTTGCAAACAAGAGTTCTGTCCATGACACACCAGAGGATTCCTCTGAGGTACAGATTTGTACACAGCACTACTTACCAAAAAAAATACAAGCATCTTCTCTCCCTAGCTGCACGTTGTTGCCTGCCTTGAAAATTCATAGCGCACAAGAAGGATTTACTGCAACATTCACTACTATTTTTCTTTTCTTTTTTAAGTGAAACCCCAAGTCCTGGAATATCAGTATGTGGTCATTTTTTAAATAGATATTTTTTTGAAAAGCTGTGTGACATTTTTCTTTAATGGCTGATTATTTTTAATGTCAGCTACATTTTTAAAGCATGAGGCCTGGTTGTAACTAGCCTCGGCACTGCTACTGTACATCAGACTGTACTATTTGATCATTAATTTATCACAGTTCTAGCAGTTTGTTTGACAGGTGATAGTGCTTTCATCTAATGGCTACACAGCAAGTGTGTGGTGCACTAAAGAGTGGATGCCACTGACTAGAGTTAGAAATCAGCAGACAACAGCCACTTTGCAGAGCTTTATCGATTTACCAGAATCATTTAAAGATATGAAACAATTGGAATGGTGAATGCCAATTCAGCTCACTGTAGGGTTTTTTATTATAGCTATTTAATTTGGAGTATATTAATAGATTTGCTGCTAGTGTTGTTGCTACTACAACTATTTGCAGTGGTAAAAGAGGCACAAAAATCAAGGTGTAGGTTTGAACTTTTGTACTAGTGTCCATTTTCAGTGCAGCTTAGTGAATTGATACTTGGTAGACGTATGAGGCATATTGGAATATTATGAATATTTAGCCTCATTTTAATTCATATTATTAAGTATATAAATGTGACTATTGCGCTGATTGGAGGTGCAGAATAAAGCACCTTTTGCAAGCAATGACCCTTGTAAATCTGTACTGCAATCAAGAGAAACAAACTGTACTTAACCTATTACCTTTTGTTTCATACCTTGTTCATGACAACACGTGTGAAACATGGTGCATGCATCACAAGTTACTGTAGTGCTGGTACACTCCAGCTGTGCTTCTGGGCAGGACATGCTGGTCATAAGTTAGCCTTGCTGCATGTAGAATAGTTAGGGCTGGAAAGGACCTTCTGCCCATGATCAGGGAAACTGATACGGGCTTACAGCTCTGCCTGAAATCCTGGCAGGATCTAGGGCTGCAGCCAGACCATTGGACATATGGAAAGTCTGAATGATCAAATCCTACCGCACAATATTGTTCTGTCCAGAGGACTTGTGTTTAGGGATAGCTCAGATCACTGTATTTATCCTTCTTTGCCAAAGGCCTGTCTTACAGCTGTTATTGGCTTTAGTAAGTTTGCAGGGATGGTGTGTTACCATGAACCCACTGCTGTATTTTACTACAGCAGGACCTGGGACCCATTCCAGCAAGATGCTGAAGAAACAGTAATGTCCAAACCTGTTAGCAACCCCACAGACTTCAGAGACTCTCCAGTCCTGAAGCACTTGTCTACAGCAGGTCTTAGTTGAAATTGCATCAAGAGGTGGAAGGGGTGCTTTGAATTTTAAAGTCAGTTGCCAATAGGCTTCTGCCTCTGATGTTAGACGAGTCAGCCTAGGCCAATGCTCGATGACTCACGGAAGTTAATTAGTTTTCTGAGGTGCTGATTGCTCATATTTCCCACTGAAATCAATAAGGAAACTCCCACATGTTGCAGAGGGAGCTGGAAACTAGCCGTGCAGTGTTGTGGGACATTCAGAAGAAGCAGTGTTGCCTTTTGTAGCGGAGACAGTGGGAGTTGCTTACAAACATGAAGGAAACCAAAATGATGCCAAAAGAAATTTTATTTTCCTCCTCCTTAATGATTGTTACAAAAATCACAAGTAAATAGTAAATACAAAAGTTTGTCAGATGTTTTCAGTATTTATTTTAAATGTGCCTGGATGCATGTGCATGTACTGTCTTTTCTCCTTTTAACTGCAAGTCACAGAACATTGATACCTCCTGTCAGCATACTTATGAAGTACCTAGTCGTGAGTACTTATTATTAGACATCTTTCAGGTTTTAGTAGCTCATCAGTGTCAATGAGTTTAAGTAAGTCTTACTCCAGGAAGGACCCCATTCCTTGGTTTCCTTTCTCAGCAAGTCATCACCACTGCAGCTTTGTGTGGTATGCTGCTCAGGAAGAACTAGTGGGATTGCCAGGCATGTGTTAGGTGGACTGCAGGCAGAATGATGTCAGAGCCTGATATGCCATAAAGCCTGAGATCTAGAGCCCCCCTTTGCTGAAGCTCCAAAAATTTACACAAGTCAAAAATCAACCTGGGGGTCTCAATGTATATATGTAAATGAGTATGCATTAGCACCTGTACAGGGTTGATGGTGAACTCTTTTTGCTGTAGGCTGATAAGTTTCTGTACTGTCAATCTGTCACATTTCCAACATATTAAATAGGTCTTGTTTGGTTTGTTTTGAAGAAAGTTCTCTAGTTATTTCTAAGTAAAACTTGGTTAAATATAATTGGTATTCAAGTGAATGTGATGAGATATATGCTCTGTAGAGCAATTAAAGTGAGAATAATTTAGTGATCATTAAAAAAAAATTAGAAAAGCAAAATAAAAAGAGCTGTGTTTTCATTTGCCGTCTCTGCTTTCAGCAGCTAAGAGTTGCTCAAAGTCCTGTGCAAGCTGCAGATCTTGATTTGCCTTTCCAGTTGCCTTCCTGCTTACAGAACCACAAGCTAAAAATACCCTGGACAAGCAATTCCCTTAATCTTTTCACTTCAACTTGCCAATTCGTAGTCCAGTTTCAACTGCTTCCACCATCTGAGTGCCAATTTGAGGAGCTCTCTTTACATTTTTGGCTATCATGTTTCTGGGAGGTAGGACAGGTTTCCTCACAAGCAGCCTGGTTATAAATAGTTACTTGCCTGAATGAAGAGCTTGCGGCCTTGGCAGGTGGTCTGAAAAAGCAATTGCCATGTGATGGAGCTCTGTCTTGTCTTATCTTCACCTAGAAGTACTGCCTCTGGTTGTGCAAGGGCTTTCCTGGAAGATCCTGATCACATGATTTCTGTGTTAACTGCCACTGTGCTTTGCCACTGTGATGGCAGTGGAAGTGCCACGTGAATTTTTACATTTGCAGCAGGATAAGGAAGTTGGGCTCAGGAGAACATGTTCTCCTCTCCGCTGCAGCTGGGAACCAAGAATAATTCAGCTGGAATGAGTGAGGTCCTCCCAGCGACAGAGATCAAAGTCTGCCCTTCTCCCCTCATATTTTAAGCTACACTTAAGCAATATACAAACTACATTTTACCGTGTCTTTTCCTGCTTCTAATTCCCAAAACTGAAGTCCTAGCTTGAGATACAATTAACATCTTCCCCCTTTCCAATGTGAAGTTCCCTTGCCATTCCCACCTGAAAATCCCAGCTACATTTTTTTATTTTCAGCGTGATTCTTATGTATGTCTACAATTCAAATCCTAAATCTCTGTTCCTGGGGCTGCCTGTTACCACTCTTGCCACTGCTCCCATGGTTTGGCAACCCAGGGATGGGCAGAGGGGGTGGCCTGTGTGAATGCAAATATGTGGCAGTGGGCAAGCTTGGCTCAAATCACCTTGTTTGTTTATTGCTGCTGGGTTTTGCTGGCCTTGCTCATCAGAGCTGAAATCTCTGGAAAACATCGAGTGTGATTCATGTAAACACCGAAGACAAGAAGGATCAGACTTGCTGAGGGGAGGAATAAAATGTGGGGGGAAACAAACACTTGGCGGGGATCTGCTGCCCCACATGGTGAAGTGAAGACTGGGATAAGGAGGTATGCCAGAAAGCTCTTTGACTCGCATGTACGTTAGGATAAGTAACATTGCTCATCACCGTCTGTCTCTATGAACCTCTGCCTTGTTCCCATGTAATAAGAAGATTCATAGAAGTACCAGCTGTGACCTTACAGGGAAGCCTGAGAAACTTTGCCTTTTCCACATGCACTGGGAGAGTCAGATTTTTCACTCTTGAGCACATTATGTGTCTGATTTTTTGTTGCTCTGTCACTATCTCTTCCCCCATCAGTCTTGCCACGTTCATAGAAATATGAAAGCCACTGGGGCAGTTCAAGAGAGGCTGGCAGCTGCAGAACATGTTTTGGTGGGATATTTTTTCCCTTTGTTTCTTCTTGCTCTGATATAGTTGAATAAGGCCAGGAGAGGAGACCCTCAGTTGTACAATTTCCTAGTCCCTGGTTGCTGATGTGGGCCAAGAGGGCCAAAGTAGTAGTTACCAAGATGAAGCATCAATATTTGTTTTCATAACCTGGCAGAAAGCATATAGAAAGGCTGCCAGCTTTGGGGCTCCCTTACAGATGTGGTGATGTGTACCCCTATGCATTACATGTAATCTGTGTCCCTCACACCCCATGTACAGGGTGTTTGGCAACCGAAGTTGCTGGCAGCTAACCTTATGCACATGGTTATGCCTATGATTGTTGTAGCTGTCTCTGCAACTATAATGCAGGTGAATTTGCAGTGAGCTTTTTCTTACAGCAGGATTCAAGTCTTTCTGTTTCACATGTTCATAGCAGAACAGTCTCAGAATTCCCTGACTTATAAATTTGTGGTGACACCTGTGTGAATGACTTGCTTTTAATTCAGAGTAATTTTGAAAAATTAAGGGGAAATGTTTCAAAACAAGAAAAAATTTGTTCTTTGACTAATCAAAATCTAAAAGAAGAATTTTAATGTGGATTCAGCTAAACCAAGTAAGTCAACTCCAAATTATGCACTTGATCTTCAAACCTGGTTTTAGTATATTGGAAAATAAATTTAAAGCTGAAATTTTTCCTTTTTTAAGATCAAAAGAAACATTTTTACTTTTTCATTAAAAACAACTACCTGAAAATGTTACCCACATAGCTTTGATAGACTAATAGAATGGATCTAAATCTACTTTTTTACTGTTGAAGAAGGTGAAAAAGCGTCCATGTTACAATTATAGGGAAAATGAAATTCTGAGGATATTTTAATGGATGCTATATTTTCTAAAGGAGAAGAATTACACTAAGTGTTCTTGACATTTCCTTCCTGAGCATCTGTATTTCTTGGGAAACTCAACTGTATAAATGTAACTGTATATATGTAACTGTATAAAAGGAGTTCCTTCAAACTTCATGCTCATCAGTGTTGAGGTATTTCAAAAGCAATTTTCCCTTAAAATTAAAAAATATTAGAAGTTTACTGTCTCTCTCTCCCTTGCAATTGTCTTGTGGGGGGATCTTGGCTTTTCACTGGGACTGTAGGAGCTGAGACACTTGAAAAATTGCACCCTATAGCACCCAGAGCAGCAGATGCATCTGTCAGCTGTTTTGCTGAAAATGGTGAATATCTTCCCTGGAACATTCATAAGTTGCCTTAGGCAAAATTTCACAGTGGAAACAGTGAAATTTCTCTTTACATAACATTCCTAGTACTCATGAAAGTCTAGGTCTCACCCGCCCATTGGATTAAAATCCCCATGAAGCAGATGATGATGAATAGGCACAGCTGGGATCTGGGGAGGGCATTTTTAGAGGTCCTTGGTCATAGCCGGACCATGGCCCATCAGAGCTGCAGCCAGCAGCAAACAAACAGTGTCTTTATTACTTACTGTTGTTGCTTATTTTCACATTTACGTTGAGACTCCAACAGGCTCTGATGACGACTTTGTGCCTCTTTCCTTCCGCGGGATCTTAGTAGTGGACCAAGAAAAGTCTTCTTCATGTGGTCCCGTGAGGGCTGTATGGGAGTGTTCAAGTCAGGAATTAGAGGTGTCCCAAGTCATATATCATAACATACTTGCTGCCTTTGATTATATCCACATCTAAAAGGAGAGCTAATCACAGCTGTGGAGATAAGGGAAATCCACTGGGCACATGAACATATGTAGGTCCCCAGGTAGAGCAGCATTTGGGCCTCAGGGAAAGGGGCCACTTGTGTTTCAGAAAGGATAATTTCAACAATACAGCTTGGCACTTCTCCTATCCATAAGCACTCTAAAGAGTTTAAATTGGCTTTGCGCAAATATTTGCGAGCCTGATTCAGGGCCCTTTCTGTTGGGCTTGGTTTCAGACGGTATGAGTAAGAGCTGATCATGTTGGTGTTCACCAGAAAAAAACACTGTTCCCCTGAATTAGTTCCTACATTTTACTGTTTATTTATAGGTACAGTGAAAACCTGGCTCTATAATTTTCTATTGGAAATAAAGATTGCAAGCCCAGAGTAGCCTACATTTAACACAGGGTTATCTCTGCTTTCAAGTTAATTTGCTATTAAGGCAGAGTATGAAATTAAAACTCAATAGCTGTCTCTGAATAGCTATGCTCTGAAATATATTTTGTCCAAATGGATGTTAAGTGGACAACTATCAATTAAGATTTGCCCAGGTAAAGTCTACTGCAGTTAGAGCACCTTAGGTACTGTCTTAATTATAATAACTTTTTAAATTAATTCTTGTTACCACTGAGTTTTTTCATACATTAAAATGTCTGTAGGCAAAAACAATGTTTAAACCTTTCTTAACTTTCATTAAGTGAAATAGTTAGTGCATGAAGGAAATCAGAGGTGTTTCTGAGAGAGAGGTTTGTTATGGGCCTCAGAAGTGTTTGAAGTTGGCTGGCAAATTTGCATAAAAACACAGGACTGGTTATTTGGGTGGGTCTTACACAGTTTTGATCATGCTTTTTCTGATAGCCTGAGAAATTATTGTTTATGAGCTTGCACATTGCTACTGTAGGCAAGTGAGGAGAAAGTACCCTGTGTGTGCTAATACCAAGGGGAATTTCCCAGTTTCCAAAGTTCAGCTCTAGCTTTTATCAAATCTTACCTGTGAAAGCCTGAAGTGTTCCTTGGGTTTGTAATAGGAAGCACTTGTATGTTGGAGTTTAGCCTCCCCTATCAGTTGAGCAAAAGTGATTTTAAACAAAATCCTAAATCTAAACTAGAAGATTTGACTTCAGCTACATGCAGACGCAACCTTTGGGTCAAGTTTTGAACTCAGCTTCATACAGTAAAGGTTTGTGTGATTAGTCTTAATGGGACCAGACTCCTAATGGGAGAGCTGTTGAGCAAGTGCTTGCATGTATATGTCTGCTTGCTGGTTAATCTTTTGAACAGAGAGAATGAAAGCTCTTGACACAGGCTACCATGAATTGCATTTTGTTTCAAATGTGAATGGAAAGTTTGTAATGTGACTCAGTCTGCGCCACGGAAACAAGTAGTGGTGAAATTTCTCCTCAAAGGCCTGGCTATTTGCACTGTCTGTTATCTGCTCCAGGATGGGGCTTTCTTAGATCACTAACTGGCAAGAGGGCCCAGTGGATGAAAATACCTACCAGGAAGGCTTGTGAGCAACAGCTCAGGCTGGGGAAAATAATGTGCGTTTGGGCGTCCATGAAAGCGTGAAAAGCTTTAAGGCTTTACTCTAGTTTTCTCAAGGGAACCATATGGCTGGCTCTGCAAACAAAATGGGTAATATTTTATGTTCAAAGCAGACATCTAATTGCATCTCCCAACCACTGGGCTACAGCATATTGTCTAATTCTGTCTTCTGTGACCCAGTGTAACACTCTCGTTTACACGTGTGTGAAGCATAGTGGTGGAACCACCTTCTCCTTCTGGTCTACTGTGTTTGTAGTAGGCACTACAGATGCTCATGCCAAACTTGCCTGTAGCTTGGACATAATAAAGCCAAGGAAAAAATGCTAAACAAACCATTTGAAACCTGATCTCAGCACCCCCTACACTACCCTAACTATGACTCAAGGAAAATTTTTGTTCTTTTGGAACCCTGACCTTGTTGCCTGCATGCCAAATGCAGGGAGAAACAAAGAGGTTGGAGAATGAAGGAAAAAAAGACCAAAGGTCCATGTTTTCCTATTTATTGTTAGGCTTTCTTTTCAGAAAAAATAAATCTGAAGCAGTTTATCTTAATTCAGAGAATAAATACAGGGCATAATAGAACAAAATAGTGAAAGAAATGACTGCTTCTGCCACTGGGAACTTAGGGTAGGTATCATCTGTTGGGTTTCTTGTCGTGATTAAAGCTCAGTCAGCCGCTCAGTCACTCTCTCACTTCCTCCCTTTCCTCCCCGCCCAGCTCCTGGAGGGATGGGGAAGAGAATAAAAAGAGTGTAACTCCCACAGGTTGAGATAAGAACAGTCCAGTAACTAAGGTATAACACAAACCACTGCTGTTACCACCAGTAACAATAATGATAAGGGGAATAGCAAGGGGAGAGAATAAAACCGCTCACCATCCGCCGACCAATACCCAGCCCAACCCAAGCAGTGATCTAACCCTTCTGGGTTACTGCCCCCAGTTTATATAGTGGGCATGCCGTGCAGTGATATGGAATACCTCTTTGGTCAGTTTGGGTCAGGTGTCCTGTCTCTGCTTCCTCCCGGCTTCCCCTCCTCCCTGGCAGAGCGTGAGACTCAGAAAGTCCTTGGTCAGAGTAAACATTACTGAGCAACAACTAAAACCATCAGTGTTATCAGCGCTGTTCCCAGGCTGAAAGTCAAAAACACAGCACTGCACCAGGTACAAAGAAGTTAAAAAAATGACTGCTACTGTTGAACCCAGGACAGTCCTACACAGTGTTCCAGGCTCTGCAGCAGTCTTGGACTTAGACAGTCACTGCAAGTTGATCCAATTTCACATTTCCTTGTTGCTTTGCTGTATAGTTCTGGATGGTCCTAATCTTCGTGGGTAGCTGAGGATCACCAGAGGAATATTTACAAATTCTGGTTTTTGTTTGTTCCAAAGGGATTGCATTTCAGGCGACATCCATCCCTTTTCTTCTTTGAGAAGGATGTGTGGGATGCTGATAAAGCTGTGAATAGTCCTACCAACATCAAAAGCAGAGATAGTAATGTCATGAGTCACTTTGGCAGAACATGCTTCTTGCCTAAATTTTCCTACCTTCTAATAGTTTGTTCAAAAATGGGTATCCAGTGGATTGTTATTCCCAATTGAAAATGTCAGCAAGTTTAGGCTGTTGTGGTACTGTGGTACTGCTGTGTACTCAGGGTTCACTCTCTGCAGTTACTGTCGTGTAGCCCATTTCTGGACTATCCGCAGAAAGAATGCATGAGCTCATGCAAACTGGTGGCAATAGAAAAGTAAAGCTATGGTTTAGAGATTGATATTAATTTTGGCAGATTTATGGTAATAATCATTCCGTTAAAAATAAGTGAACAGTTGTAGCACTGAGCATTTTGTGCAAAGGGATGTTAAGATGTTAGGATTCAAATGGGATCCAAAGGAAAAGGCTTATTGTTGTGCTCATCCAGCAAAGCAGCCAGACAGTATGTAAAATCTGAGAAAGAAAATTCAGTAGCAGCTGGGAGCAAGAAAAAAAGTTTTTCATGAGTTGGACAAGGGGAAAAGAAACTGATACAAATTAAGTTCAGAAAAAAATCCATGTGTGGGAATCAAATGTGTCCAGCACAGTTAAAGAAAACATCAAGATAGTTACTAGGCAGAATGAGATGGGAAGAAATGCAAAAACCATGAAAGGTATGGCTTTTAGTTTTCACTTCTGAGAGGTTACAATTTCAAAAGAAATCAACTAAAACAAAATAAAATGTTTCTTCCTCATGTTGAGGCAATTTAGCCATACGTGCCCATGTTCTTTTCATAATGTTGTCCTTTGGAGTGTGGGAGCCCTCCTCAAGCTCACTCCAGGCAGCCGCTCAAGCTCGTTCACCTCAATGATTAGTGAGAGGCATGTGGCGTACTAAAATATATAGAGCTGATAGAAGAACTCATCATGAGCCAAACTGCCTTGGCAGGATTCCTCTTACTGGTTTGTGAAGATAAAAGGAGGATAGGTAAAGGTTAGTATTTCAAAGCAAGTGTCTTGGATCTTAAAATATCTGGTGAAATTATTCAAGAATAGTTCATTCATGTGAAAGTATTTTCTGTGTATTGCTGTCAAGGTCAATGAAAGCTAAAGTCTGATGCTAGCCAAGCAAGCAAAAACTGCCTGTGGGCTCCCTTAGCTTACATACCTGGCAATTTTAAGCTTGGCATAGTGAAGTCTGTGGGAAGCAGGATCAGGAGCTTGCAGGCTCTCTTGGGTCAGCTCTGCTGTTGTTTTAAGTTGGGCTAAAGCCCCCAGTGTCATTAGGGGAGTCACAGCACACGCTTCAGGAGTGCTGATGTGACTCTGGACCTCACTCTGCTTGGGCTCAAGAGCTCCTTTCTACCTGCACTGTGCCAGGGGTTTGTGTCCCACCCATCCCACCTGGCTCAGACCTCTTGACCATCGCAGCAGGAATCAAATGACGGTGTGCAGGTCCACCAGTCAGCTGGTGGATGATATTAAGTATTTGGCTCCTCTTTCAAAACCAAATTAATGTTTAAACATCCAAGTTTTCAAAATGACCAAGATGATAGGTAGTGAGACACAAGGGACCTGTCAGCCCTCAGCTGTGCTGCAACTGTGCCCAGCCAGGGGTTTTGACAGAAGTCTTCTGCTGGGTCTGAACACAACAATGTGCGTTGTGTAAAACAGCAGCTCCTTCTGGCTGGTTGTCCAGGGCTACTAACACAGAGCTCTTTAAAAGTGTTGAGCACTTTTAGAATCCAGCTCTTACTTAGGACCCTGTGTCATAGCTAAAGACCCTTCACCCTTAGCAGACTCTGACTGTCAGCAGCTACAGACCATGTATTCTGAAGCTCACACCTCAAAGCATGGAAACTTCTGCTAAGCATCTGTGTAAGAAGTAAAAGCAAATATTTGTGGAGGCTTAGCAGGTCCTGTTCCTGATTATCAGATTCTTTGTTTAAGACCTGAATGCAGAGTGGTCAAGTATAAGTGCTCAGGTTTCAGTACCTTACTGAAGAAAAGGTTAGGAAAACTTAGGAAAGGTTGTAGCAAAATCACATTCCTTGAGTAAAGAAGGAAGGGTGCAAGACCCGGGCATTCAGTGGGGTTGTTCGCTTTGACTTTGGCAAGTGCAGGCAAGCTGAGATTGTGTTATCATTTCATACAGTGTGGTAAATGTTTTAGACTGAAATTTTAGAGATTATTATCTGTGAGGTGAAAATATCTATTGATATGCCCTTACTGAAGGGATATGTCTGCATCTAAGTACAAAACAATCCTCCTGTGATGTATTTTTCTTCAGCTTTGAAGGTGAATGAAAAGGTGAATTATCTATTGGACTTGACAGTAATTTGGAAACCTTAATACATGTAATTCACTGGAAATGAGAAGTGGGTTTCTTTGTAGATTTGCAGTGACCATGGGCAGTTTGGCAATTCAATATGCGTCCATATTGTTGTGGCATTTCTTAGTTTTCTGAGGAAATCAGGTATAGACATCTCACATCCAGTAAATGACTTGAAAAGATATCTGCTCATGAGTAGTGTTAATAGGTTTTAGCCAGTGGTATTTAGTAAAGTCTGTTTGACATGTAATTCTCAGATAAGTCTCATGCATGGTGTTTTCTGAGGCCTCTGTGAGGCTGGGTGATGAACCAAGTTGGTGCTGGACCAGCATGAGCAAACTTGCAATCAATGCAAAGAAACAGGTGCAGAAGTGTGATTCCAGGCACCATTCTCCTTTCCATGAAGCAGACAAACTTCTGCTTTGGTGGACTGGAGGGGCTGGAAATTGGGCTACGTCTTCACTGTCAGTTTAAATCTTGTCTTTGTTTCCTGCCATTTTGATGTCTGGATTTTGTAGCAAGCCATGTGATTTTACTGGGCTTGTGAAATATACATACTCCCAACTTAAAAATCTGTATGTACCCATCTGTACCCTGAGGATATCTCAAAAAGAGGGATTCAGAAACTGGGGGAAGAAAGGTTTCATGAATTTTGCAAACTTTTTCCTTTAAGTGCCTTTTTTTTTATACTTGAGTGACACAAATTACTTACACCATCCACTATAATTTAATGCATTACACAATAAAGAGTATCTGCTGTTCTTTGTGTATTTCAATACCAATGCTTTCCTTATCTATTTTCCCCAGCTTGCCATTTCATGCAGGAGAGGTTCTGTCATGTGATATTACTCCACACAGAGGGAAGTCAGAGCAGCCCTGCATGCTGTTTTACACCACTTGTAAGCGTTCAGAGGATTTGCTTTGGTCATAAATGAAGTTTCACAACATGCATCTCTCCTCTCTCTTGCATAGTGAATATGGGATTTCAACAACTGAGAAGTCAGTGGTTGTCAGCTGAATCAGGATTCATATTAATAGCTTGTGTATTTCTTTGGAATAGTGTTTTCAGCCTAGTACTGATTTGTAGGCACTCCAAACTACGCTCACTTGTAAATATGTGTATGTAATTTCTGTTAACATCAGTGAGAATATCATATCACTCTGAGTGAAGGGCAGACTGCATTAGCTGCTTTCTAGAATTTACTGTTTTCACGCAAACTTGTAGTATTTTCCACATGCTCAGATACCTTTGCAAAATTAGGAATTGTTGCTTTACAAATATTCCTGTTTCAGGCTGTTGTGTGTATATTGTCAAAACACCCTAACTCTTGGCTCACAGACCATACTCACACACATCACTTACCTATTTCCTACCCCTGTGACTGTACCTGTTTTACTATTCATCTGAAATATTTTGCAAGAAAGGAAAATAAGGAGTTTCTCAGGATATGCTCATGCTACCGAGTAGAATAATTTTGCCTTATTGTAAGAGATTTATTCTAATTTGTCTTCTGGCTTTACCTTCATTGGATGATTCATTCCATCTTGAAGCAGTTATCTAAAATAGGTTTTTATCTGTGTGTGAAAAGGAGTCTAGGCACCCCATTTCTATGTTGCTGAAATTCTATAAGAAATCCCTTTTGTATGTCCCTTCAATACTTCTGAGCAATGAACAGTTTGCCTTCTACCTCTTGCCCTATATTTTTCTAATGCCTTTAACTTCAGATACGGGTTTGGGCCTCCTTCCAGGAGCTGTAAATCTCAGTAATGGGCGTGATTTGTCTCATGCGGGAATTCTGAATAAAATTACCAATAACTTACTTACATTCAATTAAATCTGTTTCAACATACACATTATTTATCCCCTCAGTAGGGAAATCCTCTCTGCCATGTTCAAGCAATGGCAATCGATATGTGCTCACCAGTAACATGTCTGCAGATTTCAAAACACTGTAAGGAGTTAGGTGATGTAGTTGACTTTGTTTCAGTAAATTATAGTCTGACAGCTTCACTTAACCATGATCAGTTCCTGTCCCTGTTGTTCAAAGGCAAATTGTTGAGTGATTGAGTTGATTCTGATTCAATATCAGAAATCATGAAGCCCCCCATTATTGGGAGAGGAGCAATCTGGACACGATCGGAAAATGAGCAGGACACCTTGTCTCAGGCTACATTGAGGAAAAAAGTCTCAGTCCACTCTGGGGGTGAACTAAATGAGTACTCTCACTTTTTAAAACATCATACACAGGCAGAATAACTTTGTAGAAACAAACTCAAACAGCTTATCCACAAAAGGATTTGCGGATTTGTGCGTGCATACCAAGAAGATGCGAAAGGTGATCTAGGATTCTGCCGAATTGTTCTGTGGAGGAAATGCTGAGCTTTGGCTGTGGAAGGGTAAGTGCAAGGGCGTCTTGTCCTCTGGGCATACAGAGTTTCACCTGTATCCCTGCTTCTGCAGAAGGTGGGAAAATAAGAGAAGTCATTCATCTGTGTGCTCCGAAGGCAGCATGGGGCTACTAGGCAACAAACGTTATAACAGTCTGTCTGGAGTCCTTAAACAGGCTGGACCATTGATACTGCTTGTAGGCACCCATTTTGGCCAGTGCTAAGAGCTAAGGAAAGGTGAAGCTTCCCTGTGCTTTTTCTTTAGAGATGGAGGTCAGGCTGTACTTGCATTTAGATGCTGCTTACATTTGGGTTGAAACACGGGTATAAGCCAACACATGAAATACCGGATAGACAAAGCCCTGTCTCTGTCATGTGAACAACTTGATTAATGCCTACTTCTTTTCCTAATAAACCAGTCTCCTGCCTCCCAGTGAGCAGGTAAGGAGTGGAAATAAAATTGCCTTTATGCTTGGAATAAAATGACTAGGATGACAAATATGGGTCAAGATCTATCAGAGCTAACAAAAGACCTAGAACCAATCAACCTGATTTCCTCTGCTGTGAATATGCAAGTCATACAAATGTATAATGCTTCCAGCTCTCTCTAACATGTATGAGCAGCCTCCATGCTGGGACTGCACTCCAGGCTTTTGAAGTTTAGCCAGTAGCCACTGTATTTCTGGTTATTTAGCACTTGCTAAAGAGGAGCTCAGTAGTACCAGGATGAATTATAATTTTTGCCCTGGGAAAGAAACAGAGAAAACAAAAACCTAACCAAACCAGTAAAAAGCCTTTTGGACTAACTATTATTTTATAAAGGAAAGATCTAAAAAGATCAGGCATGGGATTTTTTTCTTCACAAATTAAATTGTAACCCGAGAAACAGTACAGTTTTGTAAAGGTTCATTAAAGTAGGAGGTGTGCGTAAGAATGGCTTGAAAGGAATTAATGGATGGAAAATTAAGCACATGGAGAAATCGAAACCAGCACAAGGGATTAAGCACCCTGTGTGATACATCCTGCTACTGTAGAGTGAAGCAGACTTGCAGAAGTCTGTCATGTTTTAGAATATAACAATAAAATCTCTAAATATGTTTATAATTTCTCCTTTTCTCCCTTCTCTCCCCTCCTCTTTTCTCCTGCAACTGCTGATAAGTTTTTTGGAGGAGGGTTCCTGGTTTTAGACATGTTAATTTTGGGTTACTTTGCTTAACTTGCCATTTCAGGATGCTTCATCACCATCCCGCCTGCTAGAGTTGTTTACAAGCAGTTTTGCAACCTTTCCATTTTGCTCCCTTATTTTTGTTATGCATGGTGTAATGATGCCATATGACATTTTAAATCTGAATTGGTATTCCTTGTGGTGTCTCCTCAGGCCTCTTATGCCTTGGGTGTTTGCATTCCCTCTTCAGGCACCCACGCGTGGTGTGGTTATTTTCATTTGTGACTGAACACAAGCAGTGCCGGATGTCACAGGAGTATGTTTAGAGCTTCCATTGATCTTCTAACTACAAATAATCATTATTGCTGCAAAACAAATAATGGATCAAAAATGTGGGAATGCAGCCCCGGAGATACTGCTCAATTTTCCTTCTGAAATGCACAACGTGCAAGTTTGAGGTATAATGTATATAAACAGCTCACAAGTTTTTAACAAACAAACAAGACAAGATAGCATTAGGCAAGGGCTATTTGGGACAAAATTAGCTCTATGTCTTTGGCTCTTTAAAAAAAAGGAATGAGAAAAAGGTGCAAGCAGCCATGGGAAGTTGGGTGGCTTGTGTGATTCTTCAGCACTAACATAGCACTTTATAAATCCCCTGCTGTAGTTTGGACTAAACACAGGTTTTTGCTTCTCAGTACTGTTGCCATATGATAGTCTCACAGTTTGCTTGTTCCACCCCAGAGATGGCTGCATCCTGCGTGGACAGTTTGAGAAATTTATACACATGTTCTATGGGATAAAACATAATAGAACTTGTTCTTATTCAGTTGTTTAATTTTATGTATTAGCTATTTGTCAGGAGAAACCTGAATTTGGGAGAAGAGTTATTGGAAAGTTTAAATCAAAGCTGCCTTAAATTGCAGCATCCAGATTGCAACATCCTAAACCCTGAGTCTGCATGCACCTTTAATCCTTGGCCTTACTTAAGAGAAACGATAATTTCCAAGATCTGTTCCAAATGTGGGTGTTGTTTTGATACGAAGAAGAGCGATCCAGTGTTTCCTTGCAAATTCTGGTTAGACACTTTCCCTTGCACAGCTTCCTTGGGTGTAATCCTGGGCAAGTCACAGGGGTGTTTCTGTGTCCACGGTGGAGATGGTGTAGGTTCCAGCGCTGCTTCTTGGCATCGAGTCCACTTCCAACAAGGCCTGCTGACAGTTTCAGTTCAGAAATACCCGGTCTGAGCACAGGCAGCCTAGTGTCACAGCCGCCTGTCACACATAGTATGGAGAATAAGGTTAGGTCAGTGCTAGCTTGGGGAGGTCTGCACTTGTGCTACTTCAGATGATCTACTCTTTCTTTAATGTCTCCCTGCTTTGGTCATCCATACGTAAAAAGATGGACCTCTCCTCTGCCAGAACGTCTTCCAGAGATAAACACATTGATAAGTATGATACAGGTAGCCACTGCAATATTAGAGAATTCTTCATGTATCGAAGGGGTTTAGATGTACATGATTGCTAGTTGAAACTTTTCCTTAAGCCAGGAATTCTTTTAGGTCCTTTCTAGCAAGAGTTCTGGTGCTCATTAGAAACTGGTGATTTACATGCTTTAAATAATTGTTCACAATAATTCCTGTCCAGAGGAAATATGGAGGACATCAGGAGCATTATCTAACGGCAGTGTGTAGTGTGTCATATACTGCTTTTGGCTCTGCCAGCTCAGTGCCCCTGACCAAGGTATCCCTGAAGCAGGGGTGTGCCTGCTGATGGTGACAGTGGTACAGCAGTAGCCTTGCACAGTCTTTGGAAAGTAGGGGGAAAAAAAGTGTTTCTGGAGTTCATGCCATCATATCACAATTGTCTGCGGATAATTATTAAATGCACACATGAGTAGTAGTTGGTTTTTTTCCCCTGCAAATGAACTGTAGTTGATGTTGCACTATTTTGGATTTGTGTTCTGCTTAACATTCCACTGTAAGTGCAGCTCCTCTGAGGTTTGCAGTGAGACAAAACTGAACCAAAGTGACTTTATTTTCTCTGTGTAACAGGACGGACGCTGAGTGATAATGACATATTTTGCGTGTGAGCAGCAGGTGTGAGACCAAGTGTCTACTGCGGATTAAAGTAAATATGTTTTTTTCTATATTTAACTGATATGTGACGAAGAAACAATGTTTAAATGTCACTTTCCATGGTTTTTTTTTGTGTCTATAATTATACATTCTAATGTGCCAAGTAGCTACTCACTGAAGTTCAAATTTACATAGTAAAGTCGTGCATAACAAGACAAACACGGTACAGTCCAGCATTCATCTCCACGCATCTGGGCTGCCTCCACCCAGCAGTTACACTACCAACAAATGAGTGTTTTCTGCTTTCTTGAGTTCACATAAATAGCTGTAAGTTCCTATGATTAACTGTGATAAGTCACTCCCCACTATTAAAACAAAGACATGTTTGTTTATCAGTCATACTTGCTTCCACCACTCTCAGCATTACAGTGTTGATTGGTGTTTTTTCACTGTGTTAAACAAAGCAGAAATATTCCTGTTGGGTAATGCCAGAGTCCCAAGAGCAGCCTCAAAAGCAGGAGCACTGGGCTGTCGCCTGCTGAATGCTCCGGTTCTCTTCTGATGGCTATTTCATTTCCATGCACCTCACTGAATCCCCTCCAAAAGACAGTAGTGCTTAGGTGGGCAATGAAGGCACAGGGGAGCAAGGCAGGGCTTGGAAGCAGAGAAGTAAATGCAACTGAGATATCAAGATGAGTTAGCTCTTACGGGCCCTAAAATAAAGCAGTTCCTATGAACATCTGATTTTCTGTGTGTCATGCCTACATTTAGTCACAGGTTATTTGTGGCAAAGGTGCTCCAAAGTTTAGTGCCTGTGTTACTTTTTCTGACATTCAACTAGATTAGTAGTGATATAAAAAAATATTTGTGGTGCTTTTCTGTTAAAAATCTGATTTGGTTTGTTGTTGTGGTGGTTCAGGTTGGGGGTTTATTGAGGCTAGGAGCACTAGACTTTGCCCCAGAGCCTCACTTTTCCTCTTTATTACATTTGTATTTTATAAGCCTAACCTTAGTGGAAACTCTGCTTCACTTATTTCTTACATTCAGTGTCATCTGTGTGCTGAGGGCTGAGCTCATGTTGTCCCTGCCATGGCAGGACATGTTTTTCACAGCTTCTAATGGCTCAGAGGTAGTACATCGTAACAGACACTGACCACAGAACTAAATTAGGCACCCAAATTACAACTCCCATGAAATACTGAAAAGGCGGGGCTAAGGGTGCAGGAAATCTGACAGTGACAGTTTTGTCTTGCCTAAGTTTTCCATGAAGCAGTATTTCATAAGTTATTTTGAATTGAAAAGCTGGTCCTGTATCTCTCTCTGATTGGGAATGAGATCTTCTGTGGTCTATGGGCTACTCGGGACTGAATGTGCAATAGTGGCAGGATGCTGGTAGCCAGAAATTCTCTTCTCTGGCATCTCTATACCATCTTTTTCCCAGCATGTGTGCCTGTTAGCTGCATTATGAGTGTAGTCACAGATTTGCTTTTTAGATAAAATGCTGTAACACAAAACTTTGTATCTGCTCGCCAGAAGAGATTAATAGTTGACCATCAGAAATTGCAAGGGTGCTCAAAAAGTACATTGTGAAATTTGGGACCACTGAGGATTTAGTATCTGTTGGCTGTCAAAAAAGTATGCAATTATTTTCTTTCAAGCTGGTTTCTTTGGATAGTAAAACTAAGTCTTTCCCTTCAGGTTTTAAAAGCAGACTATATGTAGCTACTTTCTTCCTTATGGATTTTGTTATACATAATTACCATGCATGAACAGCAGTGCACAGGGATTATACAGCAAATTCTGCTTTAGCCATGCAAACTCCCAGTGACACTGTGGGCTCTAACATCTGTGAAGATGTGATTACAGTCTTTCATGTTAATATTGGGTGCCTTAAAGACCGCAGAAGCCTGTTCCCAGGTCAGAAGAACTAGAACAGACTAGCTAAGACTTCACTAAAACAAAGAGGATTTTCTGTGAATAGGAAAATGAAAGCCATAAAATTAATTGTAGTGCTAAAGAGTTAATTCTTAAATCTCCATCCCAGACCAAGGCACAAGTCATTCCTGGGTTCCCAGACTGTCCTTATCTTTTTGCCTCTTATGATAAGTTATTGGTATTGTACTTACATTGGTATTTGCAGGCTCCAAACTAGTTCTGGCCTCATTATATTAGCTACTGTGTATAATATGTGGCAAGAGACATACTGTGTTGTAGCATTTTGAATAAAGACAAAGCCATCACTTCTCATTTTCACTGAGAAACTGAGGCACAGGGAGATGCAGTTTCCTGCCTCAGGCTATCCTGAAAGGTTCCATTTCCCAGGGATTGCTGCTTACACCTCTGGAAGGGCAGCTGGGCACAACTGCCTGTTGCTGAGTTTGACATCCTGTAATGGGCAGAGTCAGCGTATGGAGCTCAGCCTGGAGCTGAATAATTTGGATTTAGATAGAACTTATCTTCCTGACATAAATGCAGCCTGCTCTCCTGCTCCTCTCTAAGAAACATTGATGGATCAGTGGAATTTTTCAGCTATAAACTCTGCCTTTGGATAAAAACAGTCAAAGGGTTTGTTTAGAATATCTGCCTTTTATTTTAAGTCCTGGTTTCATATTCTTTCCAGGAGGGAGAATAGAAACATGACAATTTTGGAACATGAGCTTTTTTCTCCTCTCAACTCTGGGCTTGCCCTGGGACCAACCTATTTTACATGAGCTTAGTACAACTGTGAAAGGAAGAACTAAGAAAAAGGCCAACAAATAATAGAGCATAGAAAAAAGATACTTAAAATATTACAGCTCAAAATACTGCAGAGGCTCATTTGTCTGTAATCCTGCTCTGTTTAATGGAATATCTTGTGTCCAATTCACCTTATATTTTTATTAATTTTTGTGAATTTCCCTAATGATCCTGTTATAAAGACATCACAGCACATGGCACAAGGACAATGTACATAAAAATTTAAGATTGCATTTAACTACCAGCCATTGATTGGTGTTCTTGATGAGCTTAAATACTACCTGGGAAAGGCTTTCTATAAAATTCAATTGGCTGCAAATGCATTAAGCTTAATGAAAGTCAAGATTTGGTATATATGAAAATTTTTTCTTAGAGGAAGTGCCCTTGCCATAAGAATATGAGCATTCGCTATCCAGCTTCCTGTCTCAGTTGGGAAGGGGTGGCAAATGGCAGTGTGTGCGATCCCTGAGGCCTTGGTCCCAATCAGGAGAAATACCACTGGCATCAGTAAAATTGCACTGTTGTTGGTAGTTCCTGTGATCCACAGACATAGAGGAGACGAAAGATGTAACCTATTGGTAACATTTGGGAAAATGTCAATCTAGGGATCCAGCAGCAGGCTTTGGGGGTGGAAGGCAGCATAGTGTTCTCCAGATCATAGAAGAATTCGGTGGCAGAATCAGGAACTGAGGCAAAGTCATAGCAAAAGGCTACTGCAAACCTTTCCAGGAGCTCAGATGTGATGTGTGTAGTGTGTCAGATGCTCAGTGGTAATCACACAGAGCACTGTGTGGTAAGCAGAAGGATTTTGTCCTTTCCCTGTGCATCCTGCTGTGACAGTGACCCATGCTACATTCCACTGACCAGGAATATACATGAAAAATTACTGTAGAGTAGGAACTTGCTGCAGATCTGTATGTTATCCTGCTGCAAGGAGGTACCAAGTTCACTTAGCTAACCCCTTACCTTTGCAGTTTAATCACAAGAGCATCATTCCTCAGTGTTGTTTGGTCCTTTTGTGAAATTTCTGAGGTAGTCACAAGGTCATTCTTTCAAAAAAATAGGATATTTTATCTTCCTAAGACACAGTCCCCCCCCCAAATATACCAAATATCTTCCTGAAGAAAGCCCATTTTTCCCCTCTGTGTCTAAAAGGCATAATTTCCCAAGGACTGCAGAGGCTACACTGTCCACTGTCACCTCTTCCTAGACTGCAGTGTAGACTTCAGCTTCCAAACTTGTTCTTTACTGCTCCCCAGGCTGATTTAATTTACAGTGGTTTACATACTGGTTACCACACATATTTTCTTTGGCACTTTTTTTTTCCAAAACCTTTCCATAAAACTAAAAATACAGCACACTGAACAAACTGCTCCATTACTCAGAGAGAAACTCAGGAAAGTATATTGTGAGGTGTTCATTTGACTTCAGCTTCTGTCATAAAATTCTGAAAAACAAAAAAATCTGGAACATGCAATTAAAATAATTGTAGGTGTGTAAGTGCCTACCTCCAAGCAAGGAATTTAATAATACATTAAAACTTTTATTTTTGATTCTAGCAAAATATACAATTATGTCCATACAAGCTGCTATTGCATCATTTCTTGGGTTCATGGAAGAAACTTCAGCTACTGCTATTTCTGCTACATGGCATGATATTATTACAGTTCTTCCCTAATTTAATAGAGCAATGTGCTCTGCAGTACACTGAACTGAAAATGACACACGCTTTCCAAGTAAGATTGTATTTACTATTGATTTATCTTGCCCTAGAGAGTTCTGCTTAACATTCCAGTGATAATTGACCCTGCTTTATTTAACTCTTTCATAAGTGCATCCTCATTCCCATCAGTACCTTCATGCTAGAAGACACTGAAACAGTAGTTCAAATAATAGATTTGCAGGAGACTGATTCATACAACATTCATTATTTCTGAGATGCATAAGAAAAGAGCAAGTCTCAGGATAAGATATAATAAATTAGCTCATTAAAGTAGCATAACATTTTCAGATCTAGATTAGGAAGGAAGTGTCACCTAAGTTTTCTAAGTACCACCTTTGTTTTATATTGCAAGCTTACAATTAGTGATGCTCTAGCAGGCATCTTTCAAGCCAATAGTTACCACTTCCTGCACTAAAAGAGGTATAACTTCATCCTATTTCCACAGTTGCAGTGCAAATTAATAGCCTTGTACTATTTTAGTCCACAGCACATTCTTCTGCTGCTTCACCAAGATCCTTCTTGTGCCCTGAAGTTTTTTAGGTTGTGTCAGTCATTGTACTGAAAGATAGTGCCTCTGCCTGCAAACTGTGCCTCTGAATACAAACTGTTTTGCCAGGATGACTCGGGTATCCTAAAATATGATTTGCAATGCTCCCATTTAAAGAAAAAAAAAACCAACAATCTGGTGATGGTAACTCAGTATGCCTGGTCTTTATTGTAGATCTGTTACCGGTGCTGGGCATTTATGGCGGAGGTGGGACCACGGGCACCCTGCTGTAAGGATGAAATAGGAAGATAAAACAAAAAATGTAGCATTTACTTGTGATGTTAAAGAACCCTTTATTGTTGAATTGGTTTGGGGAGGTGATAGTTTTTAGTACTGTTTTTTCTGTCAATTTTCGTGTTTTCAAGAACTCTATGCAGCATAGACATTTCTGAACATTCAAGCAACCTAGGAGCATGCCACAAGTGAAGTTGCACCTCGGGGCCTTCATCTGTAAGCTTTGGCAGTACAGATGGACAAGTGCAGGATTCAGAGCAGTCCCAAGAGTCAGGTTTTGTAGACCTGGTCTGGAGAGAAGGAGCATGCACAGGCCTTGATAGGCACACATGGCTGTGAATATTAGTTGTACACATTTTCATCTCCATTCATGTGTGTATGGGTTAGTAAGTCAGATAGCCCCTGGCCATGGACTTTCCATAGAGGAGTGTGCTGGGGGATCAGCTCAATACCAAAGCACAGTCAGCAGATCAGGTACCAGTAGATGGCATCCAAGACTGCCCATCCCTGGGGGTGCTGCTCCTCATGGGCATCTCCTGTCCACATCTATAACTCCCTTCTTCACCTGTCCTAAAAAAACTCTGGTGTCTCCTGCTTCTGGCTTGCAACAAGTCACCTTCCACACCCTTCTTTAACTTGCCCCACTGCTACTTGCAAGGTTTTGGAAATGCTGGCTTCCAGGTACATTACATTACTGATTCCTTTAGAAGTGGGCTTGTTTAGAATATTTCTGTCAGCATTGCCTCTGTTTTGTATCTAGGCAGTTTTGGGCATGAGTGTGAATTTTTTTCCTGCTGTGCCCTCCCATGCAGGTGGAACTGCATCTGGGTGAGTTTGAAATGGCTGCACTAATAACAGAGAGCACTTTACCCTGTATTTGGCCACATTAGCCCTAGGCCCTTAAACATTGCGGAAGTCTAGATCTTTACTCTCAAAAGAAGGATTAGACAGATTATTTCTTCTGTATGTGGTATATTTTTATATAGGTCTGCTTTTTTTCCCAGAGGTAGGATAATCCTTTTCTGTGGAGGCTGTAGAGCATTGGCCCTACTTGAGTGAAATCTAAAAATTACAGGTGTCTTAACTAAGAGATTTTCTGCTCAGTGCTGTTGACATACAAAACTGCAATGTGTTGCTTTGCCAGAGAGGCAGAAGAGATGAATGACACCTGGAAGACACTTGGGATTATCCTGTGGCTCCACCATTGCCATAAGGAGCGTGATTCCACTTCTAGCAGCAATGCCCAACTTCATCACACTGTACTTACTGGGCTAATCCCAGAAGTGGCAGTCATAAATACTGATAATTAGTGCTGACAGTTAATACTTGTGATATGAAAAATGATTCCTCCTGCCTCCCTCTTGAAGCTATCCAGTAATTATCATGATCCCTATTTTGTGTAATCACAATGTGCCACTCATTTGCTCTCCTAACCAACAGGAATCTTCAGTGGTGGTAAAGCATGCTGGGCTGCATATGTGCCCAGATCAGCTGACAACACACCAAGCAGGCAGTTGCACATGGCAGTAGTGCAGTACTGTTACCTAAAACACAAACCTATGTCCTGAAAGATGGGACAAAGAAAGAGCAGAGGACAGCTTGCTGCTTCCTTGGCAGATGCAGCAATGTAACACACGTTACTTGGCCAAGAAACTGCTGCAAGATGTTTCTGCCCAATGGGCTGCTCCTTCCCATTTCATTTCCACCCCAGTTTCATGGTTCATCACTGTTAACGTGTCCACACCACAGCCTGCATCATCAAAATGATGCTGCTTGAAAATCGCCCTTGTCTGTAGGAGAGGGAACAAGAACAACTGACACCAGCTTTGCCACTGGACCTGATGTGTCATGAAGCTACACCGAAAGTTTCTGCCTCTTGTGTCTTATCCTTGACTTAGAGTTTAGTAAGAGGTCGGTCAGGCTGTGAGGAAGGGTTAATGTGGAAAAGCAAGGAGCAGCATTGCTCCCAGGAGCATTCCAGAGGCAGCAGGGCCACTTGCTGTGGCTCCCTCAAATATTGGCAAGATGGACATTTTAATTGCAGATTATGTAATATGTTTGGGAATGATTTAAACTACATGTTATTGACAGCCATTACATCTGATACTATTAGCAGGTATTTAGGGATTTTTTTTAAGGGTGAAGTATTGACAAGAAAGCCTGTAACAGCTACTCCTGGGCCATTACAATTTATCTTCTAAATCAGTCTGGGTTTATGGTTCACAGACATGTTTCACCCTATTGCCTACTAAAGAGTGGTTAATGACAATGTGTGGCTGCACATGATACTCGAGCGTGTGACACAGCACATCTATGATGCAAAGGCCTTGCAGGGAAGTGCTCCTCTGAGGAAATCTGGTCACAGCAGATCTTCGCAGGGCTGGGTCTTAATAGCTACATAATAGAATAAAACATTCAATTTGATCTCTCAGAGGGATGTCTAAACTTGCAAATAGGTAAAATTCTGGTAAATCTTGGGTGAAGTACAAACCCTGGCATTACAAACTTCCATATAATAAATAGGGAGTGAGAGCTACAGTGGCTGTAAAGTCGCTGGGCCCTACTGACAACAGTGGGGAAGCACAAGCTGGTACTTGCTTTCTCCTCAAAAGCACCACTTCCAATTCAGCCCTAGATTAGTCATGAATGGAGGTCATTTTAGGGTTATTTGTGGCTAAAACCATTTGGTTACAAACAGTAAAGTCACAAGTAGTATCCACCTCTACAAGGGTCCTTATGCACAGCCCTGTTGGCAATGTGTTTGGAAGCAAGAGGAAATAAGGACACAGCACTACCCAAAATAGCCATGGTCTGTAAATAATCTAAGCTTGTTGTCTTGATCCTTGCTGGTCATATTCTAGACATCAGTACTATTCTGAGGGTTTTGATATTGAAATTAAAAGCAATTCATATGCACCTGAATTCATCTGTCACCTGCTAGAAGGTATTTTCTTCTTTTATCCAGAAAATTGTTTAGAATTAGAATTTCCTCTTCCCTCCCATTTCCAACCCCCCCACCAGAAGCAAAACAGATGTGGATTCACTTGCCTGCAGCCAAGCCCCACCTTTCCAATGCAAACTCAATAGACTTTCACACGCATATAATGGTCCAGGTGTGAACAACAGAGTGAGGTTTTGCCATGAAAACAGTACTTGATTTCCAAGGTACTCCAAGATATTCATTGCCATCTCTTTTAACTTCAAAGCACCAGTTCTAGAGCTGTTTTCTGGAAGCAGCCAGCAGAGAGGCTGAGTTATGTCTAGGCCTGTCTCTTGGTCTTTCAGCACTGAGCTACCTTTTCACGGCCATCTTTTGAATTGCCAGATATCTCCCATTAATCTTGCCCTTCATTCCTGTAGCATGACTGAGTTGTTCAGTAATAAGAGATATTCTGGTTTCACCAAAAGCCAGCCTGCTGTGGAGATGCAGGGCTGCTTTGGGCAGAGAGGCTGTTTTCTCCTCTTTCTGTTTGCAGTAGGTTTTCCGCACCCCCAGCGAGTGCTGTTCAGTCCCTCAGTTAACATTTACACTGCAATCAGCGTCCTGCGCCCCGTTCTATTTTCTGCAGACATGTAAATAGAAGCCTTTTGTAAACTTCAGTTAATGATAGTGCCGTATTACGGGTTGTCTAAAACAGTGTCAAAAGATCCTGTTTCCTTTTAACTTCCCCGTTTGGCTAAGGTATAATCTACAGTACGTCAACACAACACATCTCTTTATTGAGTGGTGAGGTGAGATACAAAGCTTTCAAAGCAGGCAGATTCTTTTACTGTTTCTTGGTTTCCTCAAGCACTTTGTACATGAAAGATTGTTTCCTTATCTCTTGGAAAAGCTTTTGGATGAAATTAACCCCAGTGTAGAGGGTCAGCCTGACAGCCTCTGTACTACTTAAGTCCTACTTAGAGCCTACTCTCAGAGCTTAAATTGGATTTGTATGGTGCACAAGGTGCATTTCCCTCTGTGAGCAGGTAAAAATGAAAGATATAATGATTTATACTTAGGAATTATTTCAGTTCCTGACTGGATCTATTTTACATAGCTTTGCAATGAAACAATTCTTAAGAAGTCACTAACTGCACACAACTTTCAGAAGCTCTCAGCACACATGGAGCAGCTGAGCCTGCCTGGAGAGTAGCCAGTCACCCCTGTTGCTGCTGCTGCTGTGCTTTGTGGCATGGAAGCGCTGGCATTATCGCAGGTGCTAATAGCAAAAGGAGCAGCAGGAACAGGGCTTGCCACCCAAGACCTAGATCCCATGCAGCTGGTCTAAGGGCTCACCGGGCTTCCTTGGGGGTGACACGTACACTGGGGCAGTTGACAATGAGAAACCCCAATTTTCAGCAAAATTCAGGGAAGCAACTGCAGCTGCTTCTGAAAGAGAAATGCCATTGGTTTCTCACAGGTTTTCTCTTTCAGCCCCTGCAATTTAATTACACAGCTTTATGTCCAACTAGATGATATTTGTAAGAAATTTATTGGGAATTGCTGATTAACCTATCTCAATCTACAGTAGGCATGTTTGATACTGAAGGAATAGTCTCAAATATTTCTTATTTTCCCTCTTGAGAACTGTATGTAGGGGTAGTCATTGTCTGATATAAGGGGAAAATAAATACAAAATGCTACCCCAGTGTGAGTCTGTGGGCATCACTGGTGAGGTACAGGCATATATGGGAGAATCATACCCCAGATGAACACCAAATGGACCTCATAAGACATTTCTGCATCTTGGTTTTCTCCAGCAAGCTTTGCAGTCAGCTGGGGCAGGTTGCCTGCCTGTGGTGTACCTATGTTTCAACTAAGAATATGGTCCTTCTGTTACCAATTAAGTCAGCCTGGCACTTGTCAAGTCCTAAGTTCGGATTGTCGTTTTGAACATTTATAAATGGAAACAAAGCTGTGTTTCTCCATCATGCTTCTAAATAAGTTCAAAAACTATACTAAGTCTGTTTTAAGCATTGGGTCCACCCAGCAATCTTATTTCCCTTTTTGGTAAATTGATCATTCTGTTATAATGTGAGGCCTCAGACATTTCAATGATAAAAAATCACTTTCCTCTCCCACCTTAGGATCTGTGAAGCTAACCTTCCTTGACCATCTACTTCAGGAAGTTCACTGGATGTACTCCTAAAGTAGAGGTCAGATAAAGGACAGTTGTGTTGTAAGTGGTGTGAGTTATTTGTCAATAAATCTGAGGTACAGTTGAAATGTGACCTGTGGAATTAGGAGACTTATCTCTGAAAGGACACATGCTGTTGTGGGACTTCTGAAATCATCTCTGCCTCAGTGTGATGAAGAATTTGTAAAACGAAATTTCAGTACCAAATTTTTGGTGTTGGAGAATTCTTTTCTAAGAATTCAGGGTCTGAGGCTGAGTATAGGTCCCAAATAAAATTATAGAGAGCAGGCCATTAGCACATCTGGAGAGCTACTCAACTTTTTGAAGGATTTGGTCCTTGGAGTGTGCTTCTGATTATATTTAGAGTCTAGAGTTTTCTGCATTTAAGGTGATATGCAAAAGCTCAGCTCATAGAAGCAAGGAGGAAAGGTTTGCAGAAGCAGCACGTGGCACTGGTAAAATACAGAATGTTTAGTGAATGTCAGTTTTCTTTCTGTAATTCAGATACTTATGTGTCATTTCTGTCTCATCCGCTCAGGTTATGAATGACATGTGAGTGGTCTCTTTCCTGTAAATCACAGCAGTGGTTGCAGTGTGTACAAGCCTGCTCTGATACTGGTGGGAACCAAGCCATGGGGGAGTGGAGATCCACACTGACTAATATGCTGGGAGTGAGCCCCACCCTCAGCTGGAATCCCTGTTAATGTAATAATCATCCAGAACTGGGAGTGTTAATGGCAAAAAAAAGCCCTGGGAGAACAAGAGCTACAGGAGGAGGTGAAAGATGTGGGCAGATTAAAAAACAGAGCACCAAATTCTTGGCTAGAGTAAATAAATAAAGCTCTTTTGAAGATACTGGCTAGACACCAGGTAACCTGACCCAAAATTTGTACAGGTGGGTGAACCCTTGCAGGACAAACCTCCATATGTTTGTCATTACTTTAAGATATCTCAGAGCCACTCAAGCCCTGCTCTTCACCAATGTTCCTCTTCTGTTGAGCAGAAAAGAGAGCAAAGTGCAGAAGGTTTCTTCTCTGAGATGACACTGTCACAATATGGCAGCTTTGGATGAGGAAGGTCCCATCTCCTTTTCCTTGAACACTTTTCTAACACAGCCCAAGTCACTGGCATGAAGCAAAGCTGGCATAGCCAAGGGCACAGGATCTGCCATGGGAATAGGCAGAAGCATTCAGAGGACTCTGCACCCTGCTCCCGCAGCTGCACAGGCAGGAGGAGCCCGTGCACCAGGAGCTGTGTGAAGGGGTTTTGGGAAGTTGGCCTGACATGCGAAGAAATGTCTGTCAGCCCATCCACCTTGAGCATTCCTTACAGCTAGTAAAAAGACAGTCCTCCAGTAATAAGAAGGAAAACAAGTAAACCACAAATCAATGTAATATTTGACTTGGCCTTGGGAACTGTTTCTCTGAAAATGTTTAAGGTTATTATGAGTAACATGGTGTTTAGCTTTTTGCTAATGTAATAGCTGAAGAAAAATGCATTTTGCTCTTGACTTGCTTATTAGTCAATGGAAACTATAACCACAAACAGTACAATTCCATTTAACCACTGTATTAAATATTAAACCCAAAACTGTCATTACCAATTATTTTCAATAGAGCATAATGGTTTGAGGGTTAGGTAATATGGACTAGGAGCCAATGGATCAGTCTAATCAAATGAAAGTATTCCTAAAGGGATAGTGCTGTATGGGAAGGTGCAGTGATGCTGAACCTTGCTTTCTAAGACTGGGATGATTTGGTGTCAAGCATTTTCCTGCTTTTAGTTCCTTCACGGCTAACTTGCTCTAATGCTACTGATGAGGAAGGTGATTCAAGGAGGCAGAAACAACAAAAGCCTGGAAACTTTTAGGTTTAGCATGTATATCTTCTGACAGAGCTGGTGGCCAGCATATCCCCCCATTCACTCTGCAAAGTGCTTGTTGAGCAGTATTAGAATTTCTCTACCTAAAGAGACATAATCAGGTTGAAATAAACCTGGTGCCTCTACTTAGGCTGAATGCCCTGTTTGAAGGTTGCAGATAAGAAGATGTTATTAGTAGTTAGGTGTCCTCCTGTACAACAATTTATAGATATTTATAAATAGAAACTTCTAAAATATATATTTAATAAAATCCCGCTGTCATTGGAAAAATTCAGTGGTGATGGTCAGACACATCAGGCTGCTTCTTTATGGCCAGGTTGTCAATCTGCTGGGGGAAGATTTTCAAGTGTTCTGTATCTACAACTCTAAGTAAAAAACATTTAGTGTCCAACTCCATCAATAGCGAAAGGAGGCCACGCAGTGACCCACATTCTGCTGCAAACCCTATGGGGCTGGACTTGCTCCTGTATTCTCCAAAGCCCTTTGGCACATACTGAAGTCCTTTTTCCGGTTCAGGCAGAAATTAGCTTCCATACTGGACCTAGGCCGGCTTCTTCCATAGGCTGATGGATCTTGGACACACGGGTCTCTTGGTCACCCACTGAGAGCTGCCTGGCACAACCGAAGCCTGCTGATGGTTTATGTGAAGCTCAGTATGTGCAGCAAGTGTCTGTGAAACATGTTAGATCCTCATCTGTGTTTTCTAGTGAAACCAAGTTTTGTCAGAAGGACTCCTGACCAGGGCTAGCCTTATTGTTCTCATGGTTCAGCTGAGGTCAATAATGCATGTAATCATTACCAGGGTGTGGATGCATCTGGCAAGTAATGGCAATACCCCAGCCTGTGAAGATTTTCCTCTGAATGACAATGCTATAATTAAGTCTCCAAAATTCAGGACTCTGAGCCAGAATTGAAGCTCAGGAACTTGATAGAGGTAGGGGCCAGCTGTGAAGCTTATCTAGGGATGTGGATTGCAATTTCTCAAAGCCCTGGGGTGCTTTGGTTCTGGAGGAAGATGCTCAGGAGCTGTATAAAGAGATTGAGCAAAGATAGCAAGTTCTCTCTCACAGCACTAGACTGAGTAAACAGGTTTGCAATAATCAGCTGTTGACAGATGGCAGCAAAACACCTGTGAGTGACTAAACTTTGCAGCCACTTAGAGCTCCAGGAAAACTTGGTGCTGATTCTCAGAAATGAGCAGCAGATCTTCTAACATGCTCTGTATCTGTCACCACTTTCTTCTTTAGCCATGACAAAATGCCTATGGATGTAGCTCATGGAGGTTCATCAAATTCATTTCTCATTAGCTTGAGCCCATGTTTAAAATATGTCAGATGTAAAACTAATCTTGGTGCAACCACACTGTAATTAGTGTTAGGCTCACCACACTTCAGTAAATGCACCTGACTCAGCTATTTCACAGTTAGGTTTATCATTATGCTTTGAAGCTGTATTTACCATCTGCAGCTGAAATATTTGCCTAAAAGTATCCCACAGACAATAAGGCAGTGGCCCTATTGTGTTGCTTGTGCTTTGTTTATATAATGACCCAGATGCATACCCAAAAGACAACCATTTGCTTACAAGTACTAGAGCCTCATACCTTGTGGGATGTGTTTCTTGGCTTTCCGAAGGGATGGTTTCACAGGGCAACAAAGGAAAGCTCCTAATTGGACCTTTTGTCAAATTACAGGCTCTCATTACAAAGCCATTTTAAAATGGGTATTGTGGGAGGGTTTTGCTCAATCGCACCAGAACAAGATGAGTGTAAGGTGGACAATAGCATGGACAAAGTAGCCACAATGTGCTTCTCAGAAAGAATCTGTGTCAAAGCTTGGCTGGCCTCCAGACTCGACTTTCTGAACTAGTGCTGGGTGGCATGTGGAGGTGCAAAGTTCAAACTGCTGTGCTAATGGTGATGCCCACAAACCCCAGCATAAAGGGAACCTCAGGGGGGCTCCCTAGACATCTCAGGGCTTCATATCTCATCTTTCCCAGACTGCCAGAAACCAAGCGTCATCAGCCTCCCAGAGTTCACCTCCGGCCTTGCATTATTTGCTTAAAGCTCTAGCTGCTGGATTCCAATGGTGAGGAAATTATCTCAATTTTCATGTAGAAAGAGGCATTTATTTCTTATGGTTATGGAGAAGAGCCTGAAAGCATAAACTTTAAAGGCACAAAACCCAGAAGGCATTTAGGTGTGATTTACGAGTGACTCCTGCTTTATTGTTATTCAGTGCTGAGGGTTAGCAACACAGCCAGCTCTGTTTTATGAAGCAAAGTGGAGCTGAAATGCTTCAGATAATGGAAAGTCCCTGGTAACAGTGATACAGCAGGCTCCTGCGCTGCTCCCTGCGGCAGCTGTTTGCAAAAGGGCTCTTACCACAGAGCAGCAGCTCCTGCGTGCCCCAGTCCAGCTCATACCTGGAGCCATAGAGTGTGTGGACAGTGTTGTGTCTGTAAATAAGGATAGGAGCATCCCAGGTACTGTGCTGAAAGCATGGAGCAAGTGTAGCCACCGCATGAAGCCCACTGCTTCCATGCAGGGCCGCCCAAGTGTTGTACACACAGGCACTCGCGGTGTCTGTACTTGCACTGGCTGATGTCTGCAGACCAGATCATCTGTTCCTGGATAATATGCTGATCACATGTTGATGACTGTATGGAGAAAAACAAAATCATGCTTTTTCTACAGAGGTCAGATGTTGTGACTGGGCATCATTTATCCCCTAATCTGCAGATCTGGACTGCAGGCTTGGAAAATGCTTTACTCACTGGCAGAGCCCTTTGCAGATTTGTCTACTCATCTGCTGGAGTTTACAAGAAAATATGACCCTTGTGCATAGAGTGGGACTGAATTCATTTACTGCATGCAGAGAGATGATGGACACTGATTTTCAGGACCAAATTAACCCTTCAGGGTGCAGTTTTGCCTCATTGCATGTACTTGACATGTACTTGGAAGGTAAACTGTAGATCATCTTTTCCTTTATTATGTTTTCAAGAGCTTGAAAATTCATACTGGCAGCTATATGGTCTTCTTATTTCTACTTCAGTCATGTACATTTCAGATATTCAGAAATCATGAGGTTTGCTTGAAAATAGTGAGGGTCTGTCTGTATAGAGCAGGAATTTCAGGTGTTGAACTTCCCAGCCATTTGGCTGGTTGTGTTTCATGTGTTAAGTCTTTGTTCTATGATGATGGGGCCAACAATGGTATTTTTCTTGTTGCTGCTGTCAGTACTTGTTTTTGCTTTAGACTTTACAGGCCTTTATCCTCCCTTCCCTTCCCAAAACTCCTGTGTGTATGAACCAGAAATGCACAGTTACCCAGTGGCTGTCTTGTGTAGGTACGGGGTAGTTTACTTCTCTCCTGCTGCACAGTGTAACCCACTGTACAGTCAGAACTGAGTGTGCTCTGAATGACTTGCTCACACGTTCCTGCTGCACACTAATATTTTGGTTGTGATTTCTTCCTGCCACTATATGAACATTTCTGTGTCTTCATTAGCAGCGGAGTATAGATATTGTGTGATGTACATGAAACAAGTTTTGAGCAGTCCATCTTTACTACCCTGGGTCCTTGACTTCATCCCTAATCTGTGCTTGGGTGTATAAATCTATATCAGGGCAAAGGCACAGCTTTCACTGGGCAGGAAGCTTGGCCCTATAGCTTTCAAATGGAAGTTAAAAGATGCAATCAAATTTATTTGCTTTGTTCTTGCAAATAAGAGTGAGAATACAATGTTTTAAAAAAGCTTCATTAACAGGGTACTCAAATATACTTAGGATTTGATTTTTCATGCAGAAGAATTAAGCCAAATTATAACATTTCCTTAGAGTCATATCAATGACAGTGTAGGTATAAAACTCAAGAGAATTATATCTTTAATATCTACATATCTACTTTCACGTGGTGGAAAAGATCAATTTATTTGAATTGGTACGTTTGCTTTATTTGAAACTTTAAATTCATCACTTTTCCAGGAAACTCTAAAGCAGCATTTTACTGGGCTTTCTCTTTCCAGCCACTAAGGAGACCATCTCTTACTAATTCAATAAAATGAGAGTTCTTTTTTTATTATTATTTAATACCAACCATAGCTATGACATCTGTGAGAGGAACTGCTTCTTAATAAAAATGTAGCTCCCTCTTCTGCTGACCCAGATAATTAGATGTTGATGATCTAAAGAAAATAATTTGCAAATATGCATTCAAAACTGCAGCTGATTCCATTTAATTTTCTCTTAACAGTTTTGTGAATATCTACCAAAACTCCTTTTTTGTTTCTGTGCTCACAACTAGCAGCATTAACGGGGTGTGAGTTTTATAAACATGAGTGGTTTGCATTTTCTAAGCATACTAATTTCCAAAATAAAAATGCTCTAATTATGATGCAATAACTACATAGCATTATTAGGTTAACATTTACGTCCAAATTATGTTTCATTCTGCTATACAGGATGAGAGAGCATAGTCAGTTCTTCCTGAGGCTTCAATGCAATAGTCCAAGCATCATTCAAAGGTGTTAATACATCCTGCAGTGGGGCTTTGAAGATGGCCCTTCTCTTTAAATTGTTCAATCTTATCAGTCATTAGTGAGTTTAGAATAAGCAATCAAAAGCCACTCTGCTTACAGAGTCCCCAAGTTTCTCTTATTACATTATATTTTAAATTACTCAAGACACCAGAAAAAAAGGAAAAAATTAATTTAAAAAAAAAGAAAAATACACCACTAATTGCCAGCAATAAACAGCCTTGGCTGTAAACTTCAGATTTTGGGTGAATTTGAGTGCTTTCACCAGCTCAGAATCTGTCCTTATTATAAGCCTCATCATAAAATGGGCATGCTACAGCCTCTGAAGAAATCACTGTAATAAATGAGCTTTGCATTCACAAGATGAGTTCCCACATGTGTGAAAATGTTAATATTCCCGTGACTGAATTCAATGACATAATGAATCTACAGTGGAAAATCATTCTGCATCAAGCAAAGACAGGCATAAATATGTTGGGCTGTTCTTGGCAGACAGGACATTTTGTATCTCAAATTAGGAAAGGAAAATAATTACAGTTGAGTGTCAATATGCACTTACTGGGCATTAAGGGTTAGATCCCGAGGCTGTTTTATTCTGCTTGTTGCTACACCTGATTGAAAAATGTTGCTTGAGAGTAAACAGAATGAGAAACCTACTTGAAGAAGACTCTAAGATGCAGGGTAGATACCCTTTAACCCTGAGTCACATCAGGCATGTTTATAAGATCTTTTGTAACCAGATGTGAACAAACTCCTTCCAGTCTTGCTGCCTTTGAGGCTGAAACCAGCTGTCAGATAAAGACAGCTCACTGGCAGTGCAATGCCATGTCTATGCACGTGTTGGAACTGTTACTCTGTAGAGCAGCCTTAGAGTTGTTTCCTTCAGATATTTCAAGTAAACATGAAACCCTGATATTATGGAGGCAATTAGGAAATTGAGTGCATCTCAGAGTCTGTCCTGACTTTCTGGTACTAAGACAATTGCAAGTGTAACAATTGTGCTGGACACCATGTTGGGAAAAATTGGTTTGTGCATTTAGAAGCAAAGAAGTGGAGCTGCTGGTACTAAATCTTGAGTGCTCTTCCATTTGAGAGTATGATCAGTTAGCTATAAATTCACACAGATTTAATGCCTCTTAAATATAGGACTTGCCAAAGTGACTCAGAAACTGAATGACACCAACCTTGAAATATATGTGTGCAGTTGTAATACTTTCGCAAAAGGGCCAGAGGTAAAGATAGGTCTGAAGTAAGAGAGGGGTTTCTCATCATGGGCATCTTTCCTTCCCATCCAAAATAGTAAGCATTGGAATTCCCATATGCAGAATTTATGAAACCCAAAAGCATACAACTCAATGCCACTTTTTGTAAAGATGAAGTCCTCTGCTGCCCCATAAATAAGTCCCCAGCATCAGTTTGGCAGATCTAGTTGAGGGTGTCCAGTGTTGGTTTGGGTGTCCAGCCCACATCTCCCTAAACTCAGGGAACTATACTGACCAAAACTTACAGGAACAGAAATCTAAGAGTTTGATACAACTCCTGTGAGCATATCCCCTTTGTTGTACATACTGCCTAAGAAAAATTGCCCTACAAAATATAATTTGTGCTGAAAGAATACTTTAATTGTTTGTGAGTCAAGTAGTTCAGTGCCCTCACATATAAGTTTGTTGTTGGTCCTTTAAGTCCAACAAGTATGTGTTTTGAAGTTCTGAATGTGCCTTGCAGGAGCATGTTCCTTAGCTTTCAAGTTTTGTGCTGCTGCTTCTCAGGCATTTTATTCATCAGCTGATGAACTGTCTCATAGAATTAATCACGCAACTTCTTTCTCATGTGTCACCAATCAGCTGCAAATGTTGGGTTTCAAGATGTGCATGAGCCATACTGCTACTTGATTTAAAGAACTAAGTAGGCTGTTCTTCTTTGAGGGAGAGGAAGAAAAGAATATATTGTCAGTAACTCCATTATTTAGTATCTGCCTGTCAGGATAAATATTTTGGACTTATCATGGCTGTCATGTAGGAGATGTGTCAGGTACGACAAGCAGCAATCATGTGTAAGGAGATCTCTAATTCTGGTTCGTGGCTCCTCTCTGCCACCTCTTCCCATAAATTGCCAGTTCCTCTGAGAAAGACACCTTTTCCCTCTGTCTCTCTCTGAAGAAGTACTAGGTGAAATGGGGTCACCCAATAATGTGGTAGATGGGTAGCATGCTGAGTAGTGGTATAAAATGCTGAACAGTTGAATTGAACTACACCAAGCCTACTTGTGTTGATGTAACACATTCATGTTTCACATGACCTCCTTTAAAAAAAAAAATAAATAAATAAAAATGAAGCCGCTTTGAGCCACAGAAATGTCAGAGTTTAATTGTGAAGGGGCTGAACAGGCCACCATAAGACAAAAGCAAATGAAACAATGTCTCACATATTCTTGAAATCTAATAGGAAAACAACCAAGAACTGGAGCCTAAGCTGAGCTGTCTATGAAGCAGTGCTGCATGTCAAGAGGACACTGAAATCCACAGTCTTCCAGCTACTTTCACATGGTCTTAGGGACATGGACATTTGTTAAGGTAAATCAGGACCTGGCATAAGCCAGCAGAGGTAAACCTGGAGATGATGTATTGTGCCAGCATATGAAGAAAGATCCTGGTACTTCTATTGCTCATCTTACAAGAGATGGCATAGGATTGCATTAAACTGCAAAAGCACAATGTTTTTTAGTGCAAATATGAATAACATATTACACTCAACGATCCAAAACATTCCTATCATGTTGGTCAGAGTGATCCTCTCTGTGGGTTTTCACGAGGAGATAAAATAGAAGGAAGGAAAACTTCAGAGGGTAAAATTGAAGCCTGTTCAGCAAGAAATATGGGCTCAAAAAAAGCAGCAGCGCTAAAGGGAGCTGTAGCTATGTTCAGGTAACTAGTTGGTTAAAATAAACACACTGTCTACTGGCACACATCTTAAGTGCAGCCCTTTTCCTAATTGAGCAGAACTAGTCAAGTTGTTGGTCTGCCCAAGACTTTCAGTTTGCACCTTGTAACAGCTGGTGCATGTTAGCTGTTGCAGCTGAGATCACTTACAAGTGTATTTAGGTTTTTTGCTGAATGTTCTGTTTTTATCATTCTGCCTCTCCTCTTTGGTTTACTATCACTGATTCTCTGCCATAAATCCAGATTTTGATCAGGTTTGCTGCAATTCTTAAATGACCTGCTTTGCTGCAACTTCTGTTGTGTTAGATGTCAGTCCAGCACAGAGCTCGTGGAGGGTGAAGCGCTTTATGTCTGCGGGGGTCTCCCTGCAGGAGGAGAAGCTGTTTCTCCTTGCAGAATTTCCTGAAACAGTCTGTGAAATCAGTGTCCTGTTTCCTGCATCTCTTAATGGGCCCAGTTCACTTAGGTACCTGTCGACCACTCACAGGTGTTCAGAGCATCCTGCCAGCTATTTGGCATCTTACATTTCTGCTTTGTTTGGATTTCTGAGGCTGAACTGGGCTCACAGCAAGCTTTCGATGAGACAGCTTCCTTGAGGAAAGAGGCTGGAAGTAGGTCACCGCTGTTATCTGCTTCACACTCATTACCCGAGGGGTGTGAAGGATGGAAACAAACATGCGAGGGTGGCTCTTGGAGAGCTGAGGTACAAATGCCAAATGCAACTGGACCAGCCATTCCCCACTGCCAGCCTAGAGAACATCCTGTAGTAGAAGGCACCATCATCCTTTTTTAGAGCCAGCTGAAAGCTTTTCAGGTAACAGGTCAGTTTTCAAAGGGAAGGCTGCCCTCTCCCTGCAGGCACCCACCCCACAGCTGCAGGAGAAACAAGGCAGTGGCCACCCTGCTGTGCTGTGCTGTGCTGTGCTGTGCTGTGCTGTGCTGTGCTGTGCTGTGCTGTGCTGTGCTCTGCTCTGCTCTGCTCTGCTCTGCTCTGCTCTGCTCTGCTCTGCTCTGCTCTGCTCTGCTCTGCTCTGCTCTGCTCTGCTGCGCTAGAACACCAGTCATCTATGCTGAAAGCTGACGCTGCCTCATATCACTACCAGATACTGCCAAATTGTAATGGCTTTTCTCCTGCAGCCAACCATCTGATGGGCTGTTTCAGCTCCTGCTTTTCATCCAGTGCTATCTTTCCTTTTTGCATGCTCCCAACAGTAGTGCTTTGCTGTCCTCTACAGAGCAGAACTTCTTTCTCTTTGCTTTCCCCCTCTTTTGCTGAATTTAGTAATTTTTGCTTTGCAGCCTGTTTGAGTCGCTGAAGACTTCTCATAACCATTGACTTCTGCATTCCTGCCTTTTTGAGTTGTGCCCTCTCACCAGTAATTTTGTGGCTTTACTGGATTATTTCAATGTCATTTAGGACATTTAACCAGCTACCCAGACAGATAGACGCATCTGGATCCAGGCTTTTATTGGCTAGCTAAGGTATGGATGATCCAGTTATTCAGGCTACTTCCTACTTTGTCAGTGTTAAGCAGGTCTTCTCACATCCTGGCCAGAAATCTCACCATTTCTTGTTGTTTAACACAGCCCTTTCACTTAAGTCAAAGGAACATGAATTCCCTTTGGACACAGCCCTCTGCAGCAAAGGCTACGTGTACCCTGACTGGTGCCAGGTTTGTCATTCAGATCATCTCTACTTGCATTTTGTAAGCAAACTGGACAGTGCAAACCTCCATTTATCAATTTTACATGTTATGTCATATGAAGTCTTTCACAGCCTCACTACATTGAACTAGACTGAATGCATCCTGAAACAATCCATATTACGAGGTAATTGCTTTGTTATATAAGTATTATACCCATCAGGCATTTCCCTATCCCTGTAAAGGTAAGGTTAGCAAGACTTGAGATTGCTGGGGCCATTAATCAGTCCATTCTGGTTCTTTCCCCTTTTGAAATTGAGTGGGATGGTTAGGGGTCATTTATCAGCCTGTCCCAGACTGTACTTATGAATAATAAATGGTCATCACTAGACCTGGAGTTATGGCTCACTGGGAGAGAGACCTTTCGGTTTCATTGAATGAACCCACAGCTGATTTCAAGGGTGGAAGGATAAGACCCTTAATGCAATTTTGATTCACATGTGAACTATAATCTGATGTTAAAAAGATTTTATTTAATTTTTTATTATTATTCGAGTATCATTTAAGCAGGAAAATTGCTTCAGAGGGATGGTGAGTGGGTGCTGAGAATGGCATGCAATAGAATAAGTTGAAAATTAATTGTGGGGGAGAGAGAAGGAATTGTGGAAAATGAGAAATGTATATGATTCTGTTTCACCGATATACTTTTTTAACCCCTATGTAGGGAAGGGTTTTTCAGAGAAAAATTGTAAACAGTTCAGAGCAGTTTTTTACTAAGCTATGGGTGTTACAAATGGATTCAAGCTTCAAATGACGTATAGTACTGTCTGTGTCCCACATACTGAGTGTATGGAGAGACCCATATATTCCACACAGCCCATCTCCTAATACGCACGACTCGTATTAAGCTGATTTTCCTGAGATGTGAACTCACAAGGTCAGCCAGAGGCAAGCCTGGAGCCCAGGCCTAGCTTGTATTGTGACCTGTAATCTTCCAGCATTGTGAGCTGCAATGATCTTATCAGGAATCTGTGAATATTTGGTTTTTTTCTTAGTACTTCTATTTCTGGAAATAGGTGAAAATGCGGTAGTCTCTACTTCCATTTGTAAAATAAAGTTCTTAGACCTCATGGTTGCAGAGAGAGATTTTATACTGTGGTTAGGGTGAAAACTAAGGGTTTTACATAATCAAGCAATGAGAATGCAGAAATAAATGTCAAATACCTTTCTTTTTTTGCAGATTATTATCTAAGGCTTCTGAAAATTTGTGTTTGGCTAAGTTTTGATTTATGTTTAGACTTTGTCTTGGAACTGGCACTATCTAGTAGTCAGAGACTGCAGACATCCCAACTAAGCCTTTTGCAAACCAAAATTGCACATGTAAAGAGAAACCATGTACATCCACTTGCGCTGTGCATTACAGGATCGTCTGCTGAACAGCTGCTAATTCTGTGGGACAGAAACACGTGAAAAGGACAGGAAAGCCTTTGGTAGGTACAGTTCTCCTTTGCAGGGAGGCGTTATGTAGCCTCTCAGCAGCCCTAAAGCTGCCCACGGTTGTGGGATCCCCACTTAATCGGAAGAAACTCAGTTACTGTCATTACATTCAGACAGAGAAGGGCCCCATGGGAGGTGTGTGCATGGCACTAAGTTGGTGATAACAGGGAGCTGGATGACAGAAAATCCCAGGGGCCCATCTGCTTTTTTCTTAATATTCCGGCCGGACTCATCATTCCCTCTCTAATACAGGACATGAAATATGGACAGGATTCCTGTTCATAAACATAGCCAAAACCCATTTGTTACTGGGTCCAGTCTTGCCACCTTCAGAGCTATTGGCTCAATAAATACCCTATTGAAATTTCTCACTAGAAATGATTACACTTTAGTTATTTTTCATTACCACAAATTTGTATTGTTTCTTATAAATTGCTGGCTTATGTAAAGATTGCTCCATATAGCAAAATGGAGCATGATGCTTGGCGGTTGAGTTTTCTTCCCTTACATTGCTGAGCTTTCCCTGTTTTTCTCCCAGTCAAGTAGCTGTTAAGTCCTGGTTCCAGTGGATGGTTGTATCTCTTTAGAGTGCAAGTGCTTGTAAACAGACCTTTATTTACACAACATGAGCCCTTCAGCACCTCAATATAGGAGGAGGTTGAATACTTCTCTTGAAAGAATGAGGGAAAGTTGCTGGTGGATGCACACAACTTTTTAACTTCTCAGAATCTCTGTGTTTGTCTTTAGGGTTCCTTTGCTTTATAAGATCCATACTCAAGTTGTGTGTTCCTAGTCCTGCATCTGTTTAGCATCCAGTGACAGTCATCTGTGCCAGGGAAAAGGGAAAATTAAGTGCACTAGAAACAATGGCCGCTCTTTCAAAGTGCCTTCTGCAAGAGTGGAGGTGACATCCAAGGTGGAAGGACAAAGCTTCCTGCTGTGTACCAGCCATCCAGCTGAACATGTCCAAGACTGCAAAGACTTACAACCTCTCGTTCACATCTCTGTGTTGTGACTGTAATTCAGGTGCAGTTAATGGTTTTTGTCATGGCTGTCAGAAGTGAGAGTAGGTGCAGTGTTGTGGTTTAAGCCCCTCACGCAGTTCGTTCACTCACTTTCCTCTTTCTTCCCCCCCGCTCCCAGAGGGATGGGAAGGAGAATCGAAAGAATGCAACTCCCACAGGTTGAGATAAGAACAGTTTAGTAACTAAGGTATAATACAAAAACACTGCTGTTCCCACCAATAATAATAATGACAAGGGAAATACAAGGAAAGAATACAATCGTTCACAACCTACACCCAGCCCAACCAAGCAGTGCACCCTCCCCTTCTGGGTCTCTGCCCCGTTTTTACATCCTGGGCATGACGTGCTGTGGTATGGAATACCTCTTTGGTCAGTTTGGGTCAGGTGTCCTGTCTCTGCTTCCTCCCGGCTTCCCCTCCTCCCTGGCAGAGCATGAGACTCAGAAAGTCCTTGGTCAGACCAAAACACTACCAAGCAGTAACTATAAACACTGGTGTTACCAGTGCTGTTCCCAGGCCCAAAATCAAAAACACAGTGCTGCACCAGCTACCAAGAAGGAGAAAAATGACTGCTGCTGTTGAACCCATGACATGCAGGATAAAGCCCTGCCTTTGCTGGGCTATGGAAATGTGTACATAGTGCATTATGACAGAGGAGATCAGGCAGTGAATAAAGGTGTTTTGTAGCGCAAGAAAATGGTTTTCAGGGGTGTCCCAGATGAGCTCACGCACTCAGCTGCCAAATTAACCCTTTGAAAGGGCTCATCTTCTCTGTGCTGTGTGAGGCAAACATGCGTCCCTCTGCTTAAGCAGCTTACCACAATGGGAGTTGCTCAGAGCTGGATCAGACACTTAGGATTAAGAGTGCTTGCTTTTTTGATGGCTCAAACCCTCATTGCACTCCTGGAGAAGAACATCAGATGGTTGTGGTGTCTTTTATTTCTGTTTTCCGTCATGTACAATAGTCTTCCGGCTTGACTAGACTTTAGGTACTACCATGATGCCAGTAATATTAACTTTAATTGGTGTTAAACCTCTGGTCAGTTATTGGAACTGTTATCATTATGTTTAAATCACTAAACCCTTCTCAAAGTTTTATGGACTCACTATTGCCTTTGCTGAGCAGTGTGTTCTGTGTGCAATAGGCACTTTGCACACATTGGGCAAGCGTTAAAAACTGTTTAAAATAGTATGTAGAAATCCATATGTTGTCTGGAATTCTGCTCTGGTTTTGATGCAGAAGGAGAACAGAAGAAACAGCATGTATTTATTAAAGGCATATTTCTTCACATAGCCTAACCTCTGTTTTATAAGTTGCATTTAACATCAGTATCATATTCTTCTTAATCTACTATAGCATTTTAAACTCCATTCCCATGTCAGCCTGGGCTGGTCCATGCAAATCAGCCCAATGGACAGAAAACAGGATGGTATTTTATAGTGGCTCTTTAGTGTTATATCCAATTTTATGCTTTGAGAGCTGAAGTCACACTATAACAATTGCTCAAAGGCTCAAAGTAAAGGAACATTAATCAACAGCAAGAGTAAGTGACTAAATACAATGTCCATACTGGAAGAAGGGAGATTGTATCTAGTTCCGTGTACTCCATCTGATGCCTGGGGCTTTTATCAACTCAGGCTGAGGGGGAATCTTTAAAAAGAAATATTTGAGTAAAAATGATTTATCATGTGATTTGGAAGAGTCCACTGGGAAAGGTGACTGGCCAAGTCCATGTTGACTAAGTAGATCAAGAATGAGTGCCACAGATATGTCTCAGTTTTAAATGCCTGTTTGCTGGTCTCATTAATCTGCTAAATTACCCAGCTCAAATTGCTTATGTGTAAGTGTTACATCAAGGTACACTATTTTGTATTAGCTGTCATATAAAAAGGAAACAGCCACTGAAGGTAGGAGAGAGTGAGGGTGAGTTATTGGCTGTTAAATAATCCACAACAAAGTGCTTACTCATGGGGAATAAAAATTGCCGAGAAATATTCACATGGGTATCTGATAATGTCTAATTTGTTCCCAGAATCACACGTCATTGTTTCTGCATACTCAAGAGAGAGGCAGAAATAGTAAAGGAAAGAAACAATTATACACACAGACACACAAATAATTAACAGGCATGCAATCATAGAGTCCAATATTAGATATAGGATGTAGTGAAGACACAGAATAAGAAATGTTTATTATGAGCAATGATGAAAAACCTTGACTTTAGGACTGGCTGATAGCAGTTATAAATAACAATTCCTAAATCATCCCTGGCAAACACTTTTTACAAAGGAAATGAATTGTTGCAACACAATACATCCTTGTTGTATTGATATGATTAGCTAGTTATCCATAACATGTTGTAATTTGTTTTGATTTTTAAGTGTTCTTTAGCTGCAGAGCCTTAATGAGGCTTCTCTAAATTGATTAGGAACTGCAAAATGCAGCACGGTTCACAGATTATTTCAGAGAGCTGTCAACATCCTGTGACTTTCATTTCATTGGATTTAATGATTGTTGGAAAAAGGTGTGCATTACAGCCAGATAAAATCACATTTGTCAGCATGATCCTTTTAAGTGCAATTCAATTAAAGTGTTATTCTTTAATTTTATTATTGCTCAAGCTGAGTGCTAATGCTGGCTACCAATAAAGCTACAGGTAGATAATGGTATACAATTTAATTTAACTAATTGGAATTTAGTGATCTAACATGCTTTTCATATCTTAATTCTTTGAATAATCTTTGCTTTCTGCATTTGCTACAATTCTTTTAATGGAAAAGGGCAACTGAAAACATAAGTTACATTTGAGATTAAATTATCTAGTAACATCTGCCTTTAACAGTGTATCAGTATGCATGCGACTTTCCTTCTGTTACCTGCCACTTGCATCCATTTTACATTGTCAGTATGCTTGACCTTGAAATTAATTTATCTAACTGTGCTTACATTCCTTATTAAGTTAACTGCAGCCTTGGAGTGCCAGAAACATTCTCACTGAGGGGATGCTGGCTAGATGACAAATTAAATGGTCAGGAGCAGAGATAAACCAGTCCTTCCAATGAGACAAAGACCATATTTTTTCCTAGTTGTGGAGCATTACACATAAATAAAGTACAGGTGCAAGGGTAAATACACAGGGATAAGATTACTTTATTTACTCGTAAACACCTTACTGCTGCTTTTTTATACCAATAATTTGCTGGTTTATTGAATCTGCTTTATTTTGGGACATGGATATTAACACTTGAAAACTGAGGAGTGGCTAAGTTATTGTCACTGCAAACTTCACAAAGAGGGAAATTCTGTGATTGCAAGTTCATCAAGCTCTCTGAGTCAGGTTTTCCTGTGAATTGAGTGAACCTTAAAATATGCATCAAGGCACAACAAAAACTGAATTCCAGGAAGGAGGCTCTGTCCTGTCTTTTCTAGATACCTGTTTTGCCTGTGTTGACCATTGCCATTGCCAACTGTAATATTTAGAGTTAGACAAATCTGTCAATATTTTTCTATATAGAAAATGGAAGAGATTTAGGCCACATCATCTCGTGCTGCAGGATAGATCTATTTTGGACTCTCTCTGCTCATTTTCTCTTTTTCACAGAGCCATGATTTTAGTGCAAAAAAAAAGGTTTCTGTATCCTTCAACTGTGTTCTCTCTTACTGCCAGTGATGAAGCCATTAAACCACTCTTTGACTTAAAGCAATGTGTCTACAAAGGCACTGGGTCTCTTTGGCCTCCTCACTCAAGTACTTGCAGGAAACCAATTGCTCCAGTAAGCAAACACATCTCTCTCTCTCTCTCTCTCTCTCTCACTAATGGATTTGTGACATCTGTGTGACAAAGCAAAGTGCTATCGTTCTCAAGATATAGATGGCAGTAAAGGCACAGGGGAACACAAGCGTTGCCTAAGGCTGTGCACAAAACTTATGTGCAGGTTGTGCTCTACACAGCAGAGAAGTGACGGAAAATAACCCAGATATCCTCCTAATGGTCCCATCACCAGGCCTCTCTGGCAGAGGTGGCAGCTATAGCCAAAAAGTGAATTCTCCTTTTTCTGCTCTGTTGCATATGGATTCATGTTCTTCCCTTAAAGCAGCTTTTGAAAAGAAATCAAAAGCGTATACAAACGCCATTTCTGGATGTCATGAAGGTTGGTTTTTAAGCAATTGCAAAGAGATTCCACTGAAAAAGCATTGTCTCTTTCTCTTCCATGCTCTTCAACTATGATTTTTCCAGAAAGAATGAGAACTAAGACCTTTTCCGTATGTCCTTACTAAGCTGTGTGCTCAATTTCAAGCTACACTAGGTTATGGCACACTTTCAAAGAGACGCAATACAATATCTACCATCAGTCATTTGCCTAAAACCATAGTTGATCAGATAGTTGAGAAATCACAAAGTATCCTTCATCCTGGTATGAGTCGTTGCCTGCACTTGACATGATCTTTCACACTGTAGATGAATTGAGTCCAGATTTCAACAGCTGGTTTCTAGTTAAAAAAAAAAAAAAAAAAAAAAAAAAGAAAATCAGAATATGTAAGAAAAGTAACATTGATGTCAAAGGCAGGGTAGAGGGCTCACTCTGTGTGTACATACTGGCCTTAGATTTATATGTGAGAGTGGAGTTACTGGCTGCAATCAGTGCCTTGGCATTGGGGTAAGCATGAGAAAGTTTTGAATGTTACTGAGGCAGCTGATTGTTGATGCTTGGAATTCACTGATTGTTGTCAAATATGTTGTGTTTATAAAGTCTTGACAAGTGATTAATTCTGTCCCTATTACCTTTCAAAATCATGACATTGGTGATGCAACCTCTCTGCTCACATGAATACAATTAGTTGACTTAATTATGGTAATGCACTGTTTAAGTATTCTTGCTGCAGCTGTAGAACATCTTTTGACTTCCCGGGATAAAAAATATTTGCTTATACTGTCATTTGTGTACTGTGGCTACTGTATCTGACATTAGTATTTGATTGAACTGCTTTTAAACTATGGATAATCTCTGGCAGAAGTTTCACAAGCAGCCTAGCAGCATGTCATTTGATGGTGGTGAGCTTGGCCTGTACAATCACTCAACCATATTCTTAAAAATAAAATGAATCAAGGCATATGCTTCCTTAAAAATGCCAGGCTGGGTTCCATATTTATAGTATTTTAATGATATCAAATCCAATTAAAAGGGTTGATGGCCTTTTGCTAGCTGTGAACTTAGCCTAGGAACTCAGAACTAAGCTGGGGTCTCTCTGGGGTGTGCTAACCTGGACATAATGATCCTACTGATCAGATTCACTTCTCATTCAACCAGCACAGATCTCTTCCCTGAAAAGACTCATTTTCAGAACAAAATGAGCCATTTAATGACCCCAACACTGGATGCTGGGGTGTTTCCTACAGAACTCAAAGTGAAAGAGATGCCATTGAAATAGTGCGTCTTTCTGTTTTCTTTGACTATGAGTACTGTAGAAGGATCCTGCAGAAAGACTTGAACTTTGAATGTCAGTTTAGGAACAGCAAACTTTGCTTTTCACCTTACTCAGGATTTCTGTTTGGGTCACTTGAAATGTGTGTAATATTGAAATATTTCAACAGACAATTTACGCACATATAATCACAACCACAACTGTTCCTTGAATTGCAATGTGTCTCACTGAAATATTTTTGGTTTATATAGCATTCCACATTCATGTTCAGAGAAACTCTTGAGAAGCAGGAAGATACAGTTTTTGTAAACTAAACAGTGATACATTCACTCAAATAACAATATTTAGATTTTCCAACTGGGATAAACAGAGGAAATATATTTAGATCTAAGTACTCTGTCAAGATCCAGCAAAGTGTAGTCTGTGCGCAAGACCTAGTAAACTGTTAAAAGATGCCGTGGGTGCAGTGCTAGTGGAATTTAACATGAGAAGGTTTTATATCATGTATATTACTTCTTTGTTTCTTCTGTATTTTTCAGAAATGCTTTATTGCTTTTATCAATTGCAAGAGTACATAAAACTTTAATGATAAAGCAGTAAAAGAAATGATCTCCAAATATTACTGCAGATCCCTTGACAGATTTCTGTGAACTCTGCAACCTTTGTCTGAGCTAATTAAATAACAAGCAGCATAATTCTGGGGTGCTTACAGATAGCACTGCTGTGATGCTATTTCCAGAATGGATTTTTTTTCCTTAAGGCTCCTTGTCCAGGAAGCAAACCCAGAGCTGTTTAACCAGAGAGGTACCAATCTTAAATCTGCCTACAATGATTAACAAAGGAACAGGAATAGAAATTAATGTGGAGGCAGGAAAATAATCAAGAATATAGTGAGACATCGTTAAAGCTGTGTAAATGAATAGAAGTACTAATAAAATGTTTGGTGTGTTCTGGAACATCTGCTTTTCTAAATCATCATTAGCATAGTAAAGACAATCTATTTTTTTAATTGTTGGTTTATGTGTATTGTTTTGTACAACTTGTGGTTGTGGAAGTTTCTGTTTTAAATCTCAGTTTTAAATATGCAACTCAACATCTTTACTATTGATGCCCAGCTAAACTCTGAAGTCTGATAAACATGTGTTTTCAGAACCCAGTGGTTTTTTTGTTTCTAATCTGACTGGATTGTGTTACGGTAGTACAGCAAGGTCCCAAATGGATTTGGTGCTCTTTTAAACAGAGCTCCAGCCTGAAGAGTCCTTGTCCTGGAAAATGTAACCTGAAAGGGAGAGAAAGGATAATTTAAAAGTGCCAAAAAAAGGGGAAACAGAAGCACTGACTGGTAAAATGTCTGCCCACTGCTTTGCTACGATCAGAATATCCTCTGAGCAGAAAATAACCTCCAGATTTCTTGCTGCCCAGTGCATCCTGTGTACACATCCTTTTGCAGTGGTGCTCAAACAGAACTGAGCTTTGTTATCTTTGCTGCTCTTCCAGGAGAAAAATATCAGTATTTATAGACTTGCTTGAGTTTTCTCATCATTTTTAATGCTTCAAGGATGAGTAGAACGTCTAAATATTCCTAAGGTAAACATTTAACTCACGTGAAACCTAAATGTGTTTCCAACTGCCATCTGATAGCATATGCACTCTGATGGTGCATTTTCAAGCCGCTGGCAACATTTTAGATATGCAGAGCAGTAAGTATAAAATGCTTGTGCCAGTTAACAAGAATATGCAATCTATAAGGTCACTTCAGCAGCCGCATCAGAGACATAAGGTCGAAGTCCTGCTAAATTGTCTGGGTGATCATAGGGATATACCTGGTCTTTCATATGAATGCCTGCTGCAAGCAAAAGCCAGGCAATCTGTGGAGAGAAAATTAAATCCTAAAACTTTTCATGCTGTCCTCCAGCCTCCCATCCCCCCAGTTGATGTTGTGTGTTGTTGATAGAAGTACCGTGTCTTATTGCAACAATCTGGGTGCTGATCTCGGTTATTGAGAAGATCAGATTCTGAGAGAGGCAGGAGGACCTGGAGGGCTTTGTAGATGAAAGCCAGTGGGTTGAGCTGCACTCAGAAGCAAATGACACCATGCTGAGCTCAGATGTAACCTGCTTACCATGGCCTACAGCTCTGCTCTGTACCTCCTGAGGCTTCCTCTGTGAGGGAAGAATTGGTGTTTCTGTAAGACAACGGAGGACTTGTGTCACCTGCTCTGGTGGGAGCAGAAAGCATATTTTTAGGGGAACATGAGCATAGATGGTGTGTCTTCGCTCTGGACTAGCACTCTATATGGGTCCTGGCAGACCCATGGCTTGAAACTGCCTCAGCTTCATGCTTACTTGTTCCAGTGGGCTGCTTTTGTGTAGATCTGCAGAATATGGGAAACACAACGGTCCCAACTTTGTATGCATTGTCCAGGGCTTAGACTTGATTTCCGCTGTGCACAGAGGCTGAAACTAAGCAGCAGTTGGCTGCTATTACAGTGGGTAGTGATTCTTTGTATTAACTGGTTAGTGGAATTGAGTGAGCAATTTATTTCCTTCTTGGAACAAATTAGGGTGCTCTTGAAGTGGAGCCCCTCTCTACTAGTGTAGTACTCAGTGTAGACTCTGTCATTGCAAGGAAATCTTTCAGCTACAATTGGTGTTTATTTTAATGCTGAGCTTTTGCCAAGGCAGGGCAAAAGAAGCAGCAAACACTTCCTGCATGGAGGTACTTGCTGCAGTTGAGACACTGATGTTTTTCTGCAGCCAGTACAACTTCTCTGCTGCTCTAGTGATGACATGGTCTTGCAAAGCTTCCCAGAATTACAGACCTCCCCCCGCCAAGAGCAGTAAATCCTGGAATAGTGATGCTTTAAAGTGTTTGCTGGAGGTATCCAGAGTGATGCAGGTGTATTTTAAGATACTTGTGGGCTGGCTCATTTCTGGATTGTGGTGTTGTATATTTTTGTTTCTATTTTTAATCACTGCACTACTTTGCAGAGTTGTTTTTTATAATGTCAGTGTCTGCTGCAACACATGCTGCATAAATCATTCAACAGAGCCACATATTGTTTTTAAAATGTGCATCAACTCTGAGCGCAATGGTAAATTGTGAGCAGGAGTGACCAGAAAAGAGCCGCACCCTTGATCCTGTTTCCGTTTGATTTGGTGTCCTCAGCTTTTTAAATTTACTGCTTTGATTCAGACATCCCCAATGGCCTTTGAAGAGCTCAGGTTTTATCCTCTCCCTGATAACTGGGGCAGCTGAGAATCAGTCCACAACATCGTCTGGAGTAGTCTCTGGGCTGCTGTAGCTAGTGCTTTTAGGGAAGGCACCCCAGGGGCTGCTTTTTTGGCCTAAGGTCACCAGATCATCTGAAGCTTGTGTGTGTGCCCTGACATTCCCTGCTGCCAGGGGCTGGGTAGACTCTCTGCCCTCATGAGCTTTTGTGCGTAGAGCAGCACTGCCAGCAGAGCCGGATTTCCAGGTCCCCCTCTGGCAAAAACCTGCAGCACCTTTGTGTGCTGACTCAACTGTGCCTCCTCCCAGGTAGGCTCTCTCTGAAGTCCCTCTGTCGCACCACCAAACAAAGTAATTTGAAGTGAGTTGTCATCTTTTTTTTTTTTTTTTACCCCCCCCAGGTCTTTAGCATGAAATTCAAATAGGTTAAATATGATTCATCTCTCTAACATGAGAGGGGACAGAGGTCTAGCTAGCCCAGGCGATGGTAGCAGAATTCAAAGCCCATCGTTGTGCTTTCAAGCAGCAATAGGTTACTCATTACCACAGCTTTGAGCAGCTTCCCGGTGGGTTGTGTGCAGCTCAGCCACCGTCACTACTGGCGCCAATCAATTAGTGTCACGAGCAGTTTTAGCAAAGGGCCAAGCAGGGAGCGTGTGTGGAGCTATTCTCCCACCTGCTGTTCTTGCTGGTGAAGCTGGAGGGATCTGGCCTGCTGGCATGGTGTCTGTTTGAGAGATAATTAGTTTGAGAGATTACAGAAAGCAGGATATATAAGCTACCCAATAGATCTCCTCCACAGCCCTGAAACGGGAATAGGTAAATGTCATTTTCATAACACCGGCATAAATATTGGGTAGTAGAGGCCAGATGTGCTCCTGGCCACAGTCTACTGCTGCTAGATCCAGGAGCAGGGAGACTGGAGCAGGCTCCTCCCTGTGGATGTCTGGAGGGAATCCTGAGACAGCATGAGCAGGAGCAGAGCTGGTGTACGTGATGGGCTTTGAATGCACTGGATCCAGTCTTATCCAGAGAGGCTACATCATGAGCCACCTGGTGCCTTTGTCCCCACATTGGTGCTTTCTCTGCAGCCCATTAGATTATGCCACTCACTTTCCCAAATGCTTCTCTCTCATTCTGCTTCCCATAGCCTGTCCTGTGTAGCTGCTGGAGGGGAGACTTGATCTACAGTGCATCTCACCAATCCAGTGGCAGGGGTTCTAGTTCCTACCTAATTACTCAGGTCAGTGGAGATAATGACAAGGTTTTTCTTAGACGTGCATTCAGAGAAGTCTGCAGCTAAGATTCTATCAAAAATGAAAAACAGTGTGCAGCAAAATAATTATTTTTGTAAGGCATTTCACTTTTTACAGATGATGGGGGAAACAGCAGGAGTTCACAAAGGGAATATATTTTATTGATGCCAAGGAATTATTGCATCAGTATTAGAACTTCAGGGGCATGTAAATGTTTAGGGCAGTGAAACATTGCATTGTTATGGAAAATTTGTGCCTTTGAATAAGAGAAAAAAGCACTTGAATGTTCTAAGAAAATTATTTCTATGACAATCCGGGTGACCTGGAAGCATGCTGCTGCTCAAGTGGGTTGTGAACAGTTCTTGTCCTTCCTCTTATGCCATTCACCTATATCCCTTGGATAGCTCTTAAAAACTAAAACAAAATTGAAAAAAAAACCAAAAAGACATAATTTTTCACCTGCATTTAAAAAACAAACCAAGAGTCAGTGCTTGTTGCAAAATGAGTGGTTAAGGATGAGATTAATTTTAAGTCACTGTCCGGAATTTGTGTTCTAAAATATGTCAAAGATTTTGTTTTGGTGAAGAAAAAGAAGTGCTTTCTTTGCCAAAGTGTCCCAATTCAGTCTAATAAAATTTATTTCCTGATGGGTCAGAGAACCCCCAGTGCAAGCAGTGTGATGTTCACAAACCCAGCTCCTTACATTGCATCCAGCAGTACAAATGCTTCTCTTGAGGGCAGCATTCCATGCAGCATGGGTCTGCACAGCAACTGAGGCATACTAAGATCCCACTCAGGTACCTCCCCAATACTGCTGTGTAGGTGCCAGGACTGCTTTCCAAGGGTCATGAGATCCATCTCTGAGGTACCTTTTGCACCTCCAGCAGCTCTCTGCAGGTGCAGTTCTCATTTTCATGTTTTCCTCTGGGTATTTGAAATGCATGTCTTGTTCCCTTCAATTTGCCACTCATCCTTGGTAATGAAAGCTGGGTTCTCTCTGAGAGAGAGGTGGCCAGTTAGGAGTCTAAATCTATTTTTTTCTCTTTCTTAAAGCCTTCTCTCTCCATACTAGTAAGAGTATGACAGTTATAAATGTGTTTTGTGTTTTGGTTTTAATGCCATGTTAATGCTGGCCAAACCTTGTTAGGAAAAAGTCTAATTGTAGCTGCAATTATCCTCACATAGCTTGCTTAATTAGAGTACCATTGTATACTCTACCACCAAACATACTTCTGGGAGATGAGAATTGCCAGAACAAATTATGCTGGAATAGTTACAGTAGCGGAGCCTCTTCAACACAGCCTCAGCCATGCCAGGACCTTGTGGCTGAAGAAATCTGGTACCCACAGGCCTTGAAGAAGACATTCATTCATTGTCTCTCAGCTGAGCACTGCTCTTGAGTCTGAGGGTCTGAACCTGCTGAGAAGTTTAGAAAAGAAGCACCTGGAAGCTCTTTGGAAGTGGAGTTGAAGAGGATATAGCTTCTATTGTATAGCATCTCCTGCTCAGCCTCAGTTCTGCCCTTGCATTCATCTTTTAAAGAGATCCCGAGCTCCCATATTTACATGTCTGCCTTCCCCCCTTCAGCAATGCAAGGCTCCTTGACCTACTATTCTTAACCTTAACTGACAAAAAGATTATAATATAAATAGGACATTTATAATCAGCATTGGAAATCTCTTCTGTTGTGTGATTATCTACAAAGTGTTATCACCCCCTTTTTGCACAGGAAAATACGCCTAGATTTTCATTGATCCATCTCGAATCAATGCTTTTAAAAATCTAAGACGCATTCTACTTAAGAGCAAAAGCATGCATTTTATGTTTTGACATGGTATTATTGATTGGAAAGGAGAGAGCAGTGCTCTCCACCTGACTGTCTCCTTAGTATCCTAGTCTGGCAGTGTCTGGTAGCACAACATCCTTAATGGCTTTGCTCCTGTTTTCTCTGCTTGTTGCCTCTCCTCTTTATCCTCCCAGTCCTCAGCACGGTGCCTTTCTCAGTTTTTTAAAGTAATCAATATTGTGCTCAAGCCTCCTGCTGTTTGCTGTCACTCATATTTGGCACAGCTGTAAATTATGTATGGGTCTTTCTCAGCCCATATAAAATTTCTATTGCATTTGTCAATTGCTAATCAATAGTTCACTTTTCTTATCCTCAAAGACACACAGAAGTTTTAATGCGAGCAGATTTCCCCTATATACGTAGGTGAGGAAAGCAGTGAGATTTCAGCTAGGGAGCTAGAAGCTGCAGAGGTACAAATCTAGACCTGGTGTTGGATTTGAGAAGACATTAACATAAATCTTCTGCCTACAGTGCTTTGCTTTCTGTATTTCAGTGTGGAGCTACTTCCTCCATAGGCATGGTAGGCAGTGCTTTAGCATGCTTTGCTTACCTGTGACCCTTTCAACCTCCACTGCACAAGATGCTACAGTGGTAGACTGCTCGAACTTCCAGAGCTAATGGCATCTGACATTTAAGTCACCCTTAAAGAAATCTCGGCAAACCCAGTCACTTAAACTGATATGGCAGTGTCTCTTTAAGGAGGCATATTGACAATCTGTGTAAAATGTCGTGTTATGTTGATGTCTCAATCAAGTGCATGGCTCTCCCCTCCCCCCTCCCTGAGTTTTCACAAGCTTTGAAATTGGGCTGTAAATCAAAAAAGGAACAAATAACTCTTTTGTATAAAAAGTGCATTTTTTAAAAGTTAGATTGCTGACTATCTGAAATAAGTGAGCAAGCCCTGTAGCATCAACTTCTGCTGCAGCATCTTTAATACATAAACAAGTGCTGTTAGCTGAGGCAAGGAGAAAGTACTGGTGGCGGCAGACTGCTTGAAACCATATTTTGCTTTAGGCAAAACGGTGCGCTAAAAGAGCTGAAAACAAGAGCTGCCTACTGCTATCCCTGCAACATTAAACATCAAAACTTGAGCCATTTGCTACTGAAGGCTGGTCGCTTGAATAAATGCTTGAGATTTGAGAAGCTGCTAGTCACAATGGGGAGAAGAGAAAGCTTATTCCTTCAAAAACCTGACACCTCTCATCACTCCAGAAGACCAGTTGCTGCCTAAGTAAATCCTCAATTAGGGCTGTTGGCTGCAGATCCTGGAGCTGCGCTCGACAGAGGGATTTGCTACAGTGCTCTCCATTTACAGCCAAGTGTGCTACAGCACTTTCTGATTCGGAGACCAACAGGGTTTGACCTTCAGGCCATGCTGCAAAGGTCTCTTTGCTTTGGACCAGATGGTGTCACTTTTTTTCACACTGAGTGGTATTTTCCTCTGTAAGAGGACTGACGTCTTAGCTAAACTGCACTAAACAGAGTCCAGCTGTCTGGCTTTTCCATGCTTTACTGATGGGAGAGTGGATTTGTAAAAGGGTATAATTCTCCAAACTGCAGGGTGCTCAAGAGTGTTTGAGTGTCTTCTCGATGTCCAGGCTTTTGCCTGCAAGTTGGGGAGATTTGAGCCAGGTGTCATGCAGCAAGGAGAAAGTGACACAATAAAAACTTGTGCAAAGGATTGCACAGCTCATCTGTGCTACAGTGACTGACTTTTTTTATCATAATGGAGTCTAGAGCTGGATGACAGATCAGCAATTTAAATGGTAAAGATACAGTATTATGAATGGAATAACAAGCAGTATTTTCCTAGAAAGTTGATTCCCTAGCATGGCTTAAACCCCTTTTTCTGGGATACTTTGCGGTTTTGGGATGGTTGAGCAGAGGAGTTTGGCTGACTGGATGATGAATCCAGATCAAAGAGACGTAGAGATGGAGATCTGGATCGTAGATGGGTATTGGTGGAGATCCTGGAGATGTCAGTGTAAATCGTTGAGACTTAGAGAAAATCCACCGGCTTTGGCTATTCCAAGTTTACACAGGTGGGACCAAGAGTATTATGCAGTGCCTTGCTTTTCAGCCTGCCTGGAGGTCCCACCTACCTGAACACAGCAAAAGCCCCTGCCCCAGGAATGCATGGCCTGAGCAAACAGGACAAATGTGGGAGAACGGAGGCCAAAAGGAGTAAAGGAGAGACTTGTCCAGTGTCATGAGGCATAGGAGATGCAGACTTGGGTGGCAGGATCACCTTTGCTGCCTTCCTTGTGAAGCTTCTGCCCATTAGGAGAGTTCCATTAAGTACTTAATAAATTAATTTGTGCAGGCCTTGTTGCCCTATGCCTTGTGCTGAGTACAGAGTCACTTCCAGACGAGTTGCGTGTTTCCATGTGCAGAAGCACTGTGCCTGCATGCTTCTCCTTGTAAGTCTGGCATGTCTTTATCCAGTCACTTCTATCACAATATATTAGATTTTTGGACTGAACTTGCACAGGAAAAAAGAGAAAACAGGGGAATGATGAATTCAGAGTGTAAGTGAAACTTTTTTTGCAGTGGGAGAAGTGAGTTGTGTGCATGTATGTGCTGCGTAACAAACACTTGGTTATGATCTGTGCTGTTGGGCTTCAGTAGCACCTCCTGTGCCAAAGGCTGAGCTATGTGACATGTCAGGCAGTTTGGTAAGAGTTCAGGCTTTCAGTTTGGAGTCTCAGCAAAACCCTTCAGTAAAGGAACCCTATGGGCTTATGAGACTTAGCTAAGAACCCAGAAATGCTTTCAAATTTTGACTTTCAACTCATCTTCTAATTCTGGAGGACTGGTTATATTTGAATGTGTAATTATGAATTATAAGGGACATCAGACAGTTGCTCTTTCTTTTTTTGTCTTCTTTCTCTCTTGTTTCTGGCAAATGGGGACAGATTAGCTGAGGTTGAGTGACGAGGTCACTGCCCTCAGCTATCTGCTGTGTCCCCACTGCATGGTCAACTGAGCCAGTTGTGAATTAGCTGCTGAGCAACTGATTCCTGCAACACAGAGGTTTAAAATGGGCTGAAATTGTTTATGGTTAACCTGCACATTAGTTCAGAAGCTGAACCATGATGCAGAAGCAGTTTGGATGCTACTATAGTAGGAGTGAGACACACACTACAGAACAATAACACTTTCTTATCTTTCAGGTAGAGCTGATGCTAGATGTCTTTTTATTTGTGGGGTCTGAGACAATGATTAAGGCTCTTACAGCTTGTTATAATTTGTATTTCTTCTCACACAACATATGCTTTCTCCCTCTTCTGAGAGCTCTTGTAGCCATTTCATTCACCATGTCTTCCCATGCCCGCACAGAGCCCACCAAACTCAGCAGAGAAACTCAGGGAGAGAGATTTGGCCATGCAGAGTGAGTTGCAAGATTTGTTTGGGGTTTTTCCCAGTTTGAATTTCTAATATGGTATTTTTCCTTGTTCTGTGGAACTTAGAGCATCATAGGGTGACTTGTTTGTAGATATCACTGCTATATAATAATTTTTAAAGACACTTTACAGAACCAAGACATACATTTCCCTTACCCACTTGCTGGTCAGCTCAGTGTCTGCCCATGAGAGGTATTCACGATATATTGTTTTGACATACCCGCCAACTTGCTTACATCTTTCAGCTTTTTTAGTATTTGTTTATAGGGCATCATTTCATAAATGGAAGTGGGGAAAGGGGGATGAGCTTATCTACTGCAGAATATACCTCTTAGTGCATTCTTGCGTATTCTGCTTTTCTGTAGTGTGTGTTTTACCCTAATATAGAACAATTCCATTTTAGAGCACATGGTTAGCAAAGCTGGCAGGGAAAGATCACCTTTTCTTGCTGAGACACTAAGGCTTTCTTGTGGAACTCTGCTTTCCCTGAGGTCTGTGCTAGGCAGACTGCGCTCTCACAAATTACTTGACGCCCAGCAGCTCAATCTGCCAGCAAAACATATTGCTTCACAAGAATGGTGCGAAACCTTCCCATCAGTGAAAGTCCTCCATGGTCCCACCAAGCCCTGCTGAGCTGACAAACAAGACCAGAAGTTCTGCCCATTTCCTACAGACTCTAATTCTTATGGTGCCGATGGGAGCTGCGCATCCCCTTTGGGGAAAGAATGGGAAACAAGAGACCAGGAGACCCACTGGCACCCGCTGCCAAAAGTCTGCTGAGGGGCTGGGCTTGTAAGATTGTAAATCATCTGGAGCAGGAGAGCTGCATTAGTTAATCCCAGATGAGGATCAGGTCACCTGCCTTGCAGCCCAGACCATTTCCCCGGGACCACTGCACTGGCTCAGATCCTGTTGGCTCCAATTCCACCCTTTGTTCTATTTTTGTGCAATAGGTTTTTTAATTAGTAATTCTGTTGAATTTATAACACGTTGCGACTGCACGTCCCCTGAGCATTAATAGAGCACAAAGAAAAAAGGAGGCAGTAGTTTAATGCCAGATCATCGTGGGCCCAATTCATAAAAATGTTATACTTTTTATGTAGGAAAAGGAGCGTCCATGCCTGTATTTGGAATTCACTGAATCTTCTTTCTTATGCATAAAGTTGCCAACTGCTCATTACTCACTGAAGAGATTCGTAACTCAAAAGAGGGCAGAGGCAGAAGAAAAATGAGCATGCCCTACTTAATGTGTAAAATTCAAATATTAAAAAAAAAGAAAGGAAGAAAATCTGGCAGGGATGCAGGCTAAGTAAATCATCCCTTTAAAAAAGAAACCTCTAATAATTACTTAAGTACAAGATTCGTGGCTGATAACTATTCAGAGCAAAGATATGCGCATAACCTCACTTCAGCTTTTAAACAGCTCTTGTGGTTATTATTGTTTTACACAATGGCAAGTCTATTTTCCTAGAAAATTGTATACTTCAAACAAAACCTTAATATATTTTTTGGGGGAGCCACATTCAAGCAATAGATTATTAGGGGAGAAGATGTTCTTCCATTTACAGTGCTCCTAGAACAGAGAATACAGAGAAAACACATTAAGAGCACTACATATTTTTCCTTTGCTATAACCCAACCCAGACTTGTGCCCAGAAGAGGCAGCATCCTTTGATCACTGCAGATCCATATTGACATGTCCCATGCCATCCTTCACTCTCTAATCTCTCAGCGCTGTGCACATTGAACACATTGCTGTACACACACTCATTACCATACTGAACAAGAAACCACATATTCTGCACCAGAAACCACAACTAGACAAAAGTCATTGGTCAAAGATCATTTACATTCCTTTCTAGTTGCTTCTACTCCCTTCAGAGAAACTGATTTATCAAGAGACTTAGGCTGTAGTTCCTTCCTAGTGCAGTGCTTCCTGCACTTGTGTGGGGACAGGAGAGCCGAGAGGAGATGCAGCAGCTTTACTTTGCCATTGTTTTTCCTTTTCAGCTTCCTGACTTTCTAGCTCTCTCATCAATTGTGAGAAACTGCTGTCTCTTCTCACCCCACTTGGCTCCCTTGTTGGAGGAGGGAGAAGGTGGAAGGAGAGAAGATGACGCACGTGTTAAAGTGCAAAAGCCCTCAAAGCACACAGAGGGGGAGCTGTGTGTTATGAACTATAGAGCTGCTGGATACCAAAGACAACGCGGTACCAGCTCAGTGCAGTGGAGTTCCATGATGAGGTGTGGTGTAGGGGTTTGAACTCCAAGATGGGGACTGGCCCATCAGATGTGGGGGGGGAGTTCATGAATGCTGAGAGTTTGTTTAGAAAACAGTGAGAGTGTTAGGCAATGGCCTCACACCTCAGGATGGTACTCTTGCATTGCAGTGATTCAGTGGAGAGCAGGAGTGCTGTTGCAGCTGCAGCAGGCACTGTGATGTGAGCTGGACAGCTTCTGGGTCTGCATTCATGTTGGCTCACTATGTACCAAATCCCTTCTCACTCTTTCCCCAGGAGAGGGAGAGAGCATGCACATCTTTGCATCTCCTATTTATTGATAGTACCTGGGGCACTCCCTGGAGTTATATGTGCTCTTACAGAGGCCTCAGCTTTTCCCAAAATATGTTAAGTCTGGTGGAAGTGGCAGATAAAGAAATAGCCAACCATTTTTTGACTCTCAAGGCTGACTAGTACATAGATAACCCATAGCAAACTGTAGAAATCATTGCCATTGGTTTCAGCACAAGCAGGATATAGCCTTTAAATGAGGTCAGCTATGAAGCCATGGATTTGACATCAGAAGCAATTCCTGATGTACTCGTTATCTGCTCTCAGAGGAGGCCTGGCTTGCTGCCACAACCAGCAAGATACAAAATCCAGCAGCTTATTCTGGAGTTCTCTTTGGTTTTTTTACTAACAGGCAAGATTCATGGACTAGAATAAAAGACTTAATTATTGGAGACACGGTCTGAGGTATGTCTCTGCACTCATTTCATACTGGAGATCTTAAGAGAGCTCAGGCAACTCTGCACACACCTCTGAGTCTTTAAGGGGATGATGGTTTCAGTTGGCAAAAGGCACTGAGCTCCAGTATGTTGTTAGGTGATGCATTTTGAAAGCATGTGGCTGTCAGATCCATTACCCTATCCTAAGTCAGGCACAGCCAGTTTCTTCCCCTCAGCCAGTATTTCCCCGGCACTTGCAAATGGATGTAACATTTTCCTGCTCTGCCCTTTATAGAATCATAGAATAGTTAAGGTCGGAAAGGACCTTAAGATCATCTAGTTCCAGCCCACCTGCCATGGGCAGCGACACCTGCCACTAAACCATGCCACCCAAAGCTCTGTCCAACGAGTCCTTGAACACTGCCAGAGATGAAGCATTCACAACTTCCCTGGGCAACCCATCCCAGTGCCTCACCGCCCAAACAGTAAAGAATTTCTTCCTCATATCCAATCTAAACTTCCCCTGTTTAAGTTTGAACCCCTTGTCCTGTCACTACAGTCCCGAATGAATAGTCCCTCTCCAGCATCCCTATAGGCCCCCTTCAGATACTGGAAGGCTGCTATGAGGTCTCCACACAGCCTTCTCTTCTCCAGGCTGAACAGACCCAGCTTCCTCAGCCTGTCTTCATACGGGAGGTGCTCCAGTCCCCTGATCATCCTCGTGGCCCTCCTCTGGACTTGTTCCAACAGTTCCATGTCCTTTTTATGTTGAGGACACCAGAACTGCACACAATACTCCAAGTGAGGTCTCACAAGAGCAGAGTAGAGGGGCAGGATCACCTCCCTTGACCTGCTGGTCATGCTCCTTTTGATGCAGCCCAGGATACGGTTGGCTTTCTGGGCTGCAAGCGGACACTGAAGCCGGCTCTTGTTCATTTTCTCATCAGCAAACACCCCCAAGTCCTTCTCAGCAGGGCTGCTCTGAGTTTCTTCTCTAACCTGTAGCTGTGCCTGGGATTTCTCCAACCCAAGTGTAGGATTCCCAGCTGCACGTACAGTTTCTGTGACAATTCAAGAGCTGCTCAGCAGCATCATAGAAGTGACCACATTTTAATGACGCCCCAAGCAATTCCTGTCTTCAAAAAGTTCATTAAAAACATTGCCTAGGATAAGGGCAGCTATGTGAGCATAAGATACTTTATTATTTTATTGGGCATCTGATTTGTATCTCACTTGCACAATTTTTCACTGGATTGACCTTATTGCCCTCACTGAAGTTTACTAACAATGCATACAGATCATAATCAGTCCATATAATTATATATCATAATTATCAGCTTCTATAAATTGGTGTTGGTCCACTGAAGTCTAATTACACCACCTAAGGAGCTGACTCATTTGTTATGACTCTGTTATACAATAGGCTGAAGCTAATTATACTGTATGTTTGTGTATGCATCTTGGTATGTATTTTCTGCCTCCCTCTATCCTCTTTCACTCCCCATTGCTTCTCCAGTGTTTCCAATTACATTAGTTATTTTGCTTGCCATGGAAATAGTTTCCAAGAGACACTTTTTGGGAGCCTGGAATAAACTGACAGATTGGAGGCTTGATTTTGTGGCCTCATGCTGGCTGTGATCTAGAGGTGTCAAATTGCCTACATTTTTACAAATCTAACCTTTCAACACATTTTGGAGGCAAATTTACTGCTGGATATATGCTTGCAGTTCATTCACTAACATCCCAAGCAAAGAATATTTCCAGTCTTTTTAGAAAGTGAGCTTGTGCTGAAAAATACAAGGAAATGGCATTTTTGTTAGAGCTGATGCAGTGGTGAGAAGTAGAAACCCTGGATGAGACTTTTTGCAGAAAGGAGGGAGAGAAACGACCATGGAATGTTACTGTTCACCTCTCTGTATCTGAAATGTCCTTGTAGGTGTACCAGCAGTGTCGTCCAGAAGTGGGCAATGGTGCTCAGCCCTTTTGTGGTATCTGGGGAAAGGGCCTGCAAACTCCATGCGTCCCTCAACATGTTTTGGACAGCTCTGTGACATATGATCCAAACTTACTTGTCTGATGACTGGCAGCAAGTTTCAACTGTTACTAAATCAATTGGAGAATGCTTCCAGAGGTAGCATTGGGTATATGAGATGGAAGTGTCCAGATAAGGGGAATATGAAGTGGGTATATCTAATGCTATAGGGAGTTTCCATGGAACAGCTGACATGGGGCTCATTCAAATTTCCAGAGGCCGGGAATTAAATATTACATATTTAAATGTAGCAAATGTTTTTCTTTCGCTCAAGCCAGCTGCAATCAGATTGCCATTTTCTTTACCTTGTTTTGCCTCTAAGTGCCTGCAGTCATTTTATTCACTGATTTGTTCTGTATTAAATACAGTGGTGTGGCTTTGCTGAGTAATAGGTCTATGACCATCCCAGCAGTCCTGTTGCTGTAGGGATAATGCTGACCAAACAGATTATCAGGAATCACTGTTCAGCTCCTGCATCCTTGCTGGGTGAGACAGCAGCACTCCCACAGCACAGGTCCCTGCACGTTGCTAGTCAGGCAAGGGAAGGTACAGGGTAGCAGTAGACAGCATAGCCTTGGTGAGCCTTGAAGTAGGGTGAAATGTATGAATGCAATGGATGCACAAACAGTATTAAAAAGTAATGTCATGTTTAAATGGGCTCTGCATAGCATACTCTGGTTTTAGTGGCCAAATCCATGTCTGTTGTGGTCACCTTCCCTGTCCTTCCAATCAAGTCAAATGTCACACAACTTTTGTTAACAGCCTGGAGATACAAGCGTCAGGGACACAAACTTACATCAAACTTACTGTGTCATAACAGCTGTAGGATAGAAGAGTGCTGCTTGCACCTTGTGCAGCCTACAAGACAAAAGACAACAAAATTTAAAAATGCCTTGACTTATGCTGTAGCTGTTCCTTATTCATTTCTATAAGTACTGTTTGCTCCGTGGGAAGCTGAAAACCTCAAACTACCAAAAGAAAAGCTATTTTTTTATTTTCTTGGTCTAGTAAATCACCTCTCTGCTTGGGATTAGACCCTCTCTTTTTCCTTCAGAAAAGCTGTTCTGTGAATTGCTGTATTGAGGCTCTGGCTTCATGTGGTGCAATTATGGTATTTAAAAGAGGGATCTTTTGTCAGATACTTCTGTTTAGGTGTGCAACTGATAAACAGATTAAAGTCAAAACTGTGGGGAAAAGCAGACTACTAATTAAACCATCAAAGGCAACCTACAGCAGATTTCGTTAAATCCCCTGGTCTTTAACCAGGTGGAACCCAGTCACTTTAACAGAGCCGATGAGGCTGTGGTCTATCATTGCAGTAATGGCAAGATGCTGCATTCTGTGGAGGCTGTTTGCAGCCTTTATCTCTGGTTCTTGTCTAGTTTCAGCTGCTTAAATTCATTGTGTGAATTTATTAGTCACTTGTAATTTCTTCATTGATTTTTGTTAAACTGTTTCCTGGCTCATGATCTTGGCAACCTGTTGCTGCTGGTTAAACAAGCTTGCTTGTCTAGCAGGTTTTCCCATGTCACAGTTTTAGTATTAACTGTTATTGAGTAATGCTGTTCCTTATCCAGCATGAGATCAGACTTCATAACAAGTGGATCAAAGCCATGCAGTTTAGATCCAAACATCAGAGATGAATCCAAGGTTAAGTTCAGAGTGGGATTCGTATTATCTCATTAATTAAAGGAGTTTCTAGTCCTGTGTTTTGATATTGGGTCCATCTTTGATAACCAATGGTCAAACGTGATGAGCTCCTAAATTGCCAAGCAAAGAGGTTTAACACCTGCTGAGATATGTGGCACAAGACTTCCCAAAGAACACTGTTGTATTTAAACAACACGACTTGTGCTGGCAGCTGGAGAAACCTGCTCGGTTAATAGGTGGAAACCTAAGAAGGAGCAAAGGGACAATTTTTTTTTATCAAAGTACTTTGGTTCATATTAAATGCTACACATTTCTGAACACTCTACTCAGGTTTCTACCCAAATACCAAAAGGCTGTTATAGCCATATCCATAACAAAGGCAGAATTACTGAAACCTCATGTGAGAAATGCTGTTCTTAACATTTCCTTCAGCTGAGTTTTGCAAATGAAGTAATGTTGATCTGTTCAGATATGGCCCAAATGTTTGTACTGATTTTGTAGGGTGTACTCTAGGCATCTGAGCCATGGTAAAGGTTTGACCCATCACCTCTCCGACGCCTAGACCAATATGTCATGATGTGCAGTGATGCAGAGAATACTGCATTTCCCAGAAGCTTTTAACACTGCAGTGTGATGAAAACACATCTTGATATGTGACTTTTAAGTACAAAAATTTATATATTTTACTAATACTTAAAAAAAGCCTCCTCAGAATGTATTTTAATAATTTTGATTTGGATTCTTCTATTTTAATTGTAGGCAGAGAATTGAACCATCATGAGTGATGAGGAGGTTTTTTCTTTAAAATAATAAGAATAGTTGTTTTCCTATATAGACACACATTTGCACTGACAAATATTTGACATGTTTCAGCCAAAAAGAAAGACAAGGGTAATAACTGTGTAACTTTTCTCTCTGGAAAGAGCCATGACTTGTGTAATTGTGGCCTGCTAGTTTATGTAATCTGGGAAAATTGATATAAGCCTTTGAAGCATTCTGAAGTTTGTGTTCTGCCAGGGTTTAAATGAACTCAGTTCCTGTTCTCTATGCTCAGTTGCCAATGAAAAAGTGAGTATCAGTGTGCTCCTCTTGAGGTATTTTAGAAATATTTCTCTAACATGAAAACTGTGTAATTACAATCTTTTTGCAAACCAGTCATCTCCTTGTTTCTGTCTGCAGATTACACTAAAAGCAACTATATACATCTTTTCTCCTCTAGTAGAGAGTTGTAGAGACTCATGATCCTATATGGGCCCATACCATGTTAAACTCATGAATGACTTCCTTATAATTTCTCTTTCTTATGAAGGATTTTGTACTCAAAAACTTTAACAGTGTTGAACTAAATGAAAGGGGGTTTAACAGACAAACATATGTTTTTCTAATGGTGTTGCCAGTACTGTTAGAGTCTTCCAGCTTTCACAATGACACACATGGTCATTATAGTTTGACTTTTATATTTAAGGGAACATCAACAGCAGAAGAAAAGAGTTGATGCTTATATATTTACCAATCAATTGTCTTTTAACCTTAAATTAAAAAGGAATCATTTCTAGCATGTGCATTTGGGTTACCTGTACTGTGCACTTTGTCCATGTCACTTAAAAGTTTTTTCTCATCTGTAACTGAATCTAGTGACACACACCTATTCCAGAGAGATACCATGAAGATCCATTTCATGTTGTAAAGATGTTCCATCAAAAGGTAATTTCTAGGTCTCAATGTCATCAATATCTCCTATTGATTTTGGTGGGGTTTGCAGTGAAAATAACACTGCATCTAATGACAATGGGAGGCACAAATGTCAAATTTAGCAGAAATATTCCTGGTTTTCCATTTCTGATGGGTTAGCTTTTCCTATATCAACCTGTAAAGGTTACTGATTTTACTTCGTTCACAATGAGCTATGCAAACACATTTAAGACAAGCATCAGGCATAGAACTTTTCCACTCCTTCCTGTTTTCCTGGATACTTTCAAAATTATTTTCATGTGTTCAGCATTGCCATTGCCACTTAAAAGGAGGAAAAAAATGTCTAATGTGTGGTATTTAGCTAATTGCCAGCCTCCAAGCAGGGATGTAAATTCCAGCAACGACGCATAAAGGTAATTTGGGGTCTGTTGATATTTTTGGTGCTGAGGTCAGCGCAAAAATATTAGAAGTAAATGTGAATACGGTAAATGGATACTTTCAATTTTACTTGTCTCTGGGGAAAAAAAAAATAAGAAAAGGTTGGATTCACGTAAAAAGCCTTTTATTCTGAGAGGATGTATCTTGTGTTTGTAAGATATTTTATGACCTGATCATATGTTACACGTAATGTTCTTAGACCCCTGAACTTTCACGCTATTGCTTTGCAGTAGCGTGTCCAGAAGGCCTGGGTGAGTGCAACAGAACATGCTGGAGATGTTGCTACTGAAGCCTCTGTACAAAACACTGACACTTGGCTATAACAGTGAGAGAACCTGTCTCTGTTTTCCCAGAATGTTGTAGTGACTGTCGCTCCTTCCTAGTCCCACCTAGACCTTGCTGGCTGCAGCAGGAAGTTTTAAACAAAACCTTCAAATGTGTGTTTTACGCACGGTGCCAGTTTTCAAGTACAGGAGAGAATCCAGGTGCCAATTTATTACTAATTGTCCCTCTTGGCTCTGTCTGTTTGACTTCTTGGAACAGCCAACCATCCAGATCACTGTAAATACTAATCTACTTATACTTAATGTATCAGGTTTTCTTTGATGTTACCAAACATGTTGCCTCTTATCTTGGTTGAATGCACAATCCAGACACAGTTAGCATTAATAATGTTGTGTCTGCTGCTTCATTATGGAGAAAATAGAGAAGTGCTTCCTTTCAAAATGATAACTTTTCTGCACTTCAGTAATGATCAAGCCTATTTGATTTGCACCCTATTTAATGTTCAAAATGACACATTTACTTCCCTGAATCTAAAAAGAAAGCTAAGACCCTGATCCCAGGGATTGTATGTATATGATTAGCTTGACACTCACTAGCCCTTTCCATCAAGTAATATGTATGAATGAATATGTGCAGGACTGAGGTCCCATGATCCACCCACTTGCAGTGCTGTCCTGAAGGCAAGGATTTTGCCAATATATATAGTCAGCTTTCAACTCACAGAGGGTCTGTGAGCTTTGACTGGCAGGGTCAGATCCATTTAGTTCTCTATTCATGTAATATTTTGCTAGATCATTGGCTTAAGTAGAACAATTCATGAAAGTAAAGACTTTTAGTTAGAATCCAAAGAGTTAAAAAAAATTGCATGCACTAAATTTCATTATATAGAAGATTAAAAGTCATTCACTAAATTCCACATTTTTGTAAACGTAAGGCCTGATCTTCACCTGAAATAAATTGCCACAGAGTTATTGACTTCACTGGTGCCACTGCAATTAATATCAGCTAAGCAGAAGTCAGGTACCTATAGAGTGACATTTCAGTCTTTCCATGACTCATTAAATAGACCACAAACTCCCTGTGAACCTGATCTAAAACCTGTATCTCAATTACTTGATCATCCTAAAGAATGGCTAATTAACAACTGTATGCTGTAAAAAAAAAAAAAAAAAAAAAAAAAAAAGAAAGAAAGGAGATATATTTTCATATTTTCCATTTGGCAGAATATTATGTTATGAATAATATAATATGCACTTCAAGATCTTGTTAATTTTGATGTGGTAATGAATGGGAATTCCTAGTGGAATTTTTTGTCCAGAAATATGAATGGTATTAGCTCAACATTATATGATTAAGCAATAAGACCTGCTGAGGCAGGCACTACTCAGAGATGATTGACTGCTTTAATTGATTGACATCCAGAGGTAAAGCCAAGGGCACCAATTTACAGATCAGGTCAATTATCTCCTGGTAATGCCCAGTTGGTATGCCTTATTACTATGCTAATATTAACTGTTATTGAAACATTTTAATGAATTTTTAATTTAAAAGTAGTAAATTTAGAAAGGGTGAACATTAAATTATTCAACTGAAAATAATGGGAACAGAAATATTCTGCTTCGCTAATGGTGATGTAAAAGTTTTGTTGTGCATACCAATACTTCTAGAGATCATTTTAGTTTATCTCTCAGGGAAGGTGAATTCTGTTTGGTATTTAATAAATCCATGATGTGGCAGCACAAAATAGCTGGGGATCACCAGTGCTGCTTCCAGAATGTGGGAAATAACCATGGCCTGCCACAGCCAAAAGTCAGGTAAAGCCATCCCAGGGAAAGAACACTTCCTCTAGAGATGTTAAAAGTCTACTTTCAGAGGCACTGGAGGGTGTTCTGCATGACCCCAAAGGGGTCTCTACTAGGGAGGGAGCTGAGCACAGGACTGGGCATGTTTGTCCCTCACAGGTGGTACACCCGGCTCTGCCACCCACCCAACCACCCGGTCCCCACTTTCACCACACACTGCTGAAGCACCATCATGAAGCACTGCGTAGGAACCTGGCTCTGTTTGCTGTTCTTGACAAGATCTCACTTCTGTAATTTAACCCAGTCTTTGTTAAGGAAGATTTCATTTCAAAGAGTCTATGATTTTCACAGAGGAAGGGATGCAAGTCCACTGGCTCACTTTCCCACCACAGCCAGCTGCTCAGTGGCTTGTGCCTGCTCCTCTGCTCCAGGTTACCCAGCAGAGCCAGCGAGATAGAGCGTGTACCAGCACACCAGCTCATGCTGTGCAGAAACACAGGAAGATGTAGCATGTTGGGTCTCAGGGATGCATGTAGCCTTTCTGAGGGCCAGGTAGAGACCTTCTGTTAAAGATGCCTGGGAGAAAAGAATATGGATGCAGTTACCATGTCAGCATGCAATAGCAACCACAGAGAGCCAGTGTATAAGGTCCTCTGTGAGCAATCGACACCTCTAGAGCACAGTATCTGATATAAACAGAGAAGTAAGAAACTGAGACATTCACTGAAAATTAAAGGGTGCAAATGGTTTAGGCAGTTATTGAAACATACTGAAACTTCTTTTAGTGTAGGACATGGAGAAGAACAGCTACATGGGTTGTATCCAATAGACAGGAATTGTTTCTTATTCATGTAGCCTCAAAGTAAAGTCAGCATGGTCATGCAATCTTGTCCAAGGAAAAACAGTTTTAAACTAGGAGATCCCTCAAGAAATAACATTAAGAGCACAAGGGCAAATTGTTTCTGTGCAAAAAAATGAGGGCAAGGAAAGATAGTAAGAAATCAGTTTAGGTAAATCACAAGATTTTTCACTTCAAATGCTAGGAAGAAGATGGAAGAGTGGCCTTAAGATCAAAGATTTAAAAGTGCAGTGGGGTGCAGTTAGGCAGACCAGTGCACAAAATGTGTTGCAGCTGGGGATATCAGTGGCCTGATGACATTCCTTGTAAGTTCTGTAAGGAAACTAGAGGAATCACAGGGCTACTGGAAAAGAAGTGTGTGTCACAGGGCTACAGCACAGCAAATCTTGTGTGTCTTTCTCCAAAGGAGAAAGAACAGATGTAGGATGTTTCAGTAAGGGTTTTGACATCATCCCACATTCTATTTGCATCTGAAATCTAGGAAATTGGTTGAAAAGCCAGAGTTCCTGGCAAACACAAAGGGGGTGGGGGGGCAGTAAAACTAGTGAGCCTTTGTGGGAATCTGCTGCAGGCTCCGTACTTCTCAGTATTTTCATTAGTTGCATAGATCATGTACGTTGTAGTATCTTCAACACTGGGGGTGTTTAAGAACATGTTAGACAAGTATCTGTCATGGGTGACACAGAAGATTTGATCCAGCCTTCAGGCAGGAGCATGAGCTAGGTGACCTCCATGGTCCTTCCAGTCTATCCTTCTGTGCCTCACATCAAAATATTTTAAACTTACATGCCAGAATTTAAGCCGGAATGGTCAACACAGAGATAAATATTCCTTTCTGTCAATGCTATTATGTGGGCTGTAACCTCTAGCAGAAGGGTGGGGGGAGAAAGGGATGCAGTAACATCTTAAATCACCACTGTAAGACTCAACAGAGCTCATCTGTCAGCAAGTCTTGACAGGAGAGTCTTAAAAAAAAATACCCAAACAGGACTAGCAGGTCTGCAGACTAAGTGGCTTTTTTATTGCTCTTTGTACCCCCCTTTCTCCCTCCATTTACTCTCTCTCTCAGCCCTTATTTAAGGGAAGACAAACTCAGTTATGCTCAAGTTCAAATGAAACTTTCCAACTTACAAAGTTTCATTGAGTACCAAATGATGCCAAGCAAGCGTGCCTGTCTCTGGCTGATATAACATTGCACGACTCCTTTCCCTGAGACCGGCATAAATACCAGTTATCAATCTCACAGGCAAGGGAAAGTTAAATGAAAGATTGAGGGAAATGTGCATGATGACAGACAAGCTTTGCACACCCCTGTTGGGTGTTGCAAGTTGCTCAATCATACTGAAAGTGTAGCTGTAACATGAGATGCAAATACCTTCTACATTTTCGGGGTTTGGGGTCAGTGCCTCAGTTTGTCCATAAAAAAAGACTTTTGCAGACGTGGTTTCCAGCCGCCTTTCTGCTCTTCGGTTTTCCTAACTGGGGTGGTGAACATTCCCCAGCCTTTTGAGTGCTCTGTGCTGAATAGATGGAAACAACCAGTTGAGAGCTATGGATTTAATTGTGCTATAAGGGTTAAAAATTGCTACTGGTAATTTATCCAAGGCTTGAATTTCATGTTTACACAATGTACAGTAAGGACCCCAAGTTACAAAAAAAGCTAAATTATGCATCTAGCACTATGCTGTAGGTAGATTATATAAATGAAAGTTCTAACTAGTTTCAATTCCTTATGTATATTTTAAAAATAACTTCTGTTAATGCTCTTAATTTTGGAATAACTTTTATGGGCAAGGGATCAACAGTGATGTGAAGATGAATTTCACATCCCTCTTAATCCATGCCATGAAGTTACTCAAAAGTCAGTGAAAGATCAGTTCTAGTTCAGCCCACACTGATGCCCTAATCTGCATGCTGTCATCAGGCAATAGTGAGTTTGGAACATGCCTTATGGGAGCCTGGCAGATGTTGCACAAGCTGCCTTTTCCTTCCTGCTTCCTGGGCTTTAGTCAGTCATACACTCTGTGATGGCAGTGTGCAGGAACAGGATCCTATCATCCCCTCAGTAATTGCTCTAAGATTGCTTCACTTTGCCTATTTCGTATTCACAGGTCTCTGCAGTGTTATTTTCCATAATCCAGCCACATAACAGAAATTATGTTGCAGTATTATCCATGTTGCTCCTTTTTGTAGGAGGAAGAGTTCACTGGCAACAACTATTGCCAATGGCAGCAGGTAATGTTTGAAGAGACTACAGAATCCCAGCTAAGGTTCCTTTGGGGGTTAGTTAAAGCAGGATCTCTCAAACCATACAGTATTTTGCCTGTTCCAAGTGCTCATTGGTGGGGAATATCTGGATGGTGTTTGCAGGAAGGCAGCAATTGCACTGGCCCATGCATCAAGCCAGCCAGGTGCCCCGCAACTCATGCACAAAGCTGCAGTCATCATAAAACTGAGCCTGGGAAAATAAACCCTGCTTAGAATATTTTGCATTAATGCAAAACGCTGTGACTACACAGCATTTTTATTAGATGTGGTGGCATGATGAGGAGCAGAACACATCCTCCTGGAGAGGAACACAGAGACTTTACTAAACTCCCTCTTTGTGACATTGCTTCTATCATTGTGAAGGATGTGGTGTTTCCCAGAGGAAACTTCTTTCCAAAGTCCATTTCTTTTGGTCACTAAAGGTACAGGTTTACTACTGTATTTCATCTACTGAATGGAATTAGACTTTCTTTTTCACCACATCTCTAACTTAGGATGTCTCTTGGTGGTTGTTTTTTGTTTCTATACAAATGGGCTAAATGCACGCTACTGTGTTGGCTTGTAACTGAGGTCCCTAATTTACAGCAGATTGTGAGGACTGGCAAAGAGCTGGTTATTTTAAGGGACATACCTCCTTCCCTAATCACCACTTTCAATTTTGTAAGTACATGAGACATTAGTAATTTCAATCTACACTGAAATGTATAAAATCGTGGTCTGGACATCTTTTTATAATTAAAAAATACATACATAAAATAAATCTAAGACTAAAAAGACATTTCAGTAAACCCTTTACGCTTCTCAGACTCAAGTATTTTGAACTGGTTTTGGCCTTGGCCCTGCAGTAGTTACTTCCCTGATGTCAGCTGAAATCCTGTCTGGATGGACTTTGTTATAGTATCAGGTGCTCCTGCAAAACAAATAATGGTTTATTACAGCAAAAAACATCATTAGGGGATGTTCCATCCATTGCAAAGTATTTATTTTCTAGATACGAAAAACTGCAGAAAAGCATCAATCTGTCTTTAATGCATGTGTAAGAAATGGGATAGTACAGTGAGTTCAGGCAATATATATATATCTCAAAATACATGTCAATCAGATGAATAGGAGGTAAAGCCACTTTCTTTTAAAGGGTGAAGGACATTGTGTCCTACAAGAAAGAAGGCATTGCTCATCTGTGCCAAATCTCATATTGTTGTAATGGACTGATTCATTTCATTTAGTTTGATCAGTGAGAAGTTTACTTTTCAAATCACCGGAGCTGCAGGGAAAAGGAGAAAATACACATCATGCATGTATAGGCAATTTGTGCCAAACTATTCAAGAGCAATCTAAGTTGTCAGCAAACAGGACTATTTGCTGGGTGCTGGTATCTGCTGTATGTCGCATATTATCTATCTGTAACAACTCTGCAAGTCATTCTTTCACTCTTGTTCTCTCTCTTTCATCACATTAGATTGTGTAGAGGCACTTCAAGGTAAATTCTTAAAACAGTGTGGGAGATGCATGTTGGAGAAAAAGTAAGAAGCAAATATCTTGAATGCTTTTAACACAACGCCATCTGTCACCTATTTTGACAACTTACCTGCGCATGTCACCTCTGTCTCACGCTGCTGTGTCAAGTCATATTGTGTTATCTCAGAATAGCATATTTTGGAGCTAGGGCTGCCTTAAAAATGCTGCATGCTTAGTAATTATAAGATAGGCTTCTGTGCATAAAGAATATACAGGATGAATTATTTCTGTTCAGCCACTTCCACAGCCCTGCTGTGTGTGGTGTTATCCTGTAATGAAGCTGCTCAGTGACACCACACTCTTAGGGGAGCTCAAGGTCAAGAGACTCGTTTGCATCGTGAGTGCAACACCCCTTGCTGAAGTACTATTCCACATTGCCCTCACTGATATATTTCATTGCCAACTGCTCCTTCCAGGTTGTGCAAGATAACAAGTCAGCTAAGAATACTCAGAGATGACAGTAATATAAAATATTAATAAGGCCTTATAAAAAACAATCTATAGGCTCTTCAGCAGCTGTGATTTTGCTTTGCAGCTTTACTGTATTAAAAGAGTACATTCAACTTGCAATCTAGCCAGTTTCAAAAGCATGTTACCTGTAGGCTTCCTGATAATTTACAGTCAAAAATTATTGTCTTTTTAAGCATTTTCTGTCACTGTTTGGAGCAGGAGCAGGAGGAAGAGAAGTGCTAGAACCAAAGTGAAATCAGGCTGAAAATACAGAGGGAAGATGTCAGCTACACACAGTAATCCAATATGGGAAATAAAAGGAAATCCTCCCTCCCCAGTTTCTTTTCCTTAATGGCTGCCACTTAGTCCTTCCCTTTACATGTGAAGGTACACATCTCTCATGAGAGATGGGAAGCAGAGTGTGGCCCTTTAGAAACTCAGAGGAGGAGGGAGTGCCTGAGGGGCTGGCTGATGCCTCCTTATTCCAGCTCTCAGGTACCTGCAACTCATTTGGGATTTTTGGGGTGGGAGAGCCTCAGTAATTCACGAGGATGAAATATACACTTAATGTTGTTTTTCAGAATTGATAATTGGTCACCAAGGGTACATGGATGTGAATAATAACGCAGGTGGGGGTGATTGTTGCGAAGATGGTATTAAGTCTGTGCAGCACAGGCTCCAATTCTACAACTGGTTGTAATGAACAGAAGGAGTCTCTCTGACTCCATTCAGCTGCTCATCAGGCCGTATCCGTGTCCAAATGCCGGAGCCGTCTGGCAAACTTGCCTACTCACATTCTTGAGGGAAGTGTGATATGTGAGACTCGTCGTGGAATTTGGAGCCCGAATGCTTGTTAAGTACCAGAGCGCTGGTCCTGCTGCATGCCTTCCTGGTGTTCAGGGCGTTAAGGACTCCAGCATTACGATGTTTTGAAGCTGTGCAGAGAGAAAGTGCAGATCTTGGAAAATGGTAGAAAAGAAAAAGTTCAGGGATTTTGTTTAGTGGCCATTGCTGTCTAAAATGCATCTGTCTCCTAAAAATTACTTCCAGAGATTATAAAACTGCTCTAACTTGGTCTGCAGTATAGTTGGGAGAGAAGTAAGGAGTGCTCAAAGGCTGAGCTTTCCTTTTGGGCCTGTAACACAACAGCATGCAGGCATTCCTAGCATTTAGGAATTTCCTCTCCTCTGGAGACCTGGTAGACTTTGGGAATAGGCTGTGTGATGAAAAGGCACTGTGTAACTTGTACTCCTCTTGCACCTAGCAACCTTGGCTGAGCAGGATAGGGCTAAGCACCCTGGCACACATTGTGACATTAGCCAGTGTCAGCACACTCCTTTGGCAAAACCAAATATAATCATTAGATAGCATTTATGTATCCAGCTTGTAACTGTCCTGCCCAAGCTTACACAGGAGGTGCTTGCTACTCACAGGTTTGGAGATACCAAGCGGCAATGGAAATGCATTGACAAGTTCTGCAGTGGCGAAACTTGTTTGTTTTAAACCTGCTCTGTACTTCAGTAGGATCATTTTGGAGCCCAAATGTATACATATTTCTGGGGTGGTTTCTACTATGTTATTTTTGGTGGATTTTCTTAGATTACATCTTGCCTAAAGCTATGGGAGACAGCACATGGTACAAGAGGCAGGTCCTGAGCTGAAGCACATCACGCATGTGACACATAGAATCATAGAATAGTCATGATTGGAAAGGACCTTAAGATCATCTAGTTCCAACCCCCTGCCATGGGCAGGGACACCTCACACTAAACCATGTCACCCAAGGCTCTGTCCAGCCCAGCCTTGAACACCACCAGGGATGGAGCATTCACAACCTCCCTGGGAAACCCATTCCAGTGCCTCACCACCCTTATAATAAAGAACTTCTTCCTCATATCCAATCTAAACTTCCCCTGTTTAAGATTCAACCCGTTACCCCTTGTCCTATCACTACGGTCCCTCACGAAGAGTCCCTCCCCAGCATCCCTGTAGGCCCCCTTCAGATACTGGAAGGCTGCTATGAAGTCTCCACACAGCCTTCTCTTCTCCAGGCTGAACAGACTCAACTTTCTCATCCTATCTTCATACAGGAGGTGCTCCAGTCCCCTGATCATTCTCATGGCCCTCCTCTGGACTTGTGATACAGCATAAAGGCCCTTGAATAATGAGCTAAGGAGACCATTATCTAGTGTGAACAGTACATCTGATTGCATGTAGAAGATTCCTTTGCTTCTCAGTGAGAACTGAAGTCCCAGTACAGGAGTCACAAACGCAACTGTACATGTGGCTTCCACCCAAGCTCCCTAGTATTTCCCGCTCTTCGTGTAGGACAGCAGTGACAAGATATTGTATGGTGGAACTGTTGCTGGTAATTAGAAAGTTCACCAGACTGAGGAGTTGAAAGAGCACTTTTGTAGCTTAATAACAGATTGTTGGCTTAAGAGAAGGGAGAGCCAGCCTGAGCTCTGCCAGGGGCCTGTCCATGTAAGATTTATTTATTATTGCAGATTTCCTGTTTGTACTTGGGCTTTAGATGGCAGGGAGGGATAAGAGAGACTGCAGGGCTACTGTCAACATTTTTCTCTCCATATACTGATCTACCTCCTGTACTGCTGGGAGCAGGCACAGGGAGGTCTCCCAAGTTTTGGGTTCTCCTAGAGGCTCTCTAGCCTTTCCTACACATACAAAGTTCTTGTTTCCATGCCTTGTGAACCATATAAAATAGGGTCTTTAAGGTAGAGTCCTATGAAATATGACATGTCTAGGCAAGAATGAACCACTGAAATTTCTTACTTGGTGTTTAGACTGCACGAGGTCAGACATGGCAGAACCTGCAGCTCCATTGCAGTGACCATAACAGCATGGTCCCACCAGCCCCAGCTAGCATAATTGTTGAAGGGTTAGCACTGGGAGTATGGTGGATGCAGGCCAGCCCTCCTCCCTGAGAACACCCAGACCACTGCAGAAAACCATCTCATCTCTGCCTGTCATCTGTTGACAGCACTCTGATACTGGATGGGCAGACACTGCCGAAAGTTTATCTTGGGGTCAAACACCAGGCGTTATAAAGGTCGTTAATGTTTTCCAAGTAATGTTCTGTTTGCTTCTCAAAGCCTCTGCCAAGTTCCTCTGAGCTGTGTTCATAAAATACTCTGGATGGCAGTAGGTTTCTAAACCAATGTGTGGTACATCAGTAGCATCTCAGAAAAGAACATTCATGTTACCTGGAGCTGTTGAGGTTGGCTTCCTCACCAACAGAACTCTTATACTTGCAATAAAACCAAATCCATACTGTTTATATTTTATCAGTTTTGCAGATTTAGGAGTATTGTATTAACCAAAACAGGCTCAGCTGTTCATGTTTCACAATCTATCCCCCCTGAATGTTATTTTTACAATATAATGATCTTGTGCTGTGTATCACTCTTGGCTCTGGCAATCAATTTAGAAATTCAGAGGAGGACACAGGATTACTTGCAGAATGGATGCAAGGAAAGACATTGTTCTAGTAGCAGTTGATCATATGTCTAAAACAGGTCAATTAGGGATGGCGAAGATACCATTTTGTTTCATTTTAAGGTTTGTAACCAGGCTTGATATATTTTGCATATTACTTTGTACAAACAGTTTTTTTGTAGTGTTTGGTGACCCGTATGCTTACTCTTTTTCATTTCTGGTAAACTGATACCAATGAAAGAAAATTGTCTACATACCCAAAGCCAATCTCTGCTTCTAATTAGAGCATGGGCACACATCCCTTTCAGTCACTGTCCCATGACCGGTCCCTCACCCCTTCCCTGAAGTTCTTGTCACCTCAAACTTTCTGCCTTCTTCCTTGACCTCTTTCAGCTGCAACAAGGTGGGTTACTTTAGCAATGCCAGTACTGGGTCCTTATTAATGTGGTTTCTTGTGTCTGAAATTAGTTAAGGAGCAATTACTTGAGCAGCAGAGCAAGCAGATGAGCAAGCAGATGAGAGGGGATAATGATTTGCAGAAGGGGAAGTTGTGAGCAGACGGCAGGTGGGATGAGTGCCCCTTCAAGCAGGGTAGATATAACCAGACAAGCTTGTAAATACAGTCTCAGTTGTTACCTACTTGGTATCAACCAAGAAAAGAGGGAGGTGAATTAGGTTCATGGCATGGCATATTTTTATCCACACACAGGTACTTGGGAGTTCACTTTTTATTTTAGTTAATGTTGTTATTGCTGCAGCTGAATCTGCTTATTCTAACTATATATTTATGTACATTCAGCCTAGTTGCCTGCAGTATTATTTTCTGAGCTTCTTCAATATTATTCCTGCCTTTCTTATGTTGAGATTTCGGAAGTGAATATTGAGTCCTTTAGGAACACTACTGCCAGTGGAGCATACAAGGAGGGCTTCTACATGCTTAGCCACTAACAGGGTGTTCTTCAAGCTCCAGATTGTGTTAGGCTTCCATCATCCTAGATTTTGTTTCAAATTGTTCTAATTAATGACTCAGTATCACATTATCAGAAATACATTCTACCTGCTGATTTTCAATGGTGAATTAGCTCTCCCAGTGTATTTTGTCAAATAGGAGACAAGGACTATGTTCCATAGCAGCAATCTTAGGGACCTTATTTGGCCATGTCCATCTGCTCTGAAAAATTTATTTTTCCATCAGAAGACATGTTGTCAGAGAAAAAAGCAAACCCAGTAGGACCCAAGCCTAAATAATTAAGGCCAGAGCTTTAGCTTGTGCGAACAGGAATATTGAAATCACAGGATAAATAGCAGGCGTTACCAGCTCAACATCAGCTTTTTTTGTATTACAGCTGTGATAGAAACACTGGCCTTATGTTACAAATAGACAAATAGAAATTAGACTTCCCATATTGTAGTTGGCTTACTCTTTCACTTTTCTTTTTCTTTCTTTCTCTCTCTCTCCCTTTTCTTTTTCTTTCTTTCTGTCTTTCTCTTTTCTCCCCTTTTTTTCCCTTTTCTTGCTCTGTCAAACTATTTTACTAGAGTTCAAGTCAGGCATTCCTGATAAACCTGTGTTACCAGCACAGCATTTAGTCATAAAACTTCAGAACAAAGGGAATGAAAAGCATGTTTCACAATATTTATTTCCTGCGGGTCTTGGATCAATAAGGAAGGATCAATATCCTTCCTAAACTTCTCTGCAAGTGTTCAGGTATAATTTGGATGAGTTAAGTTTAGAGATAAGAAGGCATGTTTCAGCTACATAAAAGAGGTTTATACTGTTATTTCAGAATGAAAAATAGAGTGTGAATAACAATATGTCTTGCAATTTAATGAGCAACGTTAAAGACTGTATTGCCTAAATCGTTGCTGGGCTGCTCAAAGTACTGGCTGGCAGAGAGAATGAAGGAGGTGGCTTCAGCAAATGCAACTTCTGTCTGACCTGATATTTAAAGAGGAGTATAATAGGTATCTTTCAGTACATAATAAGTCTCTCAGATTAAATTCCTTCTCAGTTTCCACTTAACCTTTCAGCCCAATCAAAGAAAAGTTAGGTTGAAATAGTAAAGATGCATTGCTTTGAGTGAGAAGTTTTATCCTAAGACAGGGAGATTGAGTTTAAAGCAATGCCAGAGAAATAAATTGTGAACTAGTACCACATTTCTAGGGCTTTGGCTCCCAGAATGTTGGCAGAGGGTATGCTTGCTGAGTTCTTTTGCCCAGAGCTGCAAAAGGATGCTCACAGGAGGCTGGAGAATAACGAATGCTGCCTGAGACAGCCCTGCTCTGCAGTCGGGCATGCCTGAAGAACAGAGCCTCTGTGAAGGATATTTTCTATATGCAAAGAGAAACTGGAGTGACAGACAAAACACGGGTTAAAGGGGGGAGCCAGACAGAGTAAATAAGAGATGAGATTGAACTGTAGCAGTCAAAGGAAAAAAACATCTTTCTCAGACACAGGAATGAATGGTTAGGTTTTGAGATTGGACTCCTTGTAATTGGCTTGAGCTTGAGCTCAGTAAGGAAAGTAGATTTAGTAAGCTAAAGAGAAACAGAACCACTGTATCCTTACAAGAAATATATCCAGGTTTTGACAAAAGGCCTGTTTACCATTTATTTCGCACTACACAGAGATAAGTCCCACCCTGGTGCACGATGGAGCTGCTTATCAGTTTAGCAGCTCTGCAGCACAAGGCATTGCTTCCGACTTCTTCTGGTTCTGGAAGTTACTCTGGAAGTAAAGATGCTGAGGGAAAGAAACTTGCTCAAAGTGGTAGGATGGTGTGTGGGCATTTTGAGAATGAAGTCAGAGTTATTTGGTCTTCCTTTGACATGACTTGTGGGAGTGCTATACCAGGTATGAAGTGACTATTCTCAGTAACTGTTTGACAGTGTCTCATGATCATTTTTTCCATGGCTGAGGACAAATCTCCAGTGCTCTAACCTGCATTACTCAGCTGAAAGCAGTGCAGCTGCAAGAGAAAGTGCCACTGAGAGCTTGTCTTCTCCTATGGACCTAACAGGATGCAGCTACAGCTGATGGTGAAACCTTTGCCCCTAATCCCTATCTGCTTTGGTTTGCTCTTGGGCAGAACTATTATTCCAGCATACATGTGCATGGGTGAGAGTTTGAATTTTACTGCTAATTGTATCACACAAATTGTGTCTATTTCCTATCTGATGCAGTTTGAGACTAGGATAAACCATCTAATACAATCAATTATGTAGATTCTCTGAAATCCTGCACTTGTAGTTTGTTACATGTGGGCTTTGGAAGTTACAATATTACATTAAGTGTAATTGTCTTGATGCATGGCTAGAATCAGCTGCTTTTATAGTCTGTCTTCATCTGCGAGTCTGACTTGGCACAAGTAGTTGTAAGAAATAATTGCCTGTGAATGGCAGATATTTTTTTCCCAAACTCATCTGTTAGGAGATCCTTAATTGTGGAGGCTGCATGAGGCCTCATGTCCCTTCTACTCCTCTGGACTTGGTCTGCAGTTGCCAGTAAGTCAAAGTAGAGTGCAGTTAATTCATCAGCTTTGTAAATCATAGAATCATAGAATGGTTAGGGATGGAAACGACCTTAAGATCATCTAGTTCCAATGATAGCAAATAAGGAAAAGCTGATAAAATAATAAATCTTCATTTGGCAAACAGCAAAGGAAGAGATTAATGAAATTCATTGGCTGGAATTGGAGTTTCACCTACTCATACTGACCTAAAGATGGCACCATGGAGTGAAGGGAATATGAAGCTTTTGGGAAACAAAGCACTTGGAGGAGAACTGCTGTCTTCCAGGAGGTCAGTAAAGTATTTCTATTTCAGAAAGACTGAAGGACTGAAGGATATTTCTATTTCAGAAGGACTGAAGTTGGTTACTCAACATTCCCAACCCAGGCATATGGTCTGCTCTTGGCAGTGTTCTAGTATCTTCTCCAAAGGGTAGACTTTCACAGCAGCTGAAAGGTGTGAGGAAAATGTCTCTGGTCCTTCAGCCACAGAACTATGTGCTTTTCCTTCAGTATACACTAAGAGGTGCAGGCACACTTTCTTTCTCTCTCCAAGAGATATATCTCTGTTCTGAGCTAGGGACAGCCATGCTGTGCTGCACGCCATGTGGGGGATAATGGGGCCTCTGGAGCCTATGCTCTACTTCCAAGCACACAGGATTCTCCCATTTATTCCTTTATTCATTCCACCTAATACAAATATGTTGGCTGTGGGAGGCTGGGATCACACCCAGCTTGACAGAATTACCAGTTTCACAGAAAAGAAAATGAGTTCACAAAGTGATGCCATGCCATACCCATGTAACCCAGTAATAGCAACCCTGGTAGGTATTATTTTGCAGTATAATCCTAGCAACCACATCAGATGGAAGAAACATGACCGTAAAGAGCACGTGTTAGAACTACCCTGAAGCATGTCTGAATTAATTATGCCTCTTAATTTTTTGGATAAAATCAGGTGCTTATTTTATTATTTAAAGCACAAAATCAAAACATTACTCTTTTAGTTATGATGATGCTGATTCTGTGCAGATTGTGTTGGTTTTCCTGCTATCAACAGCAGCTCTGAAAAACTTGACATGATTCCATGCTGTTAAAGAACCAGGAATGAAGTGGTTTATCCCTAAATTGGAACTGTAGTTTAAAACTGAAAAAAAGGAAAGCAAAGTTTGTATTATTGAGGGAAAGAGCGATTAAACTTTTACTAAAAGTGTAAAATAAATCATAATAGCTATAGGATTCTACACATCAAAAGCAGTGCAAGCTATTAACCAATTAATCTTGAAAACACTTCCGTGAGGCAAATAAGTTGGCTACTACACTAACCAAGTTACAGGAAACTTAGATTTATAAAAATGAGTTCTTAACCTGCAACCTAAAAAGGAGGTATGTGCCATCACTTAAGCTTCCTGGGATGATAAATATGCATTTAAAAGGCATGGTTTGCCAAGCAAGTATTATCTGCAGAATTAAATTTAGTATAGAAAGGTAGCATATTCTCCAAGCATTCCAACAGGAGCCTGTGCACATTGTTAACTTCAAAATAGCTCATTTTTTTTCATAGTTCAGTTCCCTTTAGCAGATAAAATGCATTTTGGCAAACTGTGTACCATAAAACATGCCTGTAATCTGCATGCAACATACACCAACAAATTTTTAAAAATGGGAAGTCTGACCCACAGCTGTGTCCCTCAGGCTTTTCTATCAGCAGAACCATTCCACAATCAAAGCTGTGCTGCTTTAGAACTGAAGTATGGCAGTGACGGATGATTCACATCCTAATTGAGTGATATGAGCCAACAAAAATTGTAAGGAGTTGCTCCTTTCCAAAGTTGGTTTAGTGTTTCGCAGCCTCCTCCTGTTTAATCAGAATGTTTGCATTTATTATTATTTTCACCCATCTCTCAGTGCTCATTAATATTAATCCTTGCTTCCACACTACCCTGAGCTGCAGGAACTGGAGCAATGGTGCTGCAGAGTAATTGTGTTTATAACGGTAAATACAATTGATTGCCGTTTCACTATCTGAGCATGAACTTACACATATAGGATCTATTACATTGTGAAGAAATGTCTTAAGTGAATTCCAGTGTCGACTAAATTGATAGTTAAATGCATGAAATCCAGCATTGATAAATGGAAATGCTTTTTTACACAACACATGATTTAACCGTAAGCCTGTCTGCCACAACAAATTGTTCAGACTGAGATTTAGGATTCAGATTTAGATGCTTATATGGAAATCAAAAATAGCCTAATGTTATAACTAATATAACAAATAGTGAAAAGGATATTTGAACCTCATGTTCCAGGATGTAAATCAAGCTCTAAGTACTAGAAAGCAGGATATGAAAGCAGGCTGTTTACATCTGCCCAGTAATGTGCTTTTGCATTTCTCTTGATGTATTAGGTCCCAGTCAGCATCAGACAACAGCTGCTTTGGTTCTGACACAGCACTGATCATTTCCAAGGTGCCTTCTTACACTCTTCCTAGCAGGACAAAATGGCTTATGCTGTGATAGGATCTGGAATCTTTAGTCCAGGCTCAGAACAGCAAGAAAGACATATGACATCATACCATTCTTCCCCAAAGACCCCATTTGTCTCTCCTCACAGACAGGCTGTATTCAAGTTCAGATTGATGACTTTTTTTGTAAACTTAAGATTTTAAATTGGTTTGCAAAGCATATTTACATCCCCCTCTTTTATGTAGTCTTGGAGGTGCAGGCCAGCATTTTTGAGGGAAAGGGTAGATTGCATGAAAAACTTTCGCCCCAATACAGTGTCATGCCTATTGAGCACAGATGCTTGATAAATATATTCCATGATAGGTATTACAGAAAGAGTGTGTAGTTAGTGCATGAATTTGGGTCAGGAGAGCACCACCGAAGAAAAGTTCATGATTATTGCCTGTTTTTCTGTGGTTCATATCGTGGAGTGGTCTCCAATACACAAACTGTATTTATTCTGTTAGTCTAAACCACGTGAGAAAGTGCTCTCCAGGACTACATCCAATATACTCATTCAGTTCCCAGGACCAGACTAGAGCTAATGTGAAGTAAATCCTTTGATATAGACACAGTGTGCGCATCAAGTGTCTGCAGATCTGCTACTTCTGGGCTGCATTGTTCACCAGTAGAGACCTGCCCTTCCCAGGCCTGCTGTTATGCAATGTGGTCATTGTCACTCTAGTGTAAGCTGCCAGAGGCAGCTTTCTTCTTCCTTTCACCTTATTAGTATTATCTTTCTTTTTCAAATGTTTTGCCTCCTCCCTGCAAAGCCTGGAAGACATTTTATGAATCTCTGGTACAATAACTAGACTGATAAATATACTTGAAATAGATTTGATAACTCAGATGGACCATGGAGTCATACATTACAAGTGATGTTAGGAGGTAGAACTGGGAAGAAAACAGAAATTCTCTTCCTGACAAGACTCCAAATTTTGAACTAATGAGAAATGTAATCATCTTGGTGGTCTTCTATTTACCACTGTCCAAATACTCTATATCATTAACTGGTGGCCTTTGACGGCCACCAATGTGCTGGGGAGGGGTTATCCATTTTTTTGTTTTGCGTAAGCCATAAGCAAGCAATTACAGCTGCTTTTCTTCTGCTACTAAGGAATGTGAGAGTGCCTTGATAGCAGGATCAGGGCCAGGTCTAAGTCAGTCCTAGTCGTTCCAGCAGTCTCTACCCATATCCCACTGAGAAGACAATGATTTCTAAAGAGTGGCTGAATATTCCTGTCCTGATGCAGTCTCTGTTGAAGCAGGCAATCAGTAGCAGTGCACTTTAAAGCTGTACAGCCTCAGCACTGTCAAAACCTTCATCAATTCCCACATCGTAATGTCTTTAAGGGCACAGCTGCTGAAAGTTCCAGGAGACTGGCATCCTGGGATGCTGGTAAAGCTGGAAGAAGCTATGCAAAGCACAGACAGGACATTCCAAAACTGGAAAGGTATGATGCAGTGATTTGCAAAACGTTAGGAGCACTATCCTGCAATAGAGGGATAGAAGCTGAACAGTTAGAAAACACAGATATGTCCTATAATAACAAATACAGAGCTAAAGTAAAAGAAGGAGCAATATGGTTAGTATCTGATAATATATCTACTCTCTAGCCACTGCTGAAAGACATTCTAGCCTGCACTAGATTTAAGATGGATGAGAAGTTTGCTGTCAAACAGGCAAGGCTTAGAAGAGTAGAGGAACTGAAGGTTTGATCTTTTAACACCAGATGGAAAAGAGAAAGATGAAAGAAAAGTTAATCAGAGACTTTTCTTAAGCTCTACTGATTACTGGAAAGCTTTTTACATGGTCTGTAGTATGCAGAAGTGAGTGGTGAGCCTTGATATTAACCAGCTCACCTAACAGGCTTTTTTTTTCCTCACAGAGTTTAACAACTTGGTCAATAGCTTGCTGGTGAGTTATTACATTTTCCATTGCAAAACTGACAAGGTATTTTTTCTTCATGACCCTCCCAAATGGCCCTAGTGAATGTTTTCTTTAAAAGTCAAGTTTTATCCCCAGTAACACCACCAGTGGAAGAAGGTTGAGGAAAGAAGTGATGGTCTTCTCCCAGGATGTAGAAACTGCCCTGTGAGCAGGTGCTTTAGGTCAGTTATTTAAAGAACGACTCAAGTGGGTTTTGAGCAGATGATCTCTGTAAAACTTTAGTGGTGTGATCCATTCTGAAGTACTTCTACTTCCACTCTGGTTTCTTTGGGCCACACGGGATACTGTCCTGGTTTACTGGACTGGAGAGGAGGAGGCAGCTGTAAGGTTTTGCTGGATCCTGAAATACCAAGCAGCCCTCAGCTACAGCCAGTCCTTTTCTAGGTGTTCCCCCTGTCCCCTGGAGAAGCTGTGAGTACGTCAAGCATTTCAGCAAAAGCAGCCAACACAGAGACTCAGTTTCCTGTGTGCTGGGGTCTCTGAGGTACCTTTTGAACTAGAATTATCCAGAAGACTGTTGGGAATGAGTGATTGCACCCGCCAAATCAGTAGCAGTCATCACAGTCTCTCTGAGATTTAAACCGATAACCCAACAGATCATCTCTCTAGCCAGCCATGACTTACAGCATCATATAGCTGCTATTCATCTTCACCGCTTCCTGCAAAGCAGAAGACGAGAATGATATTATCAGTAGTTTGCATATGGGCAACGGATGTACAGAAGACTATGGGATTTGTTTCAAGGTCATGCTGTCTGTGGCTCAGATTTGAACCCCTTAAACACAAGACCTTTCTACCTCATTCTTATATATAATGTCTATGAATATATTTTTCCCTTATGGTTTAAGCTGTTCTGTTGGTTCCCAACTTTGAAGCAGTTTCCTGCTCTTCCATGGCATGAATTTTTAACTCATCCATTGAAAGCATATGGGCTTCCTAGCAAGCAAGTGAATCTACAAGCTTGGAAAGGCATGTGAACCAGAGTTTGAATCTCAGCCAAACAATTTGTTCTGGCTTTAATCAAGATGTCTTCTTTTAACTTCAAATATCATTTTTTAAAATCCCATATCAAAACTTCTAGTGTCACACTATGAAATCAATAAATTCTACCAGTCATTCAACTCAGAAATACTTCAAAGCAGCCAGAGTGATAGCCATTATTTTATCTTTAAAAATATTCATCAAAGAGATGCAGTTAATACAAAAGCAAAACAAAATTAACAGCAACAAAGAAATGTGTTAGTTACATTTTGAACTTGCAAAATCCCACGATCCTGCTACTGGTTTTGCATTAAAAGTTTCTTTTTCATTCCTCTACTGACACACTTTAATATTTCCCTCCTTTTTTCTCTTCTCATCATAACTAGTACCTTAGTTATGTAAATGCTATTTTAATGTAGTCATTTGATTAATCGAATATTTGATGTTACTTCACACCATAGAGAAACAGCTACAGTTTTGGACCAGATTCTACTATGTACAGTCCTGTGTGAGAAACCTGTCCTGACTCAACAGTGAACTTTGATTGTGTGTTGAAGTCTCATGAGCTTTAGTGGCTCTACGTTTAAAGCTACGTATGTGGTTATGGGCGTTCCTGAGTAAAGGGTCATGGAGTTTTATCTTATTCCATAAATATTTCAATAGAAAACTAATGGAAGTGTTCATGAGTAAAGTTCCAATGCAAGAAAGACTTCTGAGATCTTGTTCTGTTATTATAGCAACCACTATCCAATTTTATTGCGTACTATAATGGTACTTATATTTCTGTAGTAGAGACATTTGGACTGTAAAGTTTTTCACAAGTTATTTTTAAACACTCATTAACCAGATTGCTAGAATCAGTAAAAATAATTCATGCTATCTCTATTTCACAGTAGATAGAACTGGGTTTTGTTAAATTCAGATCACTGAAGTTTATTTTATAATTCTGAAGACAAGTAATCAGAAGGAAGAGGCCCATCTGTATACAGTTTGGGGTGAAGTCATCTCACCTAGCTTTAGACATCTACAACACAGGAACCTGATTTAGTGCCCATGGGCACTAATCCTGCTCTCTGGAGAGCAGGATTAGCACTTTCAGTGTGTCAATTCTTTGGTTAGTTTTAGTCATTGATTTTAGGAGGAAATGAATCATGTTGTAAAGAGCCTTTTCTTGCTATTGAATACAAATTTTTTTAGGGCTGAGATTCACTCACACCTTTTTCTTTTATTTGCAGTGCCCTACAGTACCACCCTGGCCACCAAGAATATAACTTGGATACTCCAGAGAGGTCTAAGATGCCATACAGGCTTATTTTTAGGTGACTGAATTCCTGCCAGATGCCAACTCACATACAGGTGCTACCTCCAGGTCAGGTGGAGTCTGTGTAGTGGGCCAGTGACAAAATGGAGGGGTTCAGAGCCTGGGGAAGTTAGGCTGAACAAAACCTGGGCACATGTTCTCCATGAAAAAGATTCAGAGAAAACTATGGCAGCAGCTCTTATGTTTTAAATTGAAAAGCTTGACATCAGACCTCAGCAGCTGGAGAGTTTAAGCAAAGAATATCCAATACCTTGATCCGTAGTTCAAGGTTAGAACTTCCTCTGCAAAGTGTGTTGTTTTGTTGTTTTTTTTTATTGGAGAGAAACATGTTACTAAGGTGGGTGAGGCCCTGATGTTCAGTTTTGCCCATAAGAAAGCAAAGAGAAAACGTAGTGAGACTACTTAGTCTGTTCTTTCCTCTTGTCTCCCCATGCAGGGTACTACCTCAACATGAACGTATCTTACTGTTCCATTATCGCCTCTGCTGTGCTGTTTTCTGGCTTCTCCACTGTCAGGGATTCAGTGCCTGAGAGCAAGGCCTCCACTGGTGAAGCATCAGAGACCAGGTTGTTTCTACTTCTTGTGTGTGCTGATGTGCCAGGAGCCAACCAGCAGGTTGGTACAATTTGTGCAATTAACCAGATTTCATTATTACACAATGGTGGTGTAAGCTGCTTTGTGACTTGTGGTTCTCCCTGCAACTAAGCGCCTGGCCAGGAGGAGCCCAATGAGGCTCCTTGACCACTGCTTTTCATGCAATTACTCGTGCCCAGAGTACTAGGCTCTGCCCCAGCTTTCCCTTACCCTTGGCTCTCAGGTGCCAATCTATAGCACAATTTCAATTTGCGCTTTTCCAAGATGTACTGCTATCCCTCTCTGCATTCTTCTTCTCCTCCAATAGCTTTATCTTGATGGGTTTGGAGACATGTAGCGGAGCCTACTGACACAGTTCCTACATCTTGGTCTGCAGATAGCCCCTTTCACCTTCTCCTGTTGGTTCTTCAATGAGTCTCTCATGAGATGTACATTTGTAGAATAAAAAGGGCAACACATAATTCAGACATAAAGTAAATCCATTTGTTTGATGCAAAAAAAGGGAGACAACTGAGGAAAAGTTGGTTTAAATGAGAACTAATGAAAGCACATCTGAATACACTGTGCTGGGAAAATTTTCAAATTGGAGCACAAACAGCTTTCTCAGCACCCAGTTTCTCTGCCTGCGACTTGATAACATTTTATTCTCATGTTTAACAGTTGCTTAGTACTGCCACCACCAGCTGTCCATCCTCTTGTCCTGATGCAATCCCCAGTGATAGATCAGCCCTTTCTAAACTCAGATCATCCAGAAATGGGACCCAAATGTTTGTACAGTAGTTGCATGGGAACCTGCTGAGAATGGATTACGACCAAGGAATGATATCATCAATAAGAAAATGGGAGCTTGGCTGCAGAATTATTTATTTACTATTTATCCATGGCTGTATCAGCAGCAAAGAGTGACTATAGTATATTGTGTCATGTTATAACTTTGTTCAAGAATGAGACATCTGGGGAACGTCAAGGCCCTGTGTTGATTGTTAAACCCCTGGAAGAAAAGAGAAAGGAATGTTCAAAATCTAGATACAAGCTGATTATAGTCTGGAGCCAGACACTGCTCAGGAACAGGACTTGGGTAGGGTTAGAGGTGGTAAGTAAGGGCTTCAGAGCTGAGTTTCCAGAGCAGTCCTGTTCATCCCATAAAGTCTGTCTCTAACTGGTGACCCAGCATCTTCTCTGGCTAGAAGAGAAAACTTCCTTGGAAGAATGTTTCAGCAGTGGCTAGTGAACTCCAGGAGAGGTTGTCGCCTCCAGTCTGGCAAGCAGATTTACCTTCAGTTTCTCAACAAGTGTCTGCCTTTTGTTTGACTAAACTTTTTTCTAACCATGAATTCTAACTGCTTTGTAGTTTTAATTCATTGTTCAGTACTGCTGTTTTGAGGAATTTATGAACTCTTTGATGCTCTATTCTCCTGACACAAAGGATTTCAGAAGGGGGCATTGTGTATGGTATGCATGCTTGACACAGCAACCAATAAATAGGATGTTTTTTGCTAGCTATATGATTTGTGGTATGTTTCATCTTCCATACTGTAATTATTTCAGCATCCCTGTCCTCCTTGTCCATTGCTCTGCAGCAGCATGGGAGCCAGCAGGTTGCCCACAAGGATCACACATGTTCCAGCTGCTTTCCTCACCTGAGGCCAGGGTGTGGGGCGCTGGGGGAGCAGAAGCTGGAGGGAAGAAGGGAGAGGCTTGAGCATGACATGGGAGATTGTGGATGCCTCAATTTTTAGTAAGGTGGAAAAGAACAAGATGATCCACACATGCACCAGCTGCTGGAGTGTTTTGGCCATGGTGAGGGCAGTATCTTCACCAGCAGGTACAGCAGAGCAGACTCTCAGCGGGAGCATGATTCTGCATGTTGATTGTTGATGTTGGAATATGAGTCCAAGAAGAGTGGCTTTCTGTGTGAAGGCTTGTCCTAGATGCAGTACAGAGAGTAAGACAGTGGTTTAGTGTGAATGGATGAAGTCTGGCCAGTTTTTAGGTGGGTTTTGGGCAGTTTGTAGGTAGAAGTTAGCTGCAGCATGGGGGCAAGCTGCAGCTGGATTGCTGTGGAGAGCTCACCAGAAGTGTGCTCCTGTAAGTGATCTCAAGACTCCAGATCCAACTGGCTGCTTCCAGCCGGCTGCTTCCAGCCAGGATGGAGCCACGACTGAACAGCTGGGGGTGGGTGCAGCTACCACCATGTGCCAGGTCCATGGGCCAGGCAGGGCTAGGACGAGGCAGAAGCACAGGAGTGGCTTTGAGGGACAGGAGCCCCAGGCTGACTGTTGAGCAGGGCTCAGATGATGGCACTGGGGCCAATGGTGATGCCAGGGTGGGGGCCTGAGGGGATGGCACCCACTTTGGACAGGGAGCACTAAAGTGGCACAGAGCAAGGACAGCACTGCCATGATGGCCTGAGAGCGTGAGGAGCAGTGGCCACCATACCTCAGGGCAGGCGCAGTGCTGGAGGCTTAGGCAGGAAATGATGAGGTAAGTCAGGGTGGGAATGGCACAAGGGTGACTTCCATGGGAAACACTGAGGTGTTTCAGGGTGGGAATGGCACCACCGGTGGTTCAAAGGGAAACACTGAGGTACCTGGTGGGAGGGATGGCACTGGGGGTGGCTCATGGGGAAACAGCTGAGGTACCCCAGGGGAAGGAAGAATGGTGGGGTAGGAACCTTGAAGCACATCAGGTGCACCAGCTGTGTGTTTGGGCAGAAAATGCTGAGGTAAAGCATTCCGGTAGTGTGAGGGAGAGTGGCCTTCCAGCATGCCTGCAGGCTTGGGCTGACTATGCCTGGGGACAAGAACACTGAGGTTGCTAATTCTGCCCTAAATATTTCTCTCTTTCTCGCAACACCTGATTGGTCACGGAAGGAAATGAGCAGGAAAATCCTACACCAGGTACAACTTACTGCTCTTGGTGTCAGAAACCTGAAAAATAATTCCTATCTTGTCCTTAAGCAGCTTCTGCCACAGAGAATGCACATTCCCCAGTAAAATGCCGTATTAAGGCATGGGGTGTGCACTTTGTAACTTCCAAGCCCACCTCTGCATTAGTTCACACCTACAACATCACACTGCACATGGGATTTTAGCTTTGAATCTGCGGTTGCTGTCTTTGGCTTTGGTGAGGATCATACGTGTTCATCAGCTGTTACTGTAAGGTGGACTCTTACAGAGAGCATGAAACTTCTGATGCAGGGCCTGGTTGATGTTGAAATGTTGCTGTGGAAGCCTTCATGTTGGCATTTGTTGATGTTGGAGTATTAGTGTGGGAAGAGTGGCTTACCTCGTGAACGTTTGTCTGTGAGATGCAATAAAGATAGTGACTGCGCAGTTCAGTGTGAAAAGATGAAATGCAGAAAAATTGTACATACATTGTGGTTTAGTTTGAAAAGATGAAATCTGGATAGTTTGAAGGGAGATTTTGGACAGCTGTTAGCTGGAGAGTTGAACAGTTGACTTTTCCTGGGTGGTGCAGTTGGATTGGTGTACAAAACTGATCCAAATCCAGCTTTTTCAAGTGACCTCAAGACTCAGGATCCAGCTGGCTACTTGAGGCCTTTCACTCAGTCTAGCAGGGCTGAGGAGGACCATGCATGGCTGCACAGCTATCAGATCCCAATGGAGTAAAGTGCTACAAGCTTAATGCCAAGAAAATTCAAAACCAAAAAGATAAGGGCTAAGGAGTTTTCTGGTTTTGAAGTATGACATCTGTAACTCTAAATTTGGCCTAGCACCCATATACTCATGGAGGGCATGCCAGGAAGCGCTGCTACTCTGTGAAAATATGCTGGTAAAGTGAGTCCTAAAGGGACAGGGGTATCTGTATGTGTCTTGCCAGCCCTCTCTGGGATATCAGAATCCCTTAAGTAATACAGATTTTTGGCAGGGTAGCTCTGCCCCGAACACATGGTTTTGCCAGGGCTGGGGAGACTCACCATTCCCCTGGGTAGCACAGAACAACCCCTGGAGCAGGGCACGTCCTAGTGCATTAGTATCTATTAATTCTGATCCAGTCTGCTACTGTGTACATTTAGGACGGCAGTTGTAGCTTGGAGGAGGTGCCACAGCCACAACTAAGTTACTGCTCATCAGCTAACATGTTTTCATGAGCACTGTGTTGTTTTTCTTTTTTGTACCTGCTAATGTGACACAGCAAAGGCTATTTGGTACAGTGCTTGCAAAGCAAAATTAAGTCTGGCAGGCAGCCCAGGAAGCCTTGCCACGTGTCCCAGCTGCTCACAGCACTCAGAGTGCTCCATTTACTGAACTTTGCTGCTGCACGTTTTTTCTCCAGGCGCTCACAACAGCAGAGATCTTGTGGTCAAGAGCTTCCGGATGATTTGGCATAGAGGTGTAAACAGATAAAGTTCATTGAGAGGGATTCTTGCAGAAATGGACCAAGTTTGTAGTTCCAGTTTCTTTTCCCTTAATTTCAAAGACAAATGTGTCAGACTCCTTCCTTCACAGGTGAAGTCAGCAAATTGTCAGGGACATTATAGGAACATAGAATCACAGAATAGTTAGGGTTGGAAAGGACCTCAAGATCACCTAGTTCCAGTCCCCCTGCCATGGGCAGGAACACCTCCCACTAAACCATGCCATCCAAGGCTATGTCCAACCCGGCCTTAAACACCACCAGTGATGGAGCATTCACAACTTCCCTGGGCAACCCATTCCAGTGCCTCACCGCCCAAACAGTAAATAATTTCTTCCTCATATCCAATCTAAACTTCCCCTGTTTAAGATTCAACCCATTACCCCTTGTCCTATCACTACGGTCCCTCATGAAGAGTCTCTCCCCAGCATCCCTATAGGCCCCCTTCAGATACTGGAAGGCTGCTCTGAGGTCTCCACGCAGCCTTCTCTTCTCCAGGCTGAACAGACCCAACTTTCTCAGCCTATCTTCATACGGGAGGTGCTCCAGTCCCTGATCATCCTCGTGGCCTTCCTCTGCACTTGTTCCAACAGTTCCATGTCCTTTTTATGTTGAGGACACCACAACTGCACACAGTACTCCAAGTGAGGTCTCACAAGAGCAGAGTAGAGGTGCAGGATCACCTCCCTTGACTTGCTGGTCACGCTCCTTTTGATGCAGCCGACGATACGCTTGGCTTTATGGGCTGTGAGTGCACACTGCCAGCTCATGTTATGCTTCTCATCAACCAACACCCCCAAGTCCTTCTCCACAGGGCTGCTCTGAATCTCTTCTCTGCCCAACCTCTAGCTGTGCCAGGGATTGCTCTGACCCAGCTGTAGGACCTTGCACTTGGCATGGTTAAACTTCATCAGGTTGGCATCAGCCCACCTCAGAAGCATGTCAAGGTCCCTCTGGATGGCATTCCTTCCCTCCAATGTATCAACCAAACCACACAGCTTGGTGTCATCAGCAAACTTGCTGAGGACACACTCAATCCCACTGTCCATGTCACTAACAAAGATGTTAACAAGACTGGTCCCAACACCAATCCCTGAGGGACACCACTCATTACTGGTCTCCAGCTGGACATTGAGCCATTGAGCACAACTCTTTGCATGCGGCCATCCAGACAGTTCTTTATCCACAGAGTGGTTCACCTAGCAAATTGATGCCTCTCCAACTTAGAGACAAGGATGTCGTGTGGGACAGTGTCAAACACTTTGCACAAGTCCAGGTAGATGACGTCAACGGCTCTACCCCTGTCCATCAGTTCCATAGCCCCATCATAGAAGGCCACCACATTGGTCAGGCAGGATTTCCCCTTAGTGAAGCCATGCTGGCTGTCACCAACCACCTTGTTGTTTTTCATGTGCCTCAGCATGCCTTCCAGGAGAATCCAATCCAAGATTTTGCCAGGCACAGAGGTGAGGCTGACTGGTCTGTAGTTCCCCGGCTCATCCATTTTCCCCTTCTTGAAAATGGGGGTTATATTTCCCTTTTTCCAGTCGCTGGGAACTTCACCTGACTGCCACGATTTTTCAAATATGATGGACAGTGGCTCAGCAACCTCATTTGCCAGCTCCTTCAGGATCCACGGATGGATTTCTTCAGGTCCCATGGACTTGTATACGTACAGGTTCCTAAGATGGTCTCGAACAAGATCCTCTCCTACAGTGGACCCAAGGCCTTCATTCTCACAGTCCCTGCATCTGCCTTCCAAGACTTGGGTGGTGTGGTCAGAGCATTTGCCAGTGAAGACCAAGGCAAAGAAGTCCTTAAGAACCTCAGCCTTCTCCAAATCCAGGCTAGTCAGTTCTCCTGATAGCTTTCGCAGAGGGCCCACATCGTCCCTAATCTGTCTTTTATTTGCTACGTGCCTATAGAATCCCTTCCTGATATCTTTCACATCCCTAGCCAAGTTTAATTCTAAGTGGGCCTCAGCTTTCCTAACCTGGTCCCTCGCTTCCTGGACAACATCCCTGTATTCTTCCCAGGCCACCTGTCCTTGCTTCCACCTTTTAGAAGCCTCTTTTGTCCTTCAAATTTTCCTCAGCAGCTCCTTATCCATCCAAGGAGGTCTCCTGGCCCTCCTGCAGCACTTCCTTCTAGTTGGGGTGCATTGCTCCTGAGCTTGCAGCAGCTGATCCTTGAATATCAACCAACAGTCTTGGGCCCCCCTGCCCTCTAGGGCTATACCCCATGGAACCTTACTGAGCATGTTCCTGAAGAGGCCAAAGTCTGCTCTCTTGAAGTCCAGGGCAGTGAGCTTGCTGCACGCTCTTCTCACTGTCCTGAGGATCTCAAATTCAACCATCTCATGATCGCTGCAACCAAGGCTGCCCTGGAGCGTCACATTTCCAACCAGCCCTTCCCTCTGGTGAGCAAAAGGTCAAGCATGTCACCTCTCCTTGTCAGCTCCTCTATTACTTGCAGAAGGAAGTTGTCTTCCACACAATCGAGGAACTTCCTGGATTGCTTGTGCCGGGCCTTACCATCCCTCCAACAGATATCAGGGTGGTTGAAGTCCCACTGAGAACAAGGGCCTGCGAGCGTGAAGCTGTTCCTATCTCTATAGAGCGCTTCATCCACAGAGTCCTTTTGGTCAGGCGGTCTGTAACATATCCCCACAATAATGTCTCCCATCGCTGTTCTCCCTTTATCCCTGACCCACAAACTCTCTGTCGACTGCTCACCTGTCCCCAGACAGACTTCCATACTCTCCAGCCTATCCCTAACATAAATAGCAACTCCCCCTCCCCACCTACCAGGCCTATCTTTTCTAAAGAGCCTGTAACCTTCCATTCCAACACACCAGTCATAGGAGCCATTCCACCATGTTTCTGTGATGCCTATGATATCATACCCCCATAGACGCGCACACATCTCTAATTCCTCTTGTTTGTTCCCTATGCTACCGGCATTGGTATAGAGGCATCTGAGCCAAGCTCCAGTTGAAGCCGGCTCATTGGCTGGAGCAGCTGGAATATCTCTACATTACTCTGAACGTTTACTACAGGTGCTGGCCAGTGAGTGGGTGTGTTGGGATGGAATGATGCCCCCCTTCCCCAACACATCTAGTTTAAAGCATCCTTGACCAGTCTGGCAAGCCTCCTACCAAACCCACTCTTCCCTTTCTTTGTCAGACCAGCTCCACCAGCCCCCAGTAGACCTGGCCTACTAGACTGTGTCCCATGTTCAAGGTACCCAAACCCCTGACTATGGCACCACCCTTCTAACCACTTATTAACCTGGCCAATCCTCCTAGCCTTTGTAAGGTCCTGCCCTGTATCCTGGAGAATTGACAAAAAGACAATCTGCGCTCCAGAGCCCCTAACCACCTCTCCCAGAGCTCTGTAGTCCTTCTTTATGTTCTCTGGGCTACGGCTGTCTATATCGGCAGCACCCACATGGATCACTAGAAGGGGGTAGTAGTCAGTGGGACCGACTAGAGCAGGCAGCCTCTCTGCAACATCCCTGATCCGAGCCCCTGGTAGGCAACACACCTCCCTTGAGACTGGGTCACACCAACAGATGGGTGCCTCTGTCCCTTTCAGCATAGAGTCCCCTACTACTACGGCCTGCCGCTTTTTCCTGGCAGCACCAGTAGTGATCTCCTTTACCAGTGCATCAGCTGGTTGTTCCTGGTGGGAGCAAGGTTCCTCATCAGCCCCCTGCAGGGCAGCAAAGCGGTTCTGGGGGGGACAACAGATTTAGGAGGAAGTCCCTTGCTTTTAATTGTCCTCTTCCCCCTTTTTTTGTTGTTTTTTTCTGTGAGTGTTTCCCAGCTTCGTGGGTTAGAAGCCTCCTTTCCTGCATGAGCAACAGTGGACGCTTGAGGCCCCTGCACAGTCCGGTCCTGGAGCGAGCAGAGCTGTTTCCCCACAGCTTCCCTGACACCTTTCAGCCTTGTAACAGCGTTCTGCAGCTCAGCCACCTGATGCAGGAGGACCTCCACCAGGGAGCACAGAGCGCAGCCCTGCCCATTGGGCACCCTCCCCTCAGGAGAGCAGTGCAGGCGCTCTCTGCACTCCGAGCTCCTCACCGCAGCCTCCCTTCCCGTAGGCTCAGTCCAGGTGCGTACACTGGCCACCGCTGGGGCAGCCAGAGCAGAGCTCCCAGTCCGAGCCCGGGTCATACGGGGAGTGCCCACCACTCCGCCCATCACCCCGCACGAACTGCCTCGAGCCCGCCCTGCTCGCCTCACCCCTGGTCGCTCGCGCTCCCTGGGGCAGGTTTTTACCCAGTCAGGGTGGTGCCGCTCCTCCTGGCACCGCCCCCTGTGAGTCAGCTCCTCGCGTCCGCTGAGCTGCCGGCTCCTGGGCAGGGCGTGTCGCGGACTTGAGGCTCCCTCGGTGCCTGGTGCTGTTGCGGTGTGAAGCTCCCGGACGCCGAGCCTCCCCCCGATCAGGCGCTGCAGGCGTCCCCTCTCGAGACAGCCACCTCAGCAGTGGAGACTTACTTTCAGGAAAAGGGGAAAAAATTATTTTATTTTTTTTTTCCTAATTCTGAGCACCATTGCCCCTCACCTCTGAACCAAGAAAGACTTTACGTGGTGTCATAATTTAGTAAATTACTTCCTCAAAGGAAGGTCAAACATTTTACCATTCGATCAATAGGAAGCGACTTATAAATCATGTGTATTGATCATTGTAATCATTCAGAGGAATGTAGGGCAGACACTAAAATCACATGCACTTAGTCTTAATTGCCCACATTAAAGCAATTATGCCCCAAAATTGTCATTGTCTAATGCTATGCACACTACCCAGTATGGTAACTTTTAGTTATACATATTTAATCATAAATCAGCCTCTTAGGTCTGTTGCACTAAAGACCTACAATATTGCTGTAATTATGCAAATGTAACTATGTCGTCTTTCATCAGTGTGTAAGATCGTGTTGCTTTTGGGAGCCAAGTGGAGGAAAATAAGCCCCTATATTAATGCAGCTGGTATTTAATATATATATTATACAGCTGTGCTATGTGTTCATGACACAAGCACTTAAAATGACCTGAAATGGCTAATGAACAGAGAGCCTTTGTAAAAGCAGTCACAGGTCAAGGACTTGCAGATAAAACTTGTTGAGCAGTACACTGATGGTAGGCCTGTGTCAGGAGGGTGCTATTTGTTCAAGGATGTTTATAAACATTATTTTCCAGAGGATCATTTTGGTTAAAAGTGTCTCAGACAAATGCCGATTTGGTAGCATTAAAATAAGTGTTCTCTGATTTTGCAAACATCAGGTGGGTTCCTCTTTCTTTTTGTCAAGGAAACAAAAACGTAGTCTCAGACAAGTTTTGTTTTGATTTGTTCCCACAGCCTCCGTTGTGGGAACTGAAATATTGGGCAGGAGTATATTCCTTCTATCATTCCAGAAACCATTTCTAAACAGATCTGGAAAATGAACCATTCTTGGTATGCTACGTACCTAGTATTTTGCAAATAAGAATATTTAAAATTACAATTATTACCTATGGGGACAGCCAAATTTGCCCTTCACAGAGGGTATGACCTGGAGTCCCGTAAAGTGAAGGAGAGCTTTCCTCCTGCCCTCCAGGGCTGAGACCTAGACCACAAAATACACACAGTAGCCCATTTGTCTGATGGTATCAGAGAAAGGATCTGGTCAGACTCAGACAGTTCCCATACAGCTCTTCAGAAGCAGACATCTGCTAGCGCAGCCCAAAAGAGGACAGACCATGGAAAGAAAAAAAAATTATGCCAGGCAAAGAGGCAGAAAAAAAAAATACAGAAAAGACTGAGTTTCAACCCAAAAAGGCAGCAAAAGGAAGGAGTTTTGCACTGCTTCACCTACAGCCTGATTTTAATTCTTGACTCCCCTCTGAAGGAGTGCAGAGCAGGCTGCACTCTGGCTTTGCACTCAGAGGCACAAAGGGAAGGTGCAGAGAGGGAAGAGGGGCTGCAGTGATTGCTAGGCACCTCCGTGGTACCATTTCCTGCTCCTCTGAGCTTTATTAGAGCCTGAAATATCACATCATTTCAGTGAGTGCTGATCGCTATATTAGCAGTTCTGCAAAATGTTCTTGTTGCACCTTCTCAGTCTTCACTCAGTGGGCTGCTGACACACAGGCCCGAGGGTACTTCTGTGAAGCCCCAAAAGGTAATGAGAGAAGCTGCTGGCAGGGGGCTCCAGCTGAGGCATGTGCACCTTCACTGGGAGATGTGCAAGTTGCAGATCCTTCAACAAGCTTCAGAGCTGCATGAACAGGGAAGCTAAGAGCTAAATTGGTTCAATCATGGGAAGATCTCTGACTCCAAATTTCAGGCAAATTTATTTTAACAAGTTTTTGAGAATGTAAACAGTGTTTCTGATCTTCTGGGGATCTTAATCTATACAAACCAGCAATGAGTAGAGCATAAGATACCTGGTCATTCGCATGTGTGTGCAGGTAGGCACTGAATCACTAGTAACTTAGTATGAGCTTTTAAAAGGGGGAAAGTACATTATTCGTCTCAGAAGCCCTTAGCCCCAAAATAGATATTCAAGGATTAAACACTGATCAGAGGAGAAAGCCCTCAACAGTTTCAGTGGAGGAAAAAGAACATAAAATGCATGGGCTCAAAATGGTTACATCAAATCTCATGAGAGCGCTGATTAGGTTAGAGGTCGCCCCTGGGTATGACCAGCTTGGGGAATGTTGCCCATCTCTCTCTCTACGTGCCTGGTTCGTGAGGGGCTGCAGCATGTCTGATCACTTGGGAATCCCAGCACTTCCCACACTCATTCATTCTTTCAAGTAGCAATGAAGTTGTTTGGCTGGACCTTTTAGGAAAGTTAAAATTAGTTTTCTTTTAGCTTCTCACACCTTATCTAGTTTCTGCATTCTTCCCACTTCAGTAGTCAAAGTGATTGAAAGCCGAAAACTGAGCAGATCTGTCCCTGCAGCAACTTTCCTCGAGTTTCTCATTTACTGTTTTATCAAACAGGCTCTTTGTCTCCGCAGTCCCCTGATGTTGCCTCTGTTACATGGCGATATTCTTCAGGTCATGGAGGTTAAAAGGGGGCTAAAAAGGAGATCATATTGGACTTGCTTTACACAGACATGTAGCATTAGACCCAACACCCAATAGAGGAAAGATATACTACTCCTATTTGATGAGCAGCAGGCCAATAAATTCATTAATCATCATTTTATGCCTCATCAAACACTTCCCAAGTTCCTCCATGGGAGTTATACAAATTAGCCACTGAAAAGGCAGTAATTTTAGTTTAGCTAGGTAAGTGCTTTTTGATTGCCTTCCTGAACAATGCTTCCCTTGACAAGCTAATAAATCAGCCCTTTCTGAATCAGAAGTGCAGCAAGTGCGAACAATAACTCCACATAGTTTCTCCACTGATTTCAGCTGGAAGGCCTAAGAGGATGATCTGGGATCAAAGTCTCTTACTTTATTGCAGAGCAAAAGCTTTCTTTATGAAGAAGAGCTACAGAGAAATGAGGGAAGGGGGATTTTTTTTTTTTTTTAATCAATTAATGAGAGAAAAAGTCCTGAAACAAAAAGGAGGCCTATGGCTCCGATTGCAGGGAGGCCGCAGGGCAGCTTGGGCAAGAGTGGGCCCTGCCGCAGGTAAGGCTGGAGGCACAAGTCGGGGGGCTGCTCCTGTGGAGAGCTGTAGATCGCCAGGGCGAGTCAGAATAGAGACCGTATTTAATCTGCGACCAATTGATTCGTGTTTCAGGTATTTGTAGTGTAGGTTTAGATTTGTTGGGTGGATTTACAGTGGGAAGCCTTGAGGCTGTCTTATCTTTTTTTCGGATTGCTGCCTTTGACAGTATCATTTTTTTAACTTGGCTGTAAATCATTTCACTAATCAGCTGTCACGAGCCAACATGCATACCTTGGCATTCAGCCGGAGAATTTGTTTTGGAAGGCTTTTAGCAACAAAAACTGTGTTTGTATCAATAACCGTCTGTTAACGTCTCGTGCATATGGATGTAGAACACAGGGAGGAACAAGAGGAGGCAGCAGGAACAGGGCGGTTCGGTGGAGGGAAAGGGGAGCAGCATTAATTGCCTCGCTCGGCGCAGCCTGCCCCTACTCCGCTGCGGCTCAGGTGAGCCCGGTACCTGCGGCGGGACCGGGAGCCCCGCACCGCCCGCAGCTGCCGAGGCTTCCCCCAATCCGAGTCTAGACCCGAGGTATTTTAAGTACAGCGTGTCTCTTCTCCTCTTCATTAACTTTCCCTCCACACATCACTACATGCCTCTGAAAATAACTTGGCAAACTGGGAGCCGTTTATCTCTTTTATCTTGGGACCTGATCCAATTAAATAAGTGCACATTTATATTTGCATCCACCAGGCATGAGCGCGGAAAGGTCTGTGGTTTGCTTTAGGCAAATAAAAGCCAGGTTCGTAAGAGAGAAGGTGTGTGGACCACGATCTCTGCCGCGGCCGTAGGGCGAGCTGGGCGCGGGCAGCGCTGCCTCCGGGTACGGCCAGGACGCGGCCCCGAGCAGGGCCCCCGGCTGGGCTGGACGCACCGCAGCACCGCGGCAGAAAGAGGCGATTATTGCACAAGTGCCTGCATCAGCCCTGAACCGGCACTCTGCGAGTTCGCACATGCTCTAATTATAACAGATGAGTAACGCCGTGCGGAGGACATTTATTTTCTCGCAGTTGGAGGTTAAGAGATTTCTTGTGGAGGAGGAGGATAGCACCCGGCGGCGGAGCCCTGGGTCGGGCCCGGCGGGGCAGGATCCCGGGGAGCAGCTGGGCGCCCAGCTCCGGCCTCCCGCTGCGTTTGTCTCTGCCGGGCTGAACTGGCAAAGGTTTCTCCGCCGGCAGACGAGAGAGGGGAGGTGAAATGGGCTCGGGCGGGCCCCGCCAGTGGAGTCCCTGAGAATCAGCCGTGAGAATAATGCGGCTCCCTCACGTTGAGTAACGGGTATTAAACCAACGTAACCGCCCCCAGAAAGAGGGGCCTGGGTGGAGGCTCGCGGGATGTGAGATGACCTGGCCAAGCCGTGGTGCCTTTGTGACACCCGCTGCCTCCAACCCCATGTGGATAGCAGCTGAAGAACCCTGTGCACCCCTCACGGGGCAGCCGGCGGCCGCGCAGAGAAACTCTTCTGCCCTTGGGGAAGAAGTAAAAGCGCCCGTGTGGTGGTGTGCGTGTGTGCGTGTGTGTGTGTGTGTCTCTTATCCTCTCGGGTTAGCGTTAAGCGCTCCCTTGGAGGTAGAGCCCAGGGCCTCAGCACCGTGGAAGCTGAGGGGCTTTGGGCCGGGGGCTCTTCCGTAGCCTGGCAGCGGGGCGGGAGCAGGGCGCGGAGCTCTGGGGCTGCCGTCGGGAAGCAGGCGTGCTGCGATGCGGTGTCTGCGATGCCCTCTTCCGCGGCCGCCCAGTCGGGCAGGTTAGACACCTCGGCCAGCATCAGCGTGGTCCAGGGCGAGCCCTTTGCCCCATAGAGAAAAGGCCCCGGGCCGGGCAGGGCGACTTCTTCCGCGCCCGCGGAGTCACGATGGAGGAATGCGGGGACAATGCGCCATCTGTCACTGCCGGGCCGCGCGGCGGCCGGGAGCGCTGCCGAGGGCGCTGATTTATGCTGAATGCGCCTTAGAAGATCTCGATGTAGACTTTGTCTTTCTCTGTCAGAGCCAAGTAGAAAGAAACAGCTGGCCTGAATTTTTAGCACCCATAATTAATTAAGAGCTTCATTCCTGGGATTTGATGATTCAATAAAGCAAGACCCTTATTCCCCTATGTGATTCCAGTGAATATCTACTCCACTCCAATTCTTTTGGGTCCCAAGATAGGGAAGATTAACACTCTTTTTCTGTGGGAGAGAGGGGAAAAAATGCCTCAAGATTGCATCTGAGGCGCACACAAAAGGTAAATTCAAAACTGCCACTTGTTCTCTGCAAAGACTCCTTATTCTCCGCTATTGATGTATTTGTGCCAGGTTTTAAAGAAACCAGAGGGGGGGATGAGGAATTAACATATTGCTCATTTGGAAAAACAGCCGGTTCTGGTTTTGGTAACACTTGTTCCCTTGCCAGTCACAGATGTCCTTACTAATAACCTAGGCAGGTCACAGAAAGAGGGGGGGCGGGGGGAAAGGCTCCCCGGGCACTGCGGGGCCGACCCAGGGCCGCGGCTCCTGCTGCTGGGGCGGGCGGAGCCGCGGGGCAGTGCGCACCGTTCCGCACTGCTCCGCACCTGTCCGCCACCTTGGGACCGGAGCTGGGCGCCGTGGGGACAGGGCTGTGGGGCCGAGGTTTCCTTCCACCACCCCTCTTTTTAATTTATTTAAATTCATCTACGGTTTGGCTGAAGTTCCTGTGCTTTTCCCTGCTGCAAACCCCTGCTATATTTTTCAGTCGCCTCCTTTAAACTTGCTGGCCGTATGTTTCCTGTGTTCTCTTGGCGGAGGGGCTTTCAAGCAGTTTCTAGGCACGACGGGAGGAGATGCTGTTCAGATCCTCTTACCGGGCTGGAGGGGGGAGAAGCCCAATAAGCCAATTAGACACGACCGCGCCGTCCCGGCCGCCGCGGAGACTCCGCGCAGCGCGGGAGCCCCGTAGGTTAATCGGGACATTGGAAGAGCAATAGTAGTGGGGAGAGCAGCGGGGGGGATGTAAACACCGTCCGGGGTGTTGAGGGTCTAAATTAGTATCTGTTTTGTTTTTAAGCGTGAAAGAGGAGGCAGCAGGGCTGCGGGCTGCGCCAGGCTCCCCGCCTCTCCCCCCGCCGCCTCCGCAATTGAGAAGCGGGGCTGAAGATAGGGGGGGAGCCCGCCAGCCCCGCCAGAGCTCGAGGGGTTTGCTGGCTGCAGATCGCACCCGCAGTTCTGTCCGTTTCTTTCTAGAACGGAGGAAAATGGGACCATTGGCTGCAGCCCCCGGCTCCTGGCCCAGCGGTGGGCTCGCCGAGACGGGGCACTTGGTGGCTTTCCCAGGGGAAGCCCCCTCCCTTGCCGAGAAGAGCACACTTGACTCGGACGGGCGCGGAGCTGGCTTTCCCGGCTGGAGCTGTGCTCTCCGCCCGACGGGCTGCAGCTTCTGCCAGGACCCTTCGTATGCCCTATCCCGGGTCCGGGTCCCTGATGAGCAGCTCCTGCAGGACAGCCGGGCCAACACGCTTCCCGGCCGCAGTTCACGGTGCAGTTTTGGAGGGGGACGTTGGACTGTCACCTGCGGGAGGGGCGGGCCGTGTGCCGCGCTCTGCTACCACCTGCGCCGCGAAACCCGCACCGTCGGGGCGGGCAGAAGAGGGGGTCACGGCACCTCGGCCCAAGAAAGGCCGTGCCGGGCGGCGGGGAGGAGGTGGAGGGGAGGGGCAGAAAGGGGCGAGCAGTTCCCGCTTACGCGGAGCGGCGCCGCGCGGAGGCTGGACCTTTCCCATCTGCTCCCGCGGGCCAGCACCTGCTCCCGGGAGCGCTAGTGGGATCCCAGCCGGCAGGGCCCTACCGCCAGCTCCCTCTTCCCCATTGCCTGCCCCCCGACCGCTCCGCAGAGGCAACGAAGCCCTCCTGTCCCCAGACCTCCGCGGAAGCGACAGCTCTGCGCCCGGCTCGGCGCCTAGGCGGCTGTCCGCTCCCGGCGGGCAGCGTCGTCCCGGCCTCTCTGGAGACTGCTCCCGAGTAATCTGCGGTAGCTTTAATTGGCAGCAGACGTTATTTTTATTTTAAGATATGCTCAAAACTTTTTTTTTTTTTAACAACATGTTGACATGCCAGAGGCAGAAAAAAAGGCAGACTTTGTCCCCTCCCCCAGCTCTGTTATTTAAAAAAAAAAAAAAGGCAAAAAAAAAAAAAAACTGGGAAAATCTTGTTTGTGTTAAAGATGGGCTGTACAGCGTTATCTCCCGTGGCAGCGGAAAAAGGTGAAGAATAAAATTGCTGTATGAAATCGATGGTGCTACAATAATAGTTACGGTACAAAATAGGCGATAGACTGCAACCTAAAGGAAACGCTTAATTCCATTAGGAATTTAAACTTCAAACGAAAACCGTACTGAGATTGCTGATAGACGTATTCAAAATAACCCCGATTATAAGGAATGGGGCTTTTGAACGAGTGAACCTCCTGAACCGCTTTGCCAAATAGCTTTTGCAGAGATAGAAGATCAGCTGGAAAAAGGTACAGCGACAATTAAAAAAAAAAAAAAAAAAAAAAAGACATTAAAAATCACAGCTAGATGAAAAATTAAACCCTGTTTATTTCGAGGGGGCGTTCCGCTGCTGGACCTGTTGTGCCCGAGTGCGGTCCGGAGGGGCTTGGCCGGCCCCTGGGGCTTAGGGTGCCAGGAGCTCCGCCGAGTTCAAGCAGACGCGATCCCGCCGGGAGCGGTGAACCGGGGACCCGGCTGGAGGCGACCCGGTGCCGCGCCCGGGGGCTGCTCCTGTCCCTGCCACACCAACTTTCTTCCGTTATAAACAAGGCAGGGCCCTCCAATAGAGCTCACCGTTGCGCTGAGAACAGCGCCTTCACGCAGGTCTTCCCGACTAAGAAGGAAAGATTCAACAGAGGAATTCGAGCGTTTTTTTAAAATTCATTTATAATTTATAAAGTGACAAAATAACATACTATTATCCCCAGTAATATTTGATTCTTTACACATTCAGCTTGAAACAATTTTGATTTTAAACCATATTGCCTACAAAGATCGTATAACGAAGTGAACACGAACTTCATCTTTAAAACATAAAATACAAACTACTGTTTAAGATCCCCTAAAATGTAATTATGCATGAATAAACCCGTTACAGCTAATAAATGGCTCTGACAAAGTTGAAGAGATTACAAAATAATTATCTGTCTCGTAAAGAAAAAAACCAAACAAACAAAATGAGGGGTGACGACACCATCCCCGGCGGTCCCGACCATGTCCTCATCACCTTCACGGAGGCGATGCGCTCGAGTACAGCCGGCACCCACAAAATCCGATTTGAACGGGGAAAGTCCCGTCCCAAAGCTGGGTGCTGGAGTAATTTCTCGCCGTTATTTGTTCGGGGGGGCCCAGGCTGCTCGATCGCCGCGCCACAGGGACCGAATCTGGCGCCGAGGTCCGCGCTGGGCAGTCCAATGCTCCCTCGGGACCCGCTCTGCCCCAGTCAGTCTGGGGAGCTGCGGAATCGCAGGGAGGGCTCCCGGGCCGCTGCCTGTCCCCGCGCACAGGGCACGTCTGGCAGCAGAGATCGCCCCGGTGGCCCGTCTCCCTCCCCGGAGGCTGTCGCCTTCCGCTACCCGTCGCGAGCTCAGCGCGGAGCGCGGCGGCCCCGCGGCGCTCCCGCACCGGCGAACGGGCGGCGGGAGTCAAACTCAGGCCGAGTGTGACACCTACCTGCCAGCGCTGAGAAGCACCGCGCCCGCGGCCAGGGCTGCGCGGCCGCGGATTGCCGCCCGGACCGCGCCGTCCTGTGGGCTGGGGGCAACGGTGCAAAACGGCGGGGGGTGGGGGGGAAGTGGCCGGGGCCAAGGCGTCCCCCGCCGCACAGAGGGCCTTTGCCCTCGCAATCCCCGTCCCCGGCCACCGCACCTCGGCAGCACCGACGCGGGCTAAATCTGGCAGAAAATCGAACTCATTAGCAAAGTTCACCAGCTGATTGCTTTGCATAAAACGCGACACTGATTGGAAGTAATTAGGTTAAAAGACGGGACTGCGCTTCGGGTTGGTGTTTCTAACAAGTGCCTTTGTGCATGGCCCGATTGAAGCCTTCGTCTCCGGAAACGGCGTCCCTCCCGTCCCGGTGCCGCTGCTCCCCGTTTTCCTCTTAGAAAGCGTCAGTCCCTTTGAAAAAGGCTCAGGTGCTACTGTAAGGTCCTAAATGGATCCCCGCGACTCTTTACAGCTTGCGGGATTGCCGCAACCATGCACCTATCTGCCCGCTGCAAGAAAAGAGTGGGTTTGATTCTGTTAAAAATCTCTTTTAAATATTTGCATTTTACAAAGGCGGCTGCAGTTTTTGTGTTTAAAGAGTATAACCTTTTTTTTTTTTTTTTTTTTTTTTTTTTTTTTCCATTATAGCTTAGCTCACACCCAAGGAGAAAAAAAAGGCATAAAAAAATTAAATTAAACTTGTATATATATATTTTTAAACTATGAAACAATTCGGAAAAAGACACAGAAATGTATATATTTATATTACGAAAACAACATTAATGCCTGTACAGGTGTCTTGATTTCATAATTTACTTTTAAGATACTGAATTATCAATTTAAATAATAAAAAAGCTACATTAAATATACAGAATGAGATTTAATACAAATCTTTCTTCTTTGTGTGTGTGAGAGAGCATGTCACTCTCTTGCTTTTCACTTGGTTAAGAGATTTCTGGGCAGCTTCCACCCAGCCATTTCCAATAGAATCTATAAACTTTTGGAGGGGTGCTGGGAGGAAAGGAAGGGGAGAGCTGGTCTTTTTCTGTTTGTTTTCTTTTGGTAGTGGAAAAATAACTGCCAAAGCAATTTATTATTTCTCTCAATAAATTAAAAAAAGAAAGAAAAAAAAAAAAAAAACCGAACAAAACCGCAGTCCCAGGAGGGGGTAAGGAGGAGAAGCCGATATTAAATGTTGGACATACCTTTCTTCAGTTCGTAAGGTGAGTCTTTGCAAAGGTCTACCTGGGACTGGCTCCTGATCATTTTAGTGTCTTTAGCTAGGCTCTCGGCTCTGCTGAGGACAGTCTGGTTTAATCCATTGAAGTGGGCGCCGGGGGCAGCAGCGGCGGGGCCGCCGGCAGGGTGCCCTTGCAGGGCCCCGAAGGAGCCGTAGTTCGTGTAACCGGGGTAGAAGGGAGCCGTGTAGTAGAGCGGCCGCGGCAGGACCGCCCCGTTGGGGAACGGGCACTGAGCCGCCGGCGAGCGCGGCCGCGGCGGAGAGCGCGAGGGGCCGCCGCCGCACAGCACGCCGGGGCCAGGGGGAACCGGCTCACTACCGTTCTCCTTCGCCTTGTCCGCCGAGGTGGCGATCTCGGCCAGGGACCAGAGCTTGGGCTTGGCGAGGGCCGCCTGCTGAGGCGAGTGGATGACGGAGGCGCCGGCGGCGGCGGGCAGCAGCGGGTGGAGGTCAGCGGCGTGCGGCGGCCCGGCGGCGGCGGAGGGCGGGCGGTACGGCGGGGGCTCCTCGCCGCCCGCCGGTGGCGGCCCGCGACTCACCGGGCACGGCCCGAGTGGTGAAGCACCGGGTGCCTTTGGAGGGGCGGGCGGCCCGTCGAGCCGCTCCTCCGCCAGCTCTTTGCAATCTGAGTCGCTGAGGCCGCCCTCGGCCTCCCGAGGGCCGGGGGACTCCTGAAGGCGCTCGCAGCCCGGCCCTGCTTTGGAATCTGCCGCTCCTGAGTGGGGCAAAGGAGAGGGGTGGGGGGCCAGCTTTCGGGCTTTCCCTGTGCCCCCAAACCCGCCCACCCACTTCGCCGTCTCCCTCGACTATTCCCCGGCCCCACCACCGACAGTCCTGCAGAGCTGCCCCCAGCTCCCCTGCCTCTGGCTCCCGCTCGGAGGCTAAAGTCGTCCTGCCGCTGCCCCTGGCTGGGGGCAGCCCCGAGGGCGCAGCCGCCGTGGCTCGGCCAAGCCCTCTGCCCTACCTGTGTCTGGCGTCCCTGGGTCCCCCTTGTCCTCTAGTTTCTGAGGCTCGTCCTCGTCGTTCTTCTCCAGGTCGATATTCTCCTCTTCCTCCTCGTCCTCGCTACGGTTCCGAGGGGTCCAGGTCATTTTGTTCTCCTTTTTGAGCCGCCGCCGTGCGTTGGCAAACCAGGTGGAGACCTGGGTGAGGGTCATTTTGGTGATGATGGCCAGCATGATCTTCTCGCCCTTGGTGGGGTAGGGGTTTTTCCGGTGCTCGTTGAGCCAGGCCTTGAGGGTGGCCGTGGCGTCCCGTGTCGCATTCTTGCGGTACGCGGGATCCCCGTAAGGGTAGGAGCCAAGCGGCGCCGCGTACGGATGGTACCCCAGGGAGCCGGCCATGCCCGGAGTGTGGTCGTAGGGCGAGCCCTGGGGAAAAAAGGGAGAGCGGCCCGGAGGGGTGAAGTCAGGAGGCCGCGGGGCGGCAATGACACGGCAAGGGCAGCGCTAGGGCCTTCCCGCAGCCCCCGTCCGCGCCCCACCACCTCTTCCTCGGCCTCTGGCCCTGCCCGGCTTCTCCCCCGGCTTTTCCGGGAGAATGGGCAGAAAGGCAGGGAGGCTCCGGCCCCATGAGGCCACCGGCCGCCTGCAGCGATCCAGAGCCTTTCTCCCAAATGCAGACACGGAAAAGCGAGCGGACAGCGCTGCGTGGGGCGAACAACGGCGGGGGCACCCTTCCCTTCCCCAAGGAGCTGCGACTGCGGAGGGGCAACCTGCCGGGCTCAAGCGGCAGAGCCGGGCCGGGCCGCTTCTCTGCCAGGCCAGGGGCGGCAGGAGAAGGAAAATAAAGGGAAGAGGAGAAAAGAAAGGAGAGAAGAGAAAAAGAAGGAAGAGCAGAAAAAGGAAAGAAGACACTGTGAAACTCTGCTTACACCTTAAACCTAGGGAAGAAGCTGAGCAAAACTCCCTGGGTTTGCGGGAACCGCGGGGCACTGGCGGCGGCAACAGCTCTAGGGCAGGGATGCCCCGGGCCGGCTCCGCAGGCGCGCACGGCGGCGCAGTGCCCTGCCAGCTCCTTCCCTTCCCGGCACAGTGCCTGCGGAGCCGCTCGCGGCCGTGGGATTAGAGCTCTGCAATATTTAAGCAGCCTAATTATCGCCGTGCAGGGGAAAGTTGCCTGGGTTTATCGCCCAGATTTCTCCCATCGCCGGCCACTGCTGGGTCCATTCCTTTTAAATCGCAACAAACTAATAGTTAGGGAAATACGATTGCTGTTTCATTAAAAAAAAAAAAAAAAAAAATTCAAAATTTTAATTTTTGGGGGGAGGTGATGTGTGAAATGGGTCCCCGCAAGCCCCAGCCCGTCTTTCCCGGGCCGTGCCTGCGGCTGTGCGCAACAGTGTGCGGCTGCACAGGGCGGCGATGCGGGAAAGTTGGGCGCCAAGGCTGGGAGCCGTGCTCCCTTTAGTCCCCGGCATCTCAAAATAAATTCCCAACAAAAATGACGCCCGGGGAAGGGGGTTGCAGGCGCCCGCGGGATGCCGCCGTGCCCGGCGAGGTGCCGGCAGCCCGGGGCTGCTCTTACCACGTAGGAAGTGAAGGCAGCGGCGGCAGCGGCGGCCGGGTCGGTGCCGTACTGGAGGTGGGAGTTGTAACCCGGGGAAGGGGCGGTAAAGGCGGTAGATCCGGCATAAGGGGAAAAAGCGGAGCCCGAAGAAGATCTCCCAAGTTCATCGGTCCTGGGTCCGGAGATCACACTGGTGCTGTACGCCGGGCAGGAGTAGAGAGCCAAGGACGCTGATGGCTGGTACAAGTAACCCTGAGGATACGACATGGCCAGGCGCACACATACACCCGAGAGCCCAAGCGCTGGGAGGGAGCCGCCGCGCTGCCGGGCTGGAGCCGCTGCGACCGGGACTTCGCGGGCGTCTCTCCGCCCTCGCCAGCTGGGCAGCGGCGGCACCTTGCTCTGCGCCGGGGCTGCTGCTCCGCGCTCGCCTGCAGCCCGGCACCGCTTCCTCCTTTTTCTCCCCCCCCCCCCCCGCTTCCCCCTCTCTCTTTTTTTTTTTAATTTCCCCTCCCTCGCTCGCTCTCTCTCCCCCTTGCACTGGGGGGCTTTTTTTTCTCCTTCCTCCTCGCTCTCGCTTTCCGAAGGGTCCTGCCAAGATGCTAAGTTGGAAATTGCAGCTCCTGACGCCTTCTGCGCGGCCCGGCGAGGCTCCTCCTTCGCGGGGTGTTGTCAGTGGAAGGACTGGCAGGACCCCGCTGGGCTGCGCGACCGGGCCCAACCAGCGGGAGGGCTCCGCGCTTCCCTCGGCCCTCCCCGCGCTTGGAGGCTCAAGTGCGCCGGCTCCTGGTTTGCAGACACCGCCGAGCCGTTTGAGATCGGCCCCAACTTTCTGCATGTGCTAAATACCGTGCAGAGCCGCGCTGAGCCGGAATGCAAGCCAATCAGTATATGAAAAAAATAGTAGATATTTAATAAGATTTATTAGCCGCTCGACTCCCCCTCTGCGTAGCCACCCCTCCTCTTGCTCTCTGGCCTCTGCCCCTCCCTCTCCTAAATCACTGGAGGTGGAATAGATAAGAGTGTGTGAATGGCGGTGGTACTTTTTCCAAACAAAAAAGGCGGTTTTCGGCAAGGAAGGGCAGAGCAGCAGCCAATCTGGCAGTGCTGGGATGCGCGGCTGGGCTGGCGGGGGCCGCCCGGGGCTACTGGACCTGTTGCGGCGGCTGTGTCACTGACGCCGGGTCCGGCGAGAAGCGGCGGTTAGCCTAGCGGGGGGCTTGGGGGGCAGCACGGAAGTAGTGGTTCCCAGAGCTGGTACCGGAGCAGGGCAACCCGGACTGGGAGCGGTGGGACGGGACGGGTTTGCAGGAGTCGTTCGGCTGGCGGGGGAGGGCTGTCCGCGGATTCTAAGATACACCAGATACCTCCCGCTCCCGGCCCGTGAAGGGTAGTGGTGAAAGCAGATTAAAACCATATGAATCGGGATAAATCCCCGCTGATCAGGAGATGTAATCGCCTTTGATTCCACCAGATACATTTCCCTACAGGAACATATCCCCGGTTATTCCCTTCTCGCTTGTTTCCACTTCGCGGCTGAGGCAGAGCTCTGCTACAGCGGCCGCGGACCATACCCTCCGCGGAGTTCCGCGCCCCGATCACCTGCAACCGGCGGTGCCGGACCCTCTCCCCGTCCGCGCCTTTCCCGGGGGTGGAGGAGATTTAATTACACTTATCGTAGTACATTTTTTAACCTCTTAACTTTTACATCTCCCGGCCCTCTGTCCTCCTCTCGCCGCTGGACCGGAGACTCGAGGAGCCGGGGCTGTTTTAAAGGGGTAGGCCGAGGCAGGTCGCCGAGGAGATGACACTGAAGCCGCCCCACTTCGTTCCCTCCTTCCTTCCTTCCCTCCTCCCTTCCTCCGGGGCTTCGTCCCTGCAGCTGCGGCCACAGTCCCGCTGCCAAACGGCAGGACACAGCCTGAACCTTCCCGAGCAGCCCCGCTGAAAGGCGGCAGGAGGCAGCGAGCCCTGGACGGGGCGGGCAGAGGCTGATCTCCCCGGTGTCTCCGGGGAGAATCACGGCAGCAGCGGTGCGAGGGCCGGGCGCGGCCCGCACTACACTCCCCATCAGCCCATGGTCCTGGCCCCGCCCGTCCCAGTGCCTGACTGGCTGTCCCGCCGCCGGCCGCGGGTTCTTCCCTGCTTCCATTGGCCCGGGCAGCTGTCCGTCAGCGCGGGGCGGGACGGATTGTGCAGAGGCGGTGGCGGCCCGCGGCGCGGTTGCTGGGGAGTCCGGAGGCGGCGCCGGCAGGACGGCGAGTGGCGGCCGTGCGTGCCGAGGCCCAGCCCGGCTGGGCTCAGCTGCGCTCCGCTCCGCTCAGCCCGGGACGGCTGCTGATCGGGTCAGGTCGCACGGGGCCGGGCCCGCCGGCGAGGTGAGGAAGCGGTGTGGCGGGACGGCGGCGTCCGGCGGCGGTGCGGACCCTGGCGGCGGCTCTGCCCTGCCGTGCTGGGGCGCCCCCTGCCGGGCGGGCCCCGGCGCTGCTCCGGCCCCAAGGGGCAGCCACTCACGGGGAGCCAGCGACGCGGAGCCGCTCTCGGTCTGGTCGCGTGCCTGGGCCGCTGTCCCGCTGAGCCGGAGGGCGCTGCCTCGTCGGGCCCGCAGTTAGGCGGCGATCGCGGGAGCGGTGTACGGCGAGGCGAGGTGGGTCTTGGCACCCTCCTCGGTGCGGCTGTCGAGCAGCGCTTTGCCTGGCATTTCCCTGCTTTCTGTGATTTTTCCGCTTTTTAATTTATCTTTATTTATTTTTCCTAACGTGGAAGCGTCGTTGTGCCGTTTCTGCAGCAGTCTCCGTGTCCCCGGTGCGCGGGCAGGCTCCGTCGGCGATTCCACGCTCCCTTACACGCTCACTCCACACAGGTGTGCACTTCCACCAGTTTTCAGCGCGCGGTGTCACCGGAGTTTGTACCTCGGCTCATTTCAGCTACTGCTCTCACGCATCGCGTTTCGTTTTCCAGTCAAAAGCACTTCTGTCATAATCCTCTGACAATAGTCCTTGTTCCGGGAGGGAGGTATCATCTGCTAAAGTTTTATACATTTAACATTCATTTGGTGTGCGAGCAGAATAACCAACCCCTTTTCCTTGGCTGTTTCTTTGTAGGGAGAAGCAGAAGTTCTAACCATCTTCCCGTAGCACCTGGCTTTTTTTTTGAAGAGGAGGTAAGGTTAACGTCATGTAAAATTACCCTCTTTATTTCTGATGTTCTACTAATCTCGCTTCGTTTCGGGAACTGTGGTGAGTTCAGGCATACTTTCATGCGTTGCAGCAGAATGCCAGAGCCGATTAATACGCAGAAGCCATAGGACTCTTGTGCCATCAAGTGTCTATCGAGCCAACATTCTCACCACATTATGCCACGATTATATTCTTTGCAGTTTTAAAGGAACTGTAGATAATTATTCAAGATATTGAAACGTTTAGTTTATCGTTCTATTGCTGTGGTTGTCACCTTCACTTTATATCAACTTTGAGGCTCATTTCATAAGGATGTCTCTATTTTCTGCTTTATTTGCACATTGATAGCTAGACTGAATGACTAGTCAGAGCAACTTTTAACTCCCATAGAAGAATATTAAAATGTGAAAGCCTAAGACTAATCTGCTTTGCAGGACTTTTCAGCCCTTTGATTGAAGGAAAATAAGTTTCAAGACCCTTGTTTATGTAGGTCTGTAAATTTTTATAACAAATGTATGTGGCTTCAGGATTCATTTGCTGCTTTTCCTTTTTACTGTGTTTGAAGGTATGGATAAGTTCTTGGTATGGGGTGTTTGCTTTGCAGCTGCCAAAGAAATGATGTAAGTGCAAGTCGATATAAAAATTCTGTAATTGATATATTTTTTTATCATAATTCCTTGGAAGCTAAACCATTAATGCAATAGAAGAAACATTTAGCATTAAGTTCTTACCTAATGATGGGTAAGATTTACAGGCTGGTTGTGCAGTCTTTGCTTTTTTTATATTAAAGGCTTGTGACTTTAAATTCAGCTTATATAAATACATAATAGAAGTTATTACTTTTATAGCCTTCAGTCTTCTGGACTGGTCCTGCAAAGCTGTTTAAAATGGGCTTTGCTTACTGTAGTAGTAGAGCTCCAATAGAGTTTTTGACCCAAGGAGAACCTGCATTTTAGATGACTGCACAAAATGTGGTGACCCAAAGTGTAGCATCATTTGAACTTGCATATTAGTTTTTCTACACTGATTTCATTTGCATAATTTCATTTAGGTTTTGCAAACATATGTGGTGCAGCATAAAATAGCTTAATAAATTAGCACATAAACATAGAATAGGGATCAGCTGTGAATATTATCTTTATGGGAGGGGAAAAAAGATGCAGGGTGATCTTGAACATAACAGTAAGTTGTATTTTTAAAGTACAGCCATTGGTGGGCTTTAAGTGTGTTTTGTTTGCAGGTGGCTTGTAGTGGATGGAGTTAAACTTGGGTATCTTAGGTATGATACGCCTTAATTACTTTAATAGCTACTTTCTGATGAAACTTTAAAATATAACAATCCTGCTTTTATTGCAGTCTTTAAAGATCTAATCATTCTCGTGTGCGTCTGAGACGTAAAACTTAGTGCAAAGAGAGGCAACAGATTGGTTCCATCATATTATTTTGTAGGGTTTTTTTTGAGAGTACTTAAAAGATTATGATGGATAATGCTGTCTTGCCAAAGAATGCCGACACAGGTGTTCATCATTATCTTAATTAAGATCCTGAGAAAATGTCATCTTTCGGCATGAATTATGAAGGGAGATGCATTAGGAGATCATTTCAACTCTTTTTTTTTTCTTTTTTCAGGAGTAGATGAGAAGGAGGCTGTTTTCTCAAAACCTGTTTGATATTTCTTTATCAGAATACCTGAGCTTAGACACTTACTGAGTAATTTGTTTATCTGCTTCGATTTGTGAATATATTACCAAGGTGTCATGTATGTGATGTTAAAGGGAATCCTCTTTAAAAAAAAAACAAGCCCAGAAGATAATCCCTCTCTGTCTGTTGTGTTTAAAGGTGTCCCTGTAAACAAAACACTGATACTCAGATGGCAGTGGAAACTGCTGCTGAAAACGTTGCTAAGAGTTGTTCTATACAGTATATCTGAAAGTATTAACAACTCAGAGCAAAATAAATACATGGGACTATTCATCTTTTTAATTACGCATGAAGAGAAAAAGATTTTCTTTTCTCACCTTTGCACTACAATGGAAGTAAAACTAATTGCATGCAAAGAGGAGGGAGTGGCTTGTGTTTTTCTGTGTTAAATCAACACATTATTAGCTAAGCAAGAACTAAAACAGTGCATCTAAAATACTGACTGAAGCACTGTCAGTAAAACTTAGGGCCACTTTCCTGTAGGTACCTCCTTATCTGCGTGTTGCTGCTGGCTTCTCAGGATGAAGTGCGGGGAGTTACTGGGCCAGTCTGTGCAGTGGAAGTGCTGGCGGTTCTTCGCCTAGGTGAATGATCCTGGGGAGAGCTCTGCAAGACACCTTCGGCTACTCTGTTCTTCTGCCTGCACTTACTATTTGTTACTACTGTCTATTCAGTCTGAGACCAAGGTATAAGCTCACAAACACCTAGAATAACTCTTCTGTGTTTAGCAATTGAGTATTAGGGAGCTTAGATAGAGTTTTTTGGTAGGTTTTTTTTTGTTTGTTGTTTTTTTTTCAGCAAGCCTTTCTATTTAAAACCACTTTTTTTTTTTTTCTCTTCTAAAAGAAACCTGATTATCAGTCTGAGTTCTTTTTTAAATTGCATCAGCAAGCCTGTTTAGTATGTGGAATAAAGCCATACACAGAAGCACAGCTGGCAGGTCTTTTAAGCACCTAGTTATTGTATTGAACTTGTAACTAAAGACCTTGACAATATCGTGGGAAAACCTGAAACTGTATTTCAGTTTTCTTATAGTTTCCTGTAATTAACTTAAATGACACAATTTGCTTGAATTTGTTGGCATAATATGGACTAAGTAAAGAATGTCTTTAGGGTTTATTTTGCTTAAAGTTCCATGGGCATATGTAGAAAATAGACTCTCCTAATGGTTGACTTTAGTGGAAAAAATTAAAAACTGCTCTCTTTCATGTCTAAGCAAGTTTTTCACTTAAAGGAAGCCACATCTATGGTTGGCTCCTTATTGTGAAAGAGGAGCGCCTCAGCAGAAAGGGTGGCTGTGGCTCCCCATGCCATTCTGTGGGACATGCATGTGCCCATAGCTTTCCATACAGTGGCAAACTCCCTTTCAACTGCAGGTGCTGCAGTGTGATGGGATCTCCTGTAGCTGGAATGTGATCTCCAATGTGGAAGTTAGAGATGGGTGACTTTAAATAGCAGCGTTATGTAAAAAAGGGTTTGTGTTTTATCTGCTTTACTTACATACATTTCCAGTCCTTATGACCAGTATTTGCAAGAGCTCAGCATTACCTCTCTGAGGAGAAATGTAAAGTTGGGTAGCCTTCATAGCCTTACACCCAAAAAATATTTGTTCTAACAGCTCATAATTTCTGATTTTCATTAGAGTTTCTTCATTTCTGTCCCTTAATGTGGATAATGAAGATGCGAGTGATCCTTGAAGCTGTTTTCTGCAGATTAAGGTGAATGTATTTTGTAAAGCCAGAATAATATTTTAATTTTTTTTCAAGTATATATCATTGGGAAAAAAGCAAGCCAGTCAGACCTTTCAAGGTGAATGCAGATCATCATAACAGTTTACTGTACTAACAAACTTGTGACTGATCACTCTCCTGCTCCTCCATAAGGAGATGCTTCTTCCTGAGCTATTTTTTTTTTTTACCAGCAGAGCAAAACCTGTCTTTTTCTTTCCATAAACACTTCTTTTTCACAGTATTTCTTAGCATTTCTATCACAGATCAAGAACCCAGCGTTTACTTCTGAAATATTCTCTGCTGACATCCACAGAACCTTTTATGCTTTTCAGATTTAATTTTGTACAGAATAATGAGTGGTATATTATGTAGGTCCTCTGTTTTCAATTAAGCTGTATTAGGTAACTGTGCTCTTCTTTCATATCCCGTAGCAAAGTATCAATATCCAGATGGCAGTGTGCTGGGATAAAATAGCTACAGGCTTGGCTGCTACTGTAAAGCCAAGAACTAACATTTTAGCCTGTGTGATAAATAAAACTGAGGTTGCTACTCTTGGCATATTGGAGTTGCACTAAATAATGCTACAGTGCTGTTTATTACTGGTTTCATTGGATAATATGCTGCTATAAAACCTGCTTGAAGCTTTTATTAAGAGTACTCTGTCATTATAAAAAGGTGCCTACAACTTCTTTATGATATTGATGGTGCAGGAATTACTTTGTTTGTGCTGACTTCCTGGCTGTTGTCTGGGGAAGGCCTTACTCTCTCCCACCTTCTGTAGGCATTAGTATCCATAAATACCTCCTGGGAAGAGAGCAGCTCTGTAGAGCCTAGGTTTCAAAAGATATTTTAAAGGTATTTTTTTCTCTTTGCTCTTTCTGAACTCTATTTTAGTTCTTAATTTCTTGCTTCAGTTAAAATTCAGGTGATGTTCTCTGTGGTATAAACTGTGCTACTGTGTCCCTAAGTAACATAACCTTAGGCCACCCAGGCAGCTGTCTAAGAGGAAGCTGCAGAAGCGCTGAGAGGCTTTTGTACTGGGTAAGATGATGGGACGGCTTGGTAGTAGGGAAGGATATAGGAATCCTGAATCCCAGACTTGTTTTCTTGTTCAGTTTCTGGCACTCTCTGGCCCAAATCTGTTCCTGTAACCTCTGTGCCTCTGTTTACCTAACTGCAACCCTCTGCTTTCCTCAGAAATGTTCAGATTAAATTGGTGCCCATACATAATTTGTTAGACTATTGTGCTTTTGAGCAAAAGCAAATTATTAATGCAGTTATTGGTTTGTTAGCTAGATTCCATTAAATTTCCATATTCCACAGATCTTTGATGTCTATAGGCACCTGTTTGTGGTGCATCTCTCCAAAAATGCAGAACTGAACTCAAATCAGTGGGATGGGGTACTAATATGATGCCTGTGGGATTTAACAAGCATGATAGATCAGTGAGTGGAGAAACCCTTTCATTGTTCAATCTGTAATCCTCATTTGTGAGAGAAACCTGCTATCTAAATTGGTGACACTGTCTTTTTGTTCTATTTCCTTGTTCTCCATATGTCTACTTTTTGCCTTTATAGGTTGCACCCAAGAGCAGAAGCAGCAAGGTGGGAAAAATGAATCCAGCAGTCCCTCCTATCTTGTACCCACCTGAGCGCAGGAAGAGACGTCGTACAAAGCAAGAATGTATTTGGGCTTGTGGTTCTTTTTAACCATATTAAATCCAATTCAGAGTTAATGGTAAGTAATTTGTTTTGAATATGCTATGATTCCTTAAGTAAGGCATGACAGTAGTGGCACTTGCCTTTGTAGTTACTGGGTTCTGTCTAACAGAGCGCATAAATAATGTTTCCAGATACACCACCTTTAGTCCCATTTCTGTGAAGAAAATCATGTGGTGCAGATGACAAGCATTGTAACAATTGTTTTCTTTCTTTTTCATCCTCTCTAGGTGAGCTCAGTGAAACTGGTCTAAGCATTGCTGAAGAAGGGAGGAACAGAGTTGGAAGGCAGGAGCTATTTCAAAGCAGGATTCTTCTTTCTGTAACACCCAAACATGAAAACTTTACAAACTTCATTAGGTAGAGTATTGATAATAGTGTAACATCAATAGTACTGCATGATGTAACATATTGCATAGTGCATATTGCACTGCTTTATTGTTCAGTGATCATGTGCAGCTGCATTAACTAAATGTGCATACACTAGTGGCTTAAATGAATATTATGAATGAGCACAATAAATCAGAAAGCTCGATACTAGAGGAAATGCTGCTAGATTTTTTTAAGCCAGTGTTTTTTTTCAGCTCTTTCCATAGGCTTTAGTTCTTTTGTTTCTTGAAAAAGATGAAATGAAGAAAAATACCTTTTCATTCAAGAAACTGAAGCTAGTTCAACTTCTTAACCAGAAAGACTTCATGGTCATCTTAACTGCTGCAGCATCTTGATGCTTTGTCCAGCAGAAAATAGCACTTGTAGGGCTGACCCGCGAACATAAGCATCTGTAGTGCCACAGCAGTGCTGCTCTTTCTTCTTAGGTCTTCCCTTGTCAGAAGCAGATGTGAGATGTCTGCTGTGGCACAGCACTCTGAGGCATCTTGCATCTAAGGATGGAATTTGTGAGTCTTTTTCTATCTGGAACTTGTGGGAGCTCCTTCCTGAGCCCAACAGTTCTCAAATACTGCAAGAAAGGATCTGACAGTGTTGTCTGGGAGATGTAACTGGCTTAATTATTAATAACATTTATTAAGTGCCTTACAATGGAGGAGAAGAGTCATTGCCTTCATTTTTACAAATAGGAGAGCTGGCATGTAGGAAGAATGGATCTCTTCTATCTTCTGTGATTTTTGACCCAACTAATTAGGTGATTGTCATGAGATATAACATCCTGGCTCAGGGGAATGACACTGGGGAAGTATGCCGGCATGTTCATGGCACACCGCTTCTCCCTCCAGAAAGGCTTAATGTAGTAAGCAGGGTCTTTCCTCTGTGAGTGGCGGTTGGCCAATGAGGATATTTAAAAGGGTTGATGAGCCTGAGGCTGTCTCTCCATCAGATAGCTTCATTATAGATCTCATCCAGGAAGGTAGGAAGGTACTGCAGCTCATTTCCAGGAGCTACTCTTGTTTTTAGCGATTACTCACCCTCTGCCTCCTCCTGCTTTCTTTCACAATAGAGTGGCCTTTCCCCAGGATAAGCTGATTCACTTCATGGCTGGCATTTGCAGTTTTCCTGCACTTAGTTAGCCTTTAAGGCAGGAATAGTTTCCTTTGGGCTATGAATTTAGTTTCTCTTTTTTTTAATAGTTTATTTTGCTAAGAATCAGAATCTGTCCAGCTGTTACAAACAATAGTGGTTTTGATGTGCATCAATAAAGAATTAGAGGTGTGTTTTCCATGTGGAAGATAACGAGTCTTAAAGCCTGCTTTAAAGGAAAGTAAACCTTGGAGAGGTTTACTTGGATGTACAGTATCCCCTATTCTTTCCTTTTTAAAAACAGTATTAAGGCATTTTTATTTTTTTTCCCAAGAAAAGAGAAAATAATTTAATCTTTTTGATTGTATTTTTTCCTTAGTCTCACAGTTGTGAGATAAATGTTCAGAAATATGAGTTGGTAAGGTTGATGTGATTAAAATGAATATGTGATAACAGGCTCTGCATGTTAAAGATTAAGAGCTCAGGTTATAGAGTCTGAAGTGAAACACTCCATGAACATTTGGGAATTTGGTTTGTGCAAAGAGTGCAGGCTTAAGCCTATGGTTGCAGTTGAACACTTTCATCCCGTCTGCTGCTTTTTTGTCTTGACTGATCTGCACACAAGTCTCTCAAACACTGTAGTGTCAGGGTAAAAATGTAATGTGGGGTGAGGTGGGGGGAAAAATGAGGAAATCATTTCAGGACAAGAATTATTGTTACTCCATAAATATAGATTAGTTTTACGCAAATTATTCACATTTACAAAGATCAGTTTATAGCATTTTGACAGCACAGTAGTTAATTCTTTATGTATAAATTGATCCTTTATACAGATGTAATTCCATATACAACAGTTAATCTCTTTGAGTGCAAGTTGAAAATATATTATAAATTAATTTATGTAGGTTATGACTTTCTGCGGTACTTCAAGATGGTTACCTATGCTAAAGTTGAGTCTGTATGTGCTTAATGAAAATTAGATGTGAAATGTAATATGTAGAGGACAAAGAAGCATTGAAATACTTATTGCTCTTAAAAAGACAAAAGTAGCTCAGATAATTCTCCTTTCTTAATCTCTTGAGAATTTGATGCGTAGTTCTGTTGTGAGCAGTTTGGAGTGAACAAACTGGAAATATTTTAGAAGCAGTGTTAGTACCAGATATTACTGCTCCCCTCTTGTGAAGCCTACTTTTCTTCTAAAACGCTTTTCACTTTAAGAAGCTAATTTGTAGACAGTCTTCCATTGAGCAAGAAAAGCATCTTGGACTTTGGTGAAGAGACAAGCCTAGCTGTTAGATCTGTGAAATCTGCTAAGGTTGCAGTCATTTAAATCAAGTGTTTGTTTACATAACAGCAGTGGTATTTCTCTTCCTCTTCCTGGTGGTTTTGTCCAACTAAATGTTATGAGTGGTAGTTGCAGTGACTGCTAAGTGTTTAAATGATGACACCATTATGTGAAGTGATTTTTGAAATGAGAAATTCCAGCCAAGAATGATATCTGCTCTCATCTCCTTCAAATCATACTCTCTGGCTGTGCAGATTATGATTGATTTGTTTGTGACAGATTGCAGGAAACAGTCATTGATTTTTCAATATTTTACCTTAAAATTATTTACAGTTGTAACCAAGGGGAGGTATTTCCATGGGCTGTCAGCCCCTGAAAGACTGGGATAATATTCCCTGCTCCCTGACAAGACAAATTACCCGTAATGAGTGCAGTAGCTGAAGGGTATACTTTTATTTTAAAATATGTCAATAACCCCAGTGACTAAACGAATATTGATTCAGCATAATGAAGCCTGAGTAATGTGAAAATGAGCTCTTCGTGGAGCATGGTAAAGACTCTCTTTTTAGCTTGTAGCAAGAAGCTTTTCATTCTTTACTGTTAGGTAGTCGAAATGTGCAGTCTTAAGCAAGTCCTTGTTAAGCAGTAGTATTATGCAGAATAATGTAACGATAGAACTTGGGGTGGTTTGTTTTGCTTTTTTTTTCTTTCTTTCTCCTCTACCCCAAGTTCTTTTTCTTCCATGTGTTTCAGCAGATCAGACATCTAAAGAGAAAAACGCAAGTTATCCAGGGCAAAGATAGAATTACTATTGGGGTTAATGTCTTTTGCAGTAGTATTTTTCAACCAGCTTAATTGTCATTATTAAAGTGCATTCTGTGTATATGGGCATGAAAAGTATTTAAAAAAACCTGTAGATTTAATTTCATACTATTGATTTCTTGAACATACTGATGTGTGTTCTATGTGATCGGTCCAATATTCTTGTCCTTTAACAATTTAGAATAGCTGGCTATGAGAACGTAGATATACTGTTATAAAACTTAGTTACCATAGTGCACATTTTTCTTTCCAGTGCCTTGTAACACTGCATGTTTCTTACCAAATGAGAATTTCAAGTAGTAATTCATTTAAATTACAGTAATTTATGCAGTGCCATAGGTGTGGTGTGGAAAAGCATCTAATAGATTAATATGGATGTACTTAAATTGTTCAGGGTAAGGATTAGATTAAAGACCATGTTGAGGTACAATTTTTTTAACATTAAAAGTATTAAACACAAAAAAAACCCCTATAATCTGAAATGATCAGTTTGCCATTTGTATTCAAGAGCTTTGTGCAGCCCTGGGAAGGCTCTGCAATAGCACTGGGTATAAATAGCTGTGTAATCCAGACATACACAAAAAGATATTTTCTTGAGGTGTTTGTGTATAATGTGTCAATTATGAAATAATGTCATAGCCAGAAGCATTTAGTGAGCATGTTTGGTCACGAAGACAACTTTCCTTATTTTCTGAGGGCTGACTTCAATTGCATCCAGCTAGGTTGTGAAAATATTCAGAAGGATGTTTTCCTATCAATCAGCACACAGGTGATTTTTTCCAAATGTCATTCCTTTAGCACCACTAGAAAGTATTTCAGGAGGCACTAGAGAACTTGTGGCACTGAGAATTAAATGGCAACCCTGGAATGTGAGATAAGTTACTGGTTTTAATTTGTTAATTTTCAGAAAAATGTGATCTACATTTGAGCAGGTTGCAACTGTAAATAATTGTGGGTTTGAGAGGGTTTTTTGTGCAGAACATCTGGGATTCACATAATACTGGAGAACTGTTAACAGTGAGGGAGTAATAACCTCAAATATACAGCAGTGACAACAGGAGAATTTGGGGCTCTTTTTAAATGTTACCCATTGAACCTTAATTTCCTGCTCAGTGGTATTTTACACATCCAAAAGTCTCTGCCTGTTCTCTCTGTTTCTCTACCTTTTGTTTCTTTGGCCAACAGCAGGAGATGGGAAGGGAAGGTCCCTTTTGATAGCTTTCTCACAGTAGTGAGGAAGAAGGAGACTGTTCAGGGCTGGGTGCCAGTTCTGATGCAGACTGAAGGGCAAATAAATGTTTGTTTTGACTGCATCTCCTTTTCCTGAGTAACACTGCATGGTACCAAACTGAACAAAAGCAGATAGTGCTGAAGATACAGCTGACAGCTAAACCAAAGTGGTCTCTGCTTGCAAGCCATTTGCTTCTTTCACTTTCAAGACATGTAATATCTCTTGCATTGCTGTTTTTCCCAAAACCAAGTTTGCTTGTTAAATACCTGCCTGCCTGGCATTCTGGTTCAGGCCTCAACTGAGCTGTGTGCTTGCCAACACAGCAAATGGTGTGTTTTTGGCTGAAGGAAGCTGACAAATGTCTTCCAAGCTCTGTTGGTGATACTGGAGATTGCTGGTTGTGGGACCTTGAAAGCTCTTAAGTTTATTCACACATCTCTCTTTTAGTGTTAGAACTGCTACAATTTCTAGTTCCCTTTTAGGTGACTATGGAGAAGAAAAAACCCAACAAAACAAACAATTATCCCAAATAATTAATCAGTTAAAAATTCTTGTGGCATTTGGGATCTCCTGGGAGCAGAACATAAACCCAATAGCTGCTGAGTTAAGTAAAAGTAAAAGCAGAAAACACTGAAATAAAGGTCACAGGTACGAACAGAGTAATCTCCTCTGTGACAGAGAAGAGGCTGTTGGTAAATCATAAAGGGCTAATGTTTAGGGGTCCCTTGACACTTGGGGTCTTGCAGGTTTTGACCCACTTCAGTTCATTTCACGTCTGACATGAAGACAGTCATGTCTTCATTGTGATTTTTCCAAATGTCATTCCTTTAGCACCGCCAGAGATTATTGGTATGTTGTTGTATTAGGAAGGTGGGGCAGTGTTAATGGTATGGGTGATTTTCTGTAGCAGTTCAGATTTCTATATCTATTTAATTGTCAGATTCCACTATGAATACGGTGGCAACCAAAACTGATGGTTGATTTGACTTTTTTTTTTATATTTATTCTGCTTCAGTGTTCTGTACTCTACAGATGAACTGTAAACTAGTTTTAGTTTATTGAAGGGGTATTGGAGGGAGAAGGGTGTGTAAATGTGGGTATGGAAATTGTGCTTACTGGCTAAGCCTTGTTCCTCCCAGTTTGTTTGTTTGAAATCTAAGAACTAGTATGTGATGGAACTTGAATCAGAGAATTCGGTAAGTGGGCAGACAGGAGAATTTAAAATTCACTAATGTAAGTGTCATGGTTAGTTGAAACCCTGTGCTCTACACATGTTGAAGTTGTTTCTTTTTGTTAAATTTATGAATTGCAAAAGCAATTTGATGTATTCCTTTTATTTTAATTTTATAAATTGCATATATATTCCATATATGCAGAACAGTCACATTTTCTTGGAATGACCACATAATGTAATAAAAGCTCTCACTAAATTGAAATAGTATTGTAAAGTCTTCTGTATGGTGGTTCATGGTGAACTGTTAGAGAGAGGTAACCCTAAAAAAATATGTGGAGGATCCAGGATGCTTTGAAAGTCTTATCTAACTGCTGTGGTTAAAAAGGCATGGCTGGATTAATGCATCAGAGTTTAAGTCTGTGTCTGGAATTATAGAAACAAGTTGAGAAACATGAACTGAATTGATTGTTCATTATTTTCCTTCATAAATGCAGACAGAAGTTGTGTTGTGTTTTGCTGTGGCCTTTAAGGAAGGTCCACAGTGTCTTAGTTTTATTAACTTTTAATATAAAGTGTCATTCCCAAAATGAAATAATGTCCTTGGGCTGGTGGCAACAGGTGAAGTTGCAGAATTCATAAATAATTCAGAGGAAGGATAAAGGGTAAGGGATTTTATATTTTTTTTGGTCATTTGAATCTTTATTATATGCATACATTTCATTTTAGATATGGCATCATCTGAATTCATTCAGTATGATGATTACACTGACCTGTCATATTTATTTTGATATCCTTTCAAAGGACCATATGCTCTGTCCTCAGCATGAAAAAGGATGCAAGATGCTAAGCAAAAAAGCACCTACATTCCTGTAGGGATGAAGACCCTCGCTTCCTGTTGTCATGTCAGTAGATGTGCAGCTGCAGTGCAGTTGTTAAGTCAGGGCTGTGACTAAATAGCAGTGTAGTTCTTCCACCTAGTGAAAGGTGGAAGAAAGGGCAAACCCCCTTTGCATCACGGTGTTGTATGGTGTTGAAAGCTCAGCTGTCACTGAGGCCGGTTGGTGTGAAGAACCTGGCATGTGGAAGATGAAGAAGATTAAAGCCAGCTAGAAATCTGCCAAGGTGGAGGTGTGCCATGGTAGCTTTAATGTGGGAATACAGTTAATTACTTAGTATGTTGGAAGTGGGGTTGCCATGCACACAGCCTTCCAGGGATGCATGGGAGCTAGTCTAGTTGTGCAAGGCTCAGGTATTTTTCTTTCACTAGCCCATACTCTTGTTTCATCTTAAAGGAACTGCTTGCATAGCCCAGCAAATCTCGGATGTTTCTTGGGAAAACACATAGTTGTAGTTTTCCTCTTTGCTAATTCTGTTTAACTGTTGCATCTGGTCCTTCATTGAATTTGGTGATACGTTTCTGTGAACAAGTGGTTTATTTTTGAGAAGTTATGGAGAAATCCACTGGTTTCAAGTTCAACCATTTTCCGTAAGTGATGCACTTCATGATGCCTGATTCTTTCTGGCTAATGCACTGGCTGGTGTTTGCAGTTCTAGCTGGTGGATAACAGGTCCTTGTTATAGTTACCTTTGTATGCAGTATTAATGTGATAGGATGCAACCACTATAATATTTTTATGGTATTAGGTGTAATTGCAGCAGTGAGTGGTGATTTGTATGAAGTACATGGTCCATTGGGTTCATTCCGGTGGCAGAAGGAAGCCAATTAAGTGCAGGTTAGTGAAATACAGTAGCTAGAAGCTGTGAATGTGAATGATAACTGTGCAAAATTGTTTCTTTTCTAGATCCTGCCATCAATGACTGAGCCTCCCTGAAATCTCATCAGTTACTGCCGAGATGAGACGGATAACAGGAAGAAGGAGTGCTTAAGTGGTTTTAATGACAGTTAATTTCATCTATTTATCAAATGACAGGTTGTCCTTTTTTCTCAAAACTTGATTGTCATGACAAAATGCTTTTGGAAGTCATCTGTGTAAAATAAAACTGACAAATTTTTGGCTACAAAGAACTGTTGTGTCTTTCTATACAATGTTGTCATTATTGTAAACCGCTGGAAAGTATTTTTTAAGTGATTTAATTTGCATACTTCATTCATTTGAATGTCTGTTGAATGCCATCTGAAAAGTTTCTTGCCAGAGTTCTTTTATTCAATGGAGTAGTTATTCTTACAATGTTCAGTTTATTATTGTCTAAATTACTGTTGCCTTAGCCTCCTGCAAAATGTTTCTTTTTGGTAATTCTTAAGCAAATAAGGAATGAAAGAGGTTTTGTCCCCTTCATGTTTTGATCGGCATATTTTTCCTTTCAGTGAAAGCATCTTCAGTTTTCAGAATGACAGTATTACAAAGAAAGGTGCTTTGCTTTCTTTTCTTTTCTTTCTTTTTCCCAACAGAAAATGTGTTTTGTGCAATGATTTTTTTAATATGTAGACTGCCAAGGCACAGTTACTGGAAGGAGAAACAGAAGCTGTTGGGAATGTCATGTTATGCCAAATTAAGAATTATTAGCTCTTACTTTCTGTGCAATCTCTTTGACTAGAGCTCGACCTATTGCATCTGGCTTATACTTTGACTCTAGTGGAACTAATGTGTCCTTTGGAGTAGCATTTTAGAGTAACTTCAGATTCATGTTTTTTTCACAAGTCTGCTTTAAACTGCTGGAATTAACTTCAGAGAAGGCAAGAGATAACAGCCTCCTATGTCCAGCAGCTGTGCTGGTTAAAGGAGGAGGCTTCATGCATGCTTGCTTGCTCACTCTTTCCCAGAGGTTATTGCCCCTGCTACGGAAGCAAGCTAAACCCTGAGCACACCCCAGCTTAGTTCAGCCAGAGTTAATTGTGTTATCAAATATTAGTTAACTAGCACCCTGGGTCTTTTTGATGAAAGGGCAGAGAATGCACAGACTAACTGCACAGCCAGCCTGTCTGGGGAGGGTGATGTGTTGTCAAGAGGGTTGTTGAGGAGCTGGTCGTGGTGTAGTTTTTTCAGCAGGTGCAGTTACATAGATACGATGTGGTAAAAACTGTATGGCTAGAAAGCTGTGCAGCTCTGTTATGTGTAATATTCACATTTCAGGGGCAGAGTGGATAATATAAACCTTTGCTCTTTGACTTACTCCTTGTGCATCCCAATTAGAGTGGAGAGGAATGGTGTGAGTGCATGTACGTGACAGGACACCTATTTCAGGGAAATGTATCTGGTGAAGGTGTGTGAATGGTGCAAATGTTTACATTATGTAGAGAGCACACTGTTGCACTTTACTCATACAGGAGGCTGCCTTTACCAGCATCTGCCTTAGGAGAATTGGTTTTGACATATGGTGTCCTGAGCTGCCTTTAGTGAAGAGGGGCAGCACCTCCTGCTGGAGTGACCACCCCATCCACTACCGCTTCTGTGTCCAACATTGCATCAGTAGATGCTGGCATGTGGTGAGCTCTTTATGTCCCCCATGCCAAAAGCAGAACAGCTCAGATGATCTCTAGTACTGAAAGGCATACTGAGTGAAACCAGTGCACTAAACAACTCCTTCAGCGCTGATCCTTCTTGTGAGAAAGCTGTGGAGTGTAGCTGCCTTCCCACAAGTGGTTTGGGCATACAAAGAACAAGAGGCTTTCTGATCTGTTGGGAGCCTAAGAGCCGCAACACTGCTTGCGCCTCCTCTTGGGGCACTGCTATATGAAAATAACTTCATTCCAGAGAAAGGACTGAGCCTCCATCTCAGTTGGCATTGCATCCAGCCTCTCATTTGCCGTGTGTAGGGGAGGAAAATAATGTACTATCTCTGAGAAGGAACTGATGTGTAAGGGGAAGGTGCTGCTTTACAGGCAGAGAACTTCTTCCCCTGGCTCATTTATCCTCAGCAGCACTGCCATATTGCGGTGCCTTCAGACTAGAGCCTGCTTCTGCCTTTCCCTGAAGTATGGGTCTGAAAAATAGTGGCATGAGGAGAAGAGGCATGGTGGTTTTGGGATTAAGGCTTATGAAGAGATTTTTGAATGGGCACAAACTTAGAAGTCACTACTATTTTTAAATCTCATGTAAAAATTAATTAGATACAATACGACAGAGTGTGAAACCTAGTGCTTTAATGCCAAGTTTTGAGTTAACTTGGCTATATACTGCTATGTGTTTTGAAGAAAATGGACTTTCCAGTCAAACTCTTTTAGCCTTGTTAGCTTGTAGTGCAGTGCTTGATGCTTGCACAGTTAAGGAGGCAAAGCTCCAATCACTATCACATCCTTCTGTTGCCCCTGACCCCATCTCTGCAGTTCTATAGTGAAGTGGATGCAGCTCCATGTATGAGAGCTGTGCTCTGTGTCAGCAGCTGGGGATATCCATGCCGAGCTCAGAAGTGAGGTGCCTCCTCCAAAGGACGGTCAGATGGCTACTCTGGCCATGAACTAAATGAAAACTAAATGAAACAAGCCCCCACAGCAATTTGAGACTGACCATAATTCGTATTATTTTACCTTAGTCTGCACTATTGTAGTGCCAAGGTAAAAACATTTAATGAAATGCCTATGATTGCCTAATAATCTTTTTGTCTGCTTAAGTGGTAATACATAATTAAGCAAGTATTGCAAAGTAACAGCTGTATGGATATAAAATAACACTGTCAGGGATATGTTATGCCAATGAATAAAATTTTACGTCCAAGCACTTAAAATGATTAAATACTATATTTAAGACTGTCATACTGTTTATCTAGTGTTAAAATGGAAACAAAACACCATTTCAGAGGAGGCAAATTTTTTTTTCTCTTATAAAGACTGCAAATAATAGGTTGGTTTCAACTAGACTTCCTGGCTTTTCAGTGTTTGCTGTGTTCAGCCTAATCTATCAGGATTCCTGAAAGTAATTTTTACATCTGTAATGCAACAGCTGATTTGATATGACTATTTTCATACTCCAGACATAACAAAACATTTTCAAGGCAATATGTGTTGACAATATACAGAGATAAAAATCAGTTAATGACAAACTCCAGGGCCCAAACTTTTAATAAAGAACACTGAGTCATTAGAAAGGGAATAGTAGATTTTCTGTCTTGAAGGAAAATGAAATGTTTTTGCAGAGGTATAGGCTTGAACAAATGGCTGGGTGGGGTAGAGGAATTCCTCACTGGCTTCTGTGGCTTTTGCTACACCTGGGGTCAGACTGGGTCATCTTAGGCATCCTTTTTGCTTGGAAGAGGCAGTCATCTCACAGTAACAAATATCTTCACAGCGTAGCAGCCTCCACTGTAAAGTTAGTCAAATTACCTACACTTATCTTTAGAAAAAGATTGGTGTGGGGGGAATCACTTAACTGCTAATTTGGCAAAGTTCGTGCCTCCTAACACCGTGCCTTTTTCAAAGATCCTCTTTCACCTGACTTCTTGGTTCTGCAGTGTTACCTTTCATCACCTTCAGTTGGGTTTCTCTTATTCACATACCCCCTTCCCCTAGAATTAATCAAACAGCACATAAACATTTTTTTACAAAGCAAATGTCTTCTACAAAGTGTGCACTTCTATGAAGTGTAATGTTGCCTTGCTGCTAGAAATTATTATTAGGTTTAAAATAATCTGTCAGCATCCTGCTGTGTATAAATTAGGTTTGCTCTTTACTCAGATTAGTTAGCTGGCACCCATTCATGAGCATGTTACAAAAAATGATAGCAAGTTGATCGCATCCGGTAATCTGCCTGTTTTCTTTTTAATGGGCTTTTTGTTGCTGTGTTGTCACCAAGGCTGAAATAAATGCATGTAAGCTGTAAGTTTCCAAGTTCTTTGCAGCCTGGGGAGATGATGTTGGCTCTCCTGTACCATTTAAAGGCTCGGGGGCATGAGCATTTGGAGAAAGGGAGAGGTTGTCTGCAGTTAGATTTCTGGATCTTGTGCACCTTTGGTTTTGGCTAACAGGGATGTTTTGTGCTCTATGGCAAGCAATATGTTACCATGAAAGTCCAAAATGCCAGGTATAATTAGTTCATGTGCTTAAATAGGTGGTGTGATTTTTTAACTTGCATGTACTAGCCTGTTTTCATGCAGAAGTTTTTGCACATATTTTACGTGGGGAGAATGCTGTGTGAATCAGATAAAGCAGAAAAATCATTTAAAGTCTTTTGCTAGAGTTAAAAATTTTAAAAATAACCATGAGGTCTTTGTTTCTTTGTTTAAATTGATTAGGGTTAGAGTTTTAAAAGCTTAACGCTGACAGTAAATGCTTTGCAGTTACTCACTGAGAATTATGGGCTTGTCGCGCCTCACAGTTTTGTCCTTGAGTATATCCATTATTGTTAGATGCTGAGTAGTCTTTGCACATAGATGACTGATTTTGGGGGTATTTTACATTTTTACATGTTCAGAAAAAATACTTCATTAAAGCAGCTGCTGGGTAAATGGGGTAATTAGAGAACTGCACTGCTTTTATTGAAGTTGACACGTGCTGCACACTTCTTAAAACTCAGTGTGAGAGCAGAATGTTTCCCAGATTTATTCAAGTCAGACACCTAGAGATACTGGGGAGCTTTTAATAGTAGTAAAGATAACTGCAAGTTTTATGCTGTTACATAAATCTGGCTCTAAGAAGAGAGCTATTACTGCAATACATTGCTCATGCTCTGCTTATTTTGTGCATGCTTGTGTTTTAGGCATGCACACACACACCTGCACATAGATGCTTAAGACTTGAGCACTTATATTTGACAGCGATTGTATATTCTATTTAGTATTTATTTGGAAAAAAATATTAGTGTTGTAATGCTGACAGTGAGTCTTCATTTGGTTGGTGCCAAAAGAAATGTGCAGTTTATTGATTACTTTTAAATTATAATTTATTTTAAAAAAAACCTGAAATGCTTTTGTGCTTAGTTTGAATTGTGGCTTGTAGTGTGTGAGTGTCTGGGTGTAGCAAGTAATGCTACACTTAATGTAAACTGAGGCTGGGTTTCATTTTAACTAGTATGATGAGGGCAGCGTTCCGCATGTGTAATGGCTTACAAGTCATGAAAAAACAGGTTTGTGATTGCAACACACGGTGGCCAAACATGTTATAAATGAATGTCCTCAAAAAGTCTATTGAATGGATGTAATTACCAATATTGTAATTTTTAGTGATATGATCTTCTGTTTCTTTTCCTTTCCTTTCTTTTTCCAGTAAATTGGAACAAGTTTATGTCTGTTTGAGCACGTTCGTCTGCCTTCCCTGTTAACAGCTCATGTCTTTAAAGCATCTTTGATAGCCCTTTTTAGAAGTTATACTTATGCATTTCAGGCAGAGTTAGCAAACATACAAGATTCAAGCTCAGAATATTTTTTAACTTCACTTTACATGTGTTTTGTGTACGTGGCCCGAGGTGTGGAGAACTCTGCCAAGTGCGCTCTGCTCCTGCACAGTTTAGCGCACAGCGTTATCAGTGTCTGCGCTCAGCAGGCATATAGCCACAAAGTACTTTCCTGGAAGAGGAGGCAGTCTTAGGAAATATCAGCAGGACGGATTCTTCTATTGAGTGACCCCAGAGCCTGACCAACTCTGTCAGAAACAGCTCCACCTCTTTCAGACCCACGCAGTGCCAAGTGCAGGGACGTTGAGCAGGTTCACTCTGCCAGGGTGGTGGTGATCGTGGCAGCTGTGCTCAGAGACAGCCCCAGGATGAGTGGGGTCCATGAACCAGACAAGGTAGTGGAAGTGTGCTGCTGCTTCTTTGTGAATGCTTCCAGTTACCTAGCTGCTACCTCCATTACCCTGCTGAGAGAGAAATTCTCAGTACAGTAGTGCAGTGGCTGGAGATGCTTTTTCCAAAACCTTCTTTTTAAATAGTAGTTATTAAGTCACAGGCAACTTTCACCTGGAAGTCTGTGTGTCCACTATATATTAGTAAGACATTTTTGCTTCCCGAAATGCTTTGTCGGTGTTAAAGTCTTAATAGTGCATTCTGGCTGGCTGTTTATCTATCATATATTGCCCTTACTCTTGAATTATTTGCCTAAACCCATAAAATTTCACCTGTAAATTTTGGAGTATTTAAACCTTAAGAACTTTTTAAGCAACATGTTTGACTTATTATTGCACCCTATTAAATAAAATACACTATTAAAATATAAGCTGAAAGAACATTATTAATCAGCAATGGAAAAAATATTTTCAAAATTTTGAGGCTTTTTGCTAATTCTTCCCAGTTGATTATGCAGTATTTTATTTATGGAAAAAAAAGAGGTTCATTTCCCTTAGCAGAATTTCATAAGGTGCTGTTGTACACTGCTGTTCTAAACTTCTAGGACTGTATAAATGGAAAATACACTTTTTTTCACTTTAGCATTGTGTTAGGGATGCAGTAGAAGTTAGTTTTGTGCCAGGATGTCTCAGGAGCAGGCAATATTTTTAAGGGTCTGTTTATTCCAACAAACTCTTCTTACAGGCAAATTTTTTCATATTGGGTTCTACAACTTGAAGACAAAAAACTATTTTCTAAACTACTTCTGTGCTTCAATATTGTGAATAAATTCCCCTGTGTTAAAGCGTAGACTACTGACTAATCCATAGGATTTTTATGCCACAGAAAGTCATTTAATTAACACTTTTAATTTCAGCTGTGAATGAAGGTGAAAATGAAGCCTGAAGAATGGAGAGAGGCTTTGCTTTTCCTTGCTGAAGAAAACACACCGCACTGTAAGTCTGCTGATGGTTGTGTACACAGACCATCTCCTGCCTGCTAATTAGGGCTCCCCAATGTGCTCTCTAGAAATGTGCTGGAGAAGTTGTTTCAAAACCCACCATGCCATCATAAATAAGGAAGTGGGATGGTATGTAACTATTATATACTGCTCATTTGGCAGACTATAATTTAATGGAACAACAATGATCAGACTGGTATATCAGTTAATTTTCAAAACATTTTATTCCACACAAATTAGCTCAGGTCCTGGAGGGCAAGATGACAAGAGGTTACTCGTACACTATGTATTTAATTAATTGAAAAATGCTCAAATTGCTTTTACAGTTGTTATTAAAAAGTAGAATCAGTGTTGCCAGTGCTCAACCATAATTAGAACCCCGGGGAATTAAATATTTAGCATTAGTAATGTAACAGCACTTAGGACACAAATTTCTATTTTTGTAATGAAAGCAATACAGTGTTAGTGCAAATGGCTGAGACGACAGCTGTGACAAGCGAACCAGCCTGGGATATTTCAATAAGACACCTCGTCGGACAGCAAGTCTTGCTGCATTACTCGTTTGTAAGAGATCTGCGAGTTGAAATCCCAATAGCCAGGCATTACACCCAGTATTTAGATTTCTAATTGCTCACAGGATGAATGGTCGGGCAAATGTCACGCCTGCAGTGGGGGAAGCGTGCGGTGCTTTCCCAAATACTGGCGCAGAGGCACATGCCTTTGTCAGCATGGGCTGGAGCTGGGGGGCAGGTCCTGGAGCTGCAGGGGGGTGGGGGGAAGAGGTCTTGTTTGTTTTAAGTTTAATTACGTTTTAAGCATAAGTGCTTTCAGTGATACAACATGAAGAGTTGGATATTGGGCTCTAATGAGCTGTAGTGGTAGATGGCTGGAGACCCTGAGGGATTCGTTCACTAAATTAACTGGATGAAAGTACTTGGTTTGAGCATGGTAGGATGGCTGAGCTCTGCTCAAAAACTCGCTTTCAGAGCTGTCTCTCATTCCTGTTTTCGTTCTAAACAGGCCATGTAGCAACTTCCACAGCTGCCTGCTGCAACTGTTCAGCTTGTCAGAAGGTATTACATTACCAGCTAATAAGTAATAAAGCATATTTGACTTCATTTCTCTTCTCATTTTTTTTAACTGCGATGGCAGGGGAAAGAGGAGAGCTTAAAGCCAGCTAGTTGTGTATCTTCCGGATACAAAAAAGCTGTATTTGAGCATGTCAGGCTTTTGCCTTTTTAAAGCATTGATTTCCTTTCTAGAAATAGGACAGCCAGGCAGGAGAGATGAAATACTTGGTTTTGAAGATGCTTTCATTCCAGATGACTCCTGCTTTAAATGTAGATTCTGTTTTCAAGCTGAGCACGTAGCAAGGCCATACTGTTGAGCCAGCGCTGGACCAGGACAGCTTGTTTCTTGACAGAAGCAGGTCAGGACGAACACTGTGCCTCTGCAGTGCTATGTCCAGCGCAGGCAGAAGTGCCCCAGCTGCTGCTCTCATGCTTTGCAACCGCTTGTTTCTGCAGCAGTTCAATCTGCAGAGAAAGTTTATTTTAACTTTAACAAACCAAACAAACAAACAGGAAAAAGCTTTGCTTCACACCAAAACTTGGCAAACATTGTCAAAGCCTGTAGGAGTATCTCTGGTTCTGAGATGCGAAAGGGTTTTTGTCCTGAGATGTTTCAAGTAGTAGTTAGAGGACAAATGGCACTTGGGTTGAGCCATGAGGAAGGCTTGCAAGGAAAGGGCTTCCCTTGGTTTTAAACATGGAGTGCTCTTCCTTCAGCCTGTCTTTCAGAAGTAGGTTTGACTTGTATGATGAATGTTCCCATTGGGATCTGGGTTTAGCTGAAGTTGCTGAACTTCAGTTAAGGGATGAACAGCAATCAATGGATCTGCGTAATGAGGAGCAGTGGTGACCTGGGTGTACCAAGCTGCAGAATCTAAACCTGTTGGAGTCATTCAGATAAGTGCAAAATTATTATGAAGAAGGTCAGGGTTACAAATTAAGACCTCTCTCTTGTTGATGGCCTGCCAGGGCACAGCAATGGTTCCAGGGCATCAGGAGCTCCACTTTGTGTGTTTCCTGAGCAGGAAGTGATTCTGAGAAAATCAGATGTTCTCTAACAGGTTTATGAATTTGAGTTCAGAATGTAGGAAGGAGCACCCCTCATGCACAATGAAGCCTTGTTGGAGGGTCTCTGAAGTTGCCCAGTTTGCATCCCAGTACCCAGCTTGCTTTAACTGTGCTTACCAGAGACCTAAGATTAGAAACCCCTTGATGCACAGAACTGGGATACCCAAGAGTTTGGTGTAACTGTGAGTAACTGCTGGATGTAAATAATCCTCACCAGCTCTTACTTTTATAAATTGTGGCATTTCCCACCATCCTTTTTCCTTTGATGCAACTAGACTGCATGGGAATACAGCCAGGGTCTTGCAGTGGGATGAGCTGCACCTGGACTGGGCTTTTGTCCTGGCATCTGAAAGCTTTGCTATGCCTCTCCTGTGGATGAGCAAGCAGCTGCACTGACATGATAGTAGCACCATTGCTAACTGTCGTGTCACTAATCTTGGATCTAAGAAGTCTCTATTCTGGTCTGGGACAAGTTATTTATTTTCTTAAGTCTGTTTCTACAAAGCTGTTCTCTCCTAAGGTTTTTGAGGCTTGGATCTCAACTGTTATTGACAGGATCAATTCCTGTAAGGCCTGCAGCAGTTGGTCTCTCTGAAGATGGGGGAAGGAAGGGGACTGTGTGCTTTAGTTGCCTGAAGGTTGGCAGCTGTAAAGACATTTTTCTCTTATGCTTTATTTTGGTTTTTTGGCATCTCTTCTTCCGGTCTCCGTACCCACTGTGCCCAGTGCTGTAAAACACACAAAGGCTGTCTCTGACCCTTACTGGTTTCTCATCTTTAAGTCTAGGATAAAATGCCCTTTTCTGCTCTAAAATTCACTAGCATCATCTCTTCAGAAGCATGTCACAAGCTACTCCATCAACAACTTTTACCTGACAAGGTAGACTAAAAAATACTTTCGAGAAGGTTAGCTCTAGCCAAAGGACATTCAAAGTTACTTCTAAGGCTCTCCATAAGCTTGGTTGCCGCTCGGTGGGTATGGAAGTGTGCAGAGAGCTTCTGTGGAAAGAAGGTAGACAGCTGGATCTGAAACAAAGGTTTTCCCTGAGACTCACTGCCAGTTCAGCCTTGCCAAGTCTAACAGCCTCTGCTGGCTGAGGTGGGTTTAGTTCCAGCACACTTCATTGTATTCCACCAACTAAGATACTTTTTTTTCTTTTCAGAAAATAAAAATGCATAAAAATATTCAAAGCAGGTTTCTCAGTATGAACTTGAACTAACACTGCTTCTCCTTTTTAAAGCAGACATGCATCCCAGAGGTGAATGTGTGGTATCAGTCATAGCTAATTTCCAGAGGATCCTAACTGACCAAACCAAACATCACAGCGTTGTACCCATGGATGTTTCTTTCATATGAACAAGTGTGAACCTCATGTGAAAAATGAGTGTTAAACTGCAAAAATACCTGGGCAGTGCTAGAAGTTTTCCTGCAGTCCTGACTGAATGACTCTCCAATGGCATGCTGGGTTTATAGAGGTACTGCACCGAATGGTGTCCAGTGTTGCAGTCTCCTTCAGCTCTGTAGGTAATGCAGCACTTTTCTTTTGATGCTGTGTTACAGGAACAAGCTGAAAGCAAAGTATGGCTGTGTACAGGAATCTTTTCCTTGCTGTTTCTCCTTAAATTGTGGTTTCTGCTGGTTCTGAGTCCCTTTCCATTATCATCTGGCATGAAAGGGAAGCAGTTTGATGAGAGAGGGTTTCTATTTTTCTGCTTTCAGCTTCTCAATGAGGTAATTTATTTCCTCTGTCCCTTTTAGATATTGCCTCTTATTTTCTTAATGACTTAAAATCCTTAAACTACACAATGAAAAAAATCAGCTTTGCTCTTTGTCACTTGCTACCGTATCCTCTGTTGTGTTAATATTGTTGAAATTATATTTTATACACGCACCCCCACCTGCAGTATTTTAGATTCCCTCTGAATATCTCCTATGGCTTTTGACATGTGTTTTGCTTTTATTTTGTTTCTGTTTTAATAATCCCATCCTCAGGCAATTGCTGGTGGTACTAGGGTCATTACCCTTTTGTGATCGAAGGGTGATGTGAAGTTTCCAGTCACCCTCAATGTATCTGCCATCTTTAGGGCCTGATTCTGCAGCTGCTGTCAGGTATCCCACTTTTGATGGGATACAGCAGTTAGCAGTGTGATGGGGAGGGCAGAACCCCTCCCTGTGCCTGCAGGATCAGACTAATGGAGAGTGGGCTCCTCTGCTGCCCTATAAATAGGGAAACTGGACCACGAAAATACATTCCAAAACTTCCATCCAACTGCTCAGAAAACTCTGAAATTGGGTTCCTGCTGTGTTCTGTTGCTGACCTACATGTTTCCAGACAGTTGGAAAAGTTAAACTCTCATTACCAGCTTGGACCCTGTTGAAGAAGGGAGGGTCAGGGTCTGAATCTGGGCTCTCGGTTGGGGGGGGGTGGCAGCAGGGTTGTGAGGCTCTTAATGTTACACTCCCATCATGTGCGTGACGATGAAATGAATTGGTTAATGAGTGCCTAAGCATCTGTTCAGCCTCTGGTAGATGCTTTGCCAAGGTTCAAGTTCCCTGAGGAGGATTAGCCACCTGGTCCAGTTTTCATGATATACTGACAAAGGAGACACCCACCTTTCATTTTACTGCAGAGCATGGATGAACCCTACATTGTTGTCTCTGTGTTTGATGTATCTTTGTTTGTAGTTTGTTTAACTATTACTTTCATAATTGTTGCAGTTTACTTACAGCAGAGGCTGCAAATGCTGTCTATTTTTGTAGGAAGAATGACATCTACTCACTCATCTCTTCTCATGGTTTTTGCCATACAGACTTATTTACTTTCCTTTTTCTTAAATGGCATACAACTCTGCACACAATTCTCTCTCTTGCTGCATAATATATAAATCAATATACACCATAGGGCAACAAGAAATGGAGATAAAAAGAGGTTTTATGAGAGAAATGAGCATTTCATAACCTGAACTTACAATTAGGCTTTCCAGAGTGTCTAGGTTTTGCTGCATGGACAGCATTATGAGTTGATGAAAGACCTGCACTAAAAGTCTTAAATTTATGTGATGATTGTATCACTTTACAAAGAGCATGATTTAGTAGGGGTTTGACCCATCAGACACATTATAGCAAAGGAACTTAGTATACTTGAAAGAGAGATTATGCATTTGTTGCTGAATTTTGGGAAAGCTACAATCATATAACAACCTGAATTAATAAAGTGGATGAAGTCTCAATGAACTGAAAGGAGAGCTTGGCTCGGCTTTTACTGCTGGGTTACCCGCTGAAGCCATGCAGAAGCACTTTCTGATGTTGGTTTGGTTTAGGGGTTGAGGGGGAAAGAAGGAGATGTGGGCTTTTTAACCCATGGCTTGTTGTGTAAGTGTTTGTTGTATAAACTGGTGGTGAGCTTTGTGGCAGAGTGAGCCTGGTTTCTCCTGCAGCTGGGCGCAGGTGTGCTGAGCTCTGAAAGAGAAAAAGCTGAAGTGGGAGGCCAGGATGAGACACCTCCAGTTGGGCTGCACTTCTGTCCAATACCATGCCTCAGGTACAGCCTATGAGCAGATGGATCTGCTCTATGCTGGGGACATCACAGGTGCCTCTATGGAGCTGGAAAGGAAACAATAAAACCATTCACTGGGCTGATCTCCCAGCTAAGTGTTCAGCTCTGAGCAGTTCACAACTGGTCCAGCTGGGTACCCCGACTTTGGTATGCTGCAAGTTTGTTCTGTCAGAACAGTTCTGGAAATGCACAGAATGAAGCCACCCTTCTCACTTCATAGCTGAATAGCTTGTGAATAAAGGATATAGAAAGATTTGAGGTTTGTCTCCCATTTTGGTTTTTGACAAGTTCAGTTTACAGCCACAATTTTACATCTGAAATCAGATGACCTTCCTCAATAGTGCTGCCTGCTCTGTGTCCATTTATTTGCTGTGCTTGGGTGTGTCTGATGCCACTAAGCATGCCTGTACAGCATGTGGTCTTAGGCTGCTGGCATAGGGACTTTTACAATTGATGCTGCCAAATCAGATGGTTGCCTTTCCCTGACTGGCTAATGCTATCTGTAGTTGTGGGGCTTGGTCACGCATTTTATTTGGCCTTACACAGTCAGTATTGTTTAGACAGGAGAAAAGTTGATGTTTTCTGGCAGCACAGCAGGGAACCAGTTGGGTTGGACACCAGCAGCACAGGATGCTCTGCAGTTCTTAGATTGTTTCTGAACTTTTTTCCATCTAGCAGTGAATATATTTTTAAAGTAAACTCATGATTGAATAGATAATCTGTGGCATATGACCAGGAGAATGTGCAAGAAAAACACTGTAGAAAATTCCCATTCCTGTAAGTCTCATGTTGGTCTCATTGCACTGTTTCCTCTCCTTCACTCCCCAAACAAGGATTACCTTTACAGGAGCATGCACATGGGAGCACAGACAATGCATACTTCCCCAGCAAAGGTTTGCTTTGGTGCAAGAGTCTTTGTGGCTTCAGAACAACTGGTGTGACAAAACTTCATGGGGAAAAGGTCACAGTAAATAATGCACAGCGGCCATTTTGAAGTTTAAAAAAGAAACCTAGCCAGCCAAGTAGCGTCGTGTGAAGTACTTTCCCTTCTTTTCCTTCCCAGCTAAAACGTTTACTGTAAAAAGCATCTGAGAAATTCTTTCAGGTTTCTAAAATGTTGCTCAAGACCAAACATCTGAAGCCACAACCTTTTGGCCGTGTGTAACAGGACCCACACCGCTCGGTGGGGTTTAGTGCTGCAGCTGGGTCACTGAGATTCCCGGGATCAGTTTACTGTGCCTGGTTTTGTCTGGCAGATCGTAGCAGTCTCCCAGTATGCCTTTTACATGCTGCAAAACCATTTATAGTTCATTTGATATTCACCAGCATCAGCTCGAGTCCACTTTGTAAGTAGTTCTGAATTCTACATGTGTTTTAAACATATTGGGCTTGTCAGGAGTGAGAACAAGCAGCATTGTTGGGTTTTTTTTCCCTTCTGATTTTTGTCATTTTTTCTTCTGGTTTGCTTGCTCTAGCATGTCACAAGGGCGTTTCTTCTGTACTTTCAAACTGAAAGGTCTAAACTGGCTTTTCCTAGGTAATGGATGGTTTAGTGAAACAGGATGAAGGAAAATGTTTTCAACCAATAGCAAAACAATAAACTAAAATTATTTATAAGTATCTCACTTGACTGCATGCACACACTCACGGAAGCACTTACTGAATGAGGTTTTTCACTCAAGGTTATATGGACTTGCACTGCTTTCCTAACCAATTTTGTTATTGATAAATGTGTCCCGCTCCCCAACCTGTGAGCCTAGCTCATGGCAAGTGCTGGAGTGGGTGCTCTGGGAAAGCTAATAGGATTCTTGTTGGCAATCCAACCTCCCTTCCACTGTGCCTGCCTCGTCATGTTTGTAAGTACACAAAGGGGGAAAAAATTCTATCTTGTTAAAGGCTGAGATTGTCTGCTGGAAAAATGCCCATTTGCAGGTGAGAAATTGTCTGTCCCAGGACAAGGGAGCTAATTGTTTGGTCCTGTCTGGTTTTAAGTGCTCTGAGCAATCTGGGCTCTAACACTTCCTCTGGGAGACTAAGTTTCTTAATACATTGGAGTACCAGGAAGTTGGTTTCTTGCCCTGGGTATTCAATTTAAGGTTTTCTTTAAATTAATCTTATTACCAGAACTGGCAAGAAAACCTAAATATTTTTCAGAATTGGGGTTTCCTGCTTCCACTAGCTAAGTTAGTGCATCCACTAACTTTCCTGCAAACATGCGCATCTCCAAGGGGAATAGCTGCAGATAACCACTGGGTTATAATGGTTCTGATGGAGCTTTCTCCAGTTTCCTAGAGTCCTCATCAGTTTGGCCTTCGAGAATCCTGACTGATTTCTCTTGGTTGTTATAACACATATGACACATTTACACATAATTACTTTGACCTTTCTGCAAATTCTAAGGCGAGTAAAATTTTGTCATGGAAGGAAATATGTAAAAATAGGAATATTTCTAAAATCTGAGTAATTAGGAGATGGGGACTGTGTGTGTGAGAAGTTATGTGTCTCAAACACCTGATGACTCTAGCACCAGTGCTCATGTGACCGAGGTGGAAATGAAGAATGGTCTCGCACTGAAGCTCAAGACTTGGAGACAGAATACATGGATTTTGCTCTGCCTTACACAGATTTATTTTGTGACCCTGTACAAATCACTTAACCTCTTTCTGCCCACAGTCTGTAAAAGAAGAATGGTGTTTCCTTATCTCACGGAAGTGTTGGACACTTAATTCATTAGTGCTTATAAAGTATTCTCAGGTCTTTTAGAGGAAAAATCTGTGTGTCCATGGAGTCTTAATGTTGATTCATGTACAACTTCTGTCGCCTGGGCCTTGACTCCCCATAGCTGAGGTAAAGACTGTGCTGAGAAGTTCATTTTTATCATGGACCTAAACCTGTTCTATGCTATTCTGGGACTTGCAGAAAAGAAATTCCTGAAGAATATTAAAAATAAGTATTGAAATAATTTTATTTTTATGATGAACTGTGTGTGTATGTTTACTTTAAAAAGATATATATAAAAACTTAGCAATGCCTCTTGAAAGTCTTTTGACTTCACCTGCTGAGCCCTGGGCTGATTTTGAAGGGAGATGAGAAAGATGCTGAGAAAAGAGGTATTTTTTTTTCATCCATGTTTTATCTTCCTGTGTTTTCTGGCTAAATTTAGAATTGTTAGGAGATATTAGTTATACAGATAAATGTTATCATACTCAGAATGGGTGGGGCATGTCATTTTCCATTGGCATCATGTCATAGGCCACGTAATATGTCAGAAGTATTTTATTGCAGTGGCTTCATCACATAAATGAGATGAGATGGGTTGCAAATCAAATTTACCATACCTATCTTTAACATATACCAAACAAGCTAACAGCAGAGATCAGACACTGGCTAATGCAGAGTGTTACTGCAGTGGCAGAGATGGGGGTCTCAAATGTTGAGGTGGGTTATGAAGGACAAGCAGTTTGGTAGTTACCTCTTCCCATGTACTTTGTAATATCCTGTATTAACTTCAGTTAGAATTCAGTTTTGTTTCAAGAAGGATAAATGCTGGAGCAGGCAGCCTACTGCAGATTTGGACAAGACTGAGTGTAGGTAGAAGCATATTTGATAACTGTCTCTTGTTGTCTTTTGGTTTGTTAGGGCTGTAACTTCTCATCTTTAACAGCACCAAGTGTGACAGACCTGCCCTTTTCCACTCCCTCTGCTTCAACCCACACTTCTAGCAGGATTTTCTCATGTCTATCAGTAATGTGTTGGAAGAGAATAGGTCTCAATCATTATCAGGTTAATTTTGAACTTTGAAAGTAAAAATGAATCTTTAGCTTTGCATGGAAATCAATTGCTACTCACTAGAAGTAGAGGTATGTAGTGAAAATGTGCCCTCTGCTTGAAACATTGAATTGCTTTTACTTGCTGCATGATGAGTTTGGGTAACTGTATGTAAAGAAGTTGTTCAGTCATGCTTATTTGGAAGACTTGCTCTTGAGGAATAGCAATGAAGCCAAGATAATTCATCCTACAATTAAATATATTAGCATTTATTTCAGCAACTCAGTTTAATCTTAATTTACAATAAAGCTTCATATATAATTAGGATAATTAAGTTGTTTGGTAATTGTAGGTTGAAATAAGTTTGTAATAGAAATGTTACAAACTCCTCTGCATGGCAGAGATGGCTATTAAATATTTTTTTGAGGTGGAAAAGGAGAGGAACTTCATTTGCACAAGAATGAAAAATGCACGGATTAGCAGGTTATACTATACAGAAATTCTGAGTTCAAGCCAAGGAGAACTGAAATCTGTACATCTATATTTATAGATCTTTAAGTTGAAAATACTAATTGAGGTATGTTTCTCTAAAATTAAAAAAAAAAAAAGTTTTGTTTTGAAAAGTATGAAAATCTGAGACTGCTGGGTTTGCAGCATTCACAGAAAGAAAAAGTAACCAGGTACTAGCACAGGGACTGCTGGCTGTTGGCTGCGGTGTGTTTCCCCTCTCTCTCATACAGAATGAGTCTTGGTGGCTGGTGACCTTGGGAGTTTTTCACTGCAGTAAGATTTTCAGGTACCTATTTTTTTCCTAATATTACAAATATTAACTGACTTCTGCTGTACATGCTATACAACATTTGTTAGAAGGTTGGGTATATGGTGTCATCCATGCAAACTCTAACTTGGGAAAGTTGTTTCAGCATTTCAGTAAATTGCTGTGTCTTTATAAAATAATCAAATATGTGGGAATTGTTCAGCTTCCCCTCTTTATGCTCGTTGGTAAAAAGAAACTCCCAGCCACATATTTCTAAAGGTTTTGCTTAACCCGCCTCCCCTTTCTATTTTTGAGTTATCAGAAAACCTGCTTTTCTTCTCTCATGATTTCTTGTACTGCAACTTGAGCCATTATGCAAGATCTTCCAAATACCTCATTACTAATTTTGCATTGAATCTCTAATCCAAATAGAAAATATATCATTTGGAAGATATTAGCTACAAAGTGTGATAGGACACTTTCTGGGACCTCAATTAAAAAAAATTTATTCTCATCTTTCCCAGTCATAACATGCAGATCAGCAGTGGGTTGACACACTTGTATGCAACATTCTGGGCAGAAAAATACCCACTTGATTTGTCAAGAAACAGTGACAGTGAACAGAGCATTGCCAGAAAGCCCTAGGCACTACAGGCACACAGGAGAGTTGACCGAACCCAATTGATCTGATCTGGGCTCTAACCAGGTTTCTCCTTATCTGGGGACTCTGGAGAAAGCTACAAAGCCCACAAACTTTGACTGGATAAAATGTCTTGTGGAGGAAAAGAAAGACCAGCCCAGAACTCCAAATGTTGGTGAGTGGCTTATTGGGCTGCTGACAGTGTTTTCAGTGATAGCATGAATGGTATTTGATGGCTCCAGAGGGATTTGGAGTTGTCAGCAGTTTGCTCTCCAAAGCACTTTGGTTATTGGATTATGCTATTATTAGTTGTGCATTGTCATTCTCCCCAGTATTTCCAGTGCAATGTAGATGTAGGATCTTGAGCACGGGGAAGAGAACAAGGAACGGGTATGCTATCCCTTACCATAACAGGGTTTAAGTGACTGGCATAAGCAGCAAGCGCACAATAGAACATTTTTAGACCTACTTATGTTGGGGAAAGGAGGCTGAGGGTGTACGTGATCAGGATGGGCTGTTGGCTGTGGGACAGGCAAGGAGGGGTGGGCAGAGGACTGCAGGTCTCACAGGGCGGTAGGAAGGAGGAGGAGTGTGTGAGAAGGGGGTAGAAGATGTCCTTGTGGCAAGGCTCTGATGTTCAGCATAGGGCTGTGGTGGAAGGGGAGACAGGGCGTGTTTGATTCCCTTGAGAAAATACTTTAATTTTTTAATGGTTCTTTTGTTTGACAAGTCAGATCATGTACACTAATACTCAGGTGGAAACAGCTTGTGTGTTTGTGTCGATCTTGGATTTCTCAATGCTGTGAGAGTGGGGGCAGGCTGCAGCCTGGCTCAGAAACTGGACCCCTGTTTTCATTTTTATGCTGTCTGTTTCTCCATTGTTTTTTCACTTCCCCAGATAGGTGTCTTCTCCTCATTCCTGTTTTGCTCCACTCTGTGCAGTCAAATATTGGATTTTAGAATATTCGTTTACAAGTAGAAATGGTTTTAATATTTTATTTATTTTTGGTAAGCACAGCATGTTAAGAAATGGAAACCTGCAGCAGAATACATAAAAATGCCAAGACCTGAAGCACTTGCTCTTTATCCCTGTGTTGCCAACTGTAGGCAAGGCTCTGGCATCAGAGCAGTAGCCAGGGGGCAAGGCTGAGAGCAAAGTTCTAAAGCTGGGTCCTGTAGCACTTTTGGTTTTCATCAGGCTACAGGATGGTTAGTGAAGATAGGCAATGAGTTCCTAACACAGAAAATCTTGGAGGCAGTGACATGGAAAGACTGTCTCTGGCTACAATATGTTATGAACAAGGCCTCAGGAATTTTATGACTTGCAGCTCCAGAAAATGCTCAGTGCAAAATTTGATCAGCCTGGATAAATTTGTTACTGGAGATAACAGGAGAAGATAGGTCCTTGCAAGGTTGTATTTGCTCTTGAGGGTGGGTGGATGTTAAAATTTCAAGATCCTCCTTTTTGTTTGACTTCAGCTTGAATGTTTAGCTCAATTTGTTTTTTGAGTAATTAGAATGCTTGGAAACTTAGGGTGGATAGAGAGAGATGGACTACAGCTGGTAATAATAGTAGAGACTTTTATACTGTAAATTCAACAATTGTAAAACAATTAGGGAGAATTATGTTAATAGCAGACTTTGTTCACACTTTCCTTGACCAATTTTCCTTTTTTTGTGACATGCTTTTTCTACCATGCTCCTAGAGCGCATAAACAGTGGAGCTCTGTGTGTTTGCATTCTGTACGGTCAGCGTTATCCGTTAAACCGCGGCTGCATGTAGATCATCTAAAATTCTCACAAATCAATTTTCCAGCGCTTTGGCTATTGCATTTTAATGTGGCTGCTCCTAAACAAACAAAATCATGTTTTTGGGAAGCTAAGACAGGATAAGAAGTGATTTGTATGGGAAATGGTGGCTGATTTGCTCGGACTGCTGCAGCTGTTTCTTTCTGTGATACAAACAAAACCCCTTCAAATCAATCGGATGCATGTTGGCTGAGCCCTGCTACCCACGCAGAGGGGCAGACGAGCTTCTCCCCCCTCCGGTGGGAAAGCAGTTGTGCCAAGGCCTGCTGACTCACTGTTGCTCAGCTCCTCCCAGTTCTAGACTATGCTAGGGAACCATTAGTACTGAGACTAATCTGGATGGATGACTCTCTTGCAGATAGAGCAGCCCACATTAAGGGCATCCTTTGCTGCTCTCCCATACACATCGTAGTGTGGTTTGCCTCCACCTTTCTCCATTTTTGTGCCCACGACTCCTTCAGCTGGCGTCCTTGGCATCTTGTCACCTAGTTAAGATAGCTTCACCCATGCTCCAGACTTCTCTGCATATTGATTGCTAGTGAAATTCTTAGCATGACACAAGAGCAGTGATCTGAAATGAAGTAAATACTTTTCTACTTCTCCATTCAAAATACAGAATGTTTACATTGAATTAAGAGCATCATAAATTATTTCTCCCTCTTCAGTCCCAAGGGAGGGAATAGATCTTAAAACCTGCATGCTAAATTCTTCTCTCCCCCAAAATAACACACATGCATAGATGATCCTTTAAGTAAGCAGGATTCCCAAACTCCATTTACCTTGACAGCTGTCCCTTGGCCATTGTAGTTGTCATATGACAATGTGTAGTTTTTTAATAAATTACCAGCCTTGGTGTTTTTTTCTCTTTATCAGTCATCATTCCTTCAGCCAGGCCATTCATAACAGCTTCTGGCAGTTCACTGGGGAGATCAGTGCCATTGAATTGTGCCCCACCAGCTCCCCCACCTCATTGTGTGACACTGTTTTCCACAGTGCCTCTTTCTGTAAACATACTGAGCTGTGCACTTGCAGAAGGTCTAAGTGGGAATGAGATGGCTTAACCTTGTAACAGTTAGTTGGGCTGGCAGCTCTGCCTTGAGTGATCATTCGCGAGTCCTAATGTTCCAGCTACTTTGCTAAGTAACATGTAGACACCCCACTTTGAAGTACTGTGTATGATAGTTAATTAGACAACATTTAATTTGGCTTAACGTTTGTGTCAGTTTTGTGGAAATGAGCCTCCATAATTAGGGAATACAGATCAGGTTTCTGTCAGACTTATAACCTCTCACTCTAATTTAATGCTCACTCCTCTGGTGCCGTGTCACACTGGGTGCACAGGATTTCCATCTTTTCTGCTTGACTAGTAGGAAAGTTGCCCGTATTACACAACTGACAGCAAATGGGATCATTTTCAGAGATGTAAGGGCAAGAACTGAACTGGACCCATTTCAGAGAAGTTGACTTGGTCCTGCAATTTGTGCATTGCTTTCATGAATATGTCAGTAGTGTTTGAGCATCTGCAGCATCCTGAGGAAATAAGGGGTGGACCTGCTCTGGGTTTATACTGATTTTATGATTTACATTGAGGTACAACACAATTGCAAGCTGTACCATGAAATCATGCAGATCGCTGGTATATGGTATTCAGATTTTAAACAACACAGCAGTTTTCAGACTGTATAAAGGTGTGTACATGTATACCTTGCTAATTGACTCTTTTGGAAGGGGAACTTGCTCATTATATTGTGGTGATGCTCTCTTAGCATTAGTTTCACATGTATTCAAGGTTATCCTACTGCTGCTAAAGAGCTGAACTTTTCCCAAATGCAGATGCCAGTTTTGGTCTTTGTGAGTGAACAGTGCTCATTGTGGCTTTACTGGGGTATATAACTGACCAGTGTAAATCTGCTACATGGATTTATTAAGTGAAACTCTAGACTTATATATGGTCATTCTTGTCTTTTCTGTAAGTCCTTGAGACCAATCTCTGCATGGAAATCAACATTATGTCATTTTAGTCACAGAACATTTCCTTTTTGTACGAAATTATGTCCTGTGTCATTTGGAAAGTCGTATGCTGCCAATTTCTTGAAAAAGAAAAAAAAAACCCACCATTAAAGTCAAGTTATTTTACTCAAAGGCCAGGAGTAGAAACAATTAGAGTAATAATTGTAATGAAATAATATCTCTTTATAACCAAATGCTGCATAACAAGATTGCATAGTGCACATCTGTGGATTTGCATTAAAAACCCTGAAAGTTTGTGTGTTCTCACACATCTAGCCATAAATATTTGCAGGCTGAAAAGATGAGAATCCTCCCAGTGCTGAACCTTGGAATTTAAAGGGAGATGGAACATCAAATATGTGGGAAAGGAAATAGTTTAATAACACTGCCTTAAGCTTGAATTACTTGGATGCATAGTGTGTTGTACTTTGTATATAAACACCATACTAATATAACGAGTTTAACTGTAGTGCCAATACCACTCTGACAGCCCTCCTCAACAGCCAAACTCATTTTCCTGATGGATTACAGAGCTGTGTAGCTCAGCTTGCTGCTGTGAGTAACAGCCTGCGCCGGGTGTTTTGGAGAGGGGAAGAAAACCCTGCAATTCCTAGACTTGGTAGCACAGTCTGAGTCTTGTGGTAGTAGTGAGTGCATTGACAAAATAATTCTTCTTGCTGAGACTTGCTTGTTTATTTGATACAGAAAGTGTTTAGGGTTCTTTGGTTTCGTGTGTGAAGGATTTCTCTGTGGAAATAGATGAATGTTGCTGTAATAATTCTGTTTTTCAGAACCTTTCCCTGAGAAAGATAGTGTACAAGCTTTGAAATGTTATAGTCTCCAGCATCATACAAGCTTACAATCCCTTATGTATCAAATACAGTTCACGGTAAAGCTAAAGAAGTCAGTGTCCTATTGAAAGGCCCTTTATGTCTTGTCTTGTCTTTGTTCAACAGGGAACAAAGTTTGTCATCCTGAGACACTAGACCTTTGACGAGGCTCAGGTAACCCCTGACAGTGTGCACAGTGCTAACAAAGAGTCCCTGTCAGCCTTTGTAGAAGACGTTGAGACTTCAGTCAGCGCTGACTTTCCAGAAGATGAGGAGTGTGTTGGTGAAGTGCTAGGCTGTGGTTCTTCGGATCTATCAGTTCATGGAGGAACAGAAGAAGCTCAGCGTGAAGATGAAAAGATGACAGCAGCAGCAGCATCCCAGAAGTTGTGATCACACAGGCAGATGAGGTGGGTGATAGACAATACTTGATATAAAATTCCTTTTTATCTTATCTGATTTGTATTCTCGGCTTGAAATACAGCTGGTTGTTTCTAATTAATTCTTTAATTTTCTTTTATTTATATTTTGAATTTAGCAGAATTCTATTTCATGTTGGAAACATTCTCCATCTAACCCAAAATGCATTAAAAAGGCTATTTGCTTTAATCGGAAGGATTTTTAATCTTATATGCTCCTCAGAAATGAATATTTCTTTGTATTGTTATCCTTGGTTATTTTGCCAACCATACTTTATACACTTTTTAGTTTTATCATAAAATAAAATCTTGTCTCTGATATTCTGGGACTGTTTTTAGCATCACAGCAAATTACATTGGAAGGAGCTATTACACAGCCAGTGACCTACCCTACTTGAGTTTAAAAAAAGAAACTAAAATGTGTATCAAATACTCAGCTTCCACCAATGAATCCAGTCTTCCTCTTTTGCTCTGTCTTGTAAGCCAATGTTTGCAGGCTTTTGAAAACTGCAAATTTGTAAAAATTCCTCATAAAATTCACCTGAAAACTACAATATTTTTTCCAATGGTTAGTTCTTTGAACAAAGCCAGAATTCTTTGCCTCATTTAATTATTTTTTAACTGTTCAGATTAGTTTCTCATCCAACCAGGTTTGTTTATTTGTTTATATATCATTTCTACAGGAGGTTCATTTCAAATATTGCTTTTAGAAATGTTGACAAAACATTTGTCAAGAATTTCTTTGAAGTAATATTGCCAGTACCTAATCTTGCAAGGTACTGCTAAATGAAGCACTTGTGTCTGTGGCAGATGGAGGCTCTACACAGAAATGAATTGCGTAAGTTCCCCATTTCACTGCCATAAACTTGAAATATTAAATTATAATAAGAAAAATTGCTACATCTACCCTTGTATACCTTCGTTTTCTCCATAGTTTTATGGGTTTTTGGGGCAGAAAGTAGTAACTTTGTTGCTATTGACTAACACTCTGTGCCTTGAGGTGTTGGCTTGCCTATAGATGGAAAGGGAGAGCTAATTGTGATTGACTTGTGCGCCTAAGATTCTTCTCTCTGAGGTTAGCAGCACGTGGAAGTCTACCCATCCTTATCTGAAGAGTCATATAAGTTTATGGGGCCCCTGAGAGAATTGGCAACAATATCTCCAGCAATAAAGTTATTGGGTTCTGGGCAATTACCTTGCTTGACCAAGACACTGGGAGTTTGCTGCTTTCCCTAGTACCTGATGACAACTGAGTCATGAATTGGTTCGAATGCGGTCCAGTTGGTGTCTGATGAAGGAAACAACTGGAATACCCAATGTAGTCCCTAATATGATGAATTTGGGGTTTTGTTGTAGTCCAGTTACAGCTAGAGCACTTGCTCTAGTGGTCAGTGTAAGACTTACTATTCATTGGTGCATGGATCAAAATAGGAACTGGATTCTTGAGTTATCATGCATGCTGATAGGCAGAACGCTGTGGTCCAAATCATCAGTAGTCCTTATTCAAGACCTAGTGATGAATAATGATAGCATTTCCTGCATTTAAAAGAAAATACAAAATTGCACATGTGTACATAAGAATCTGGCAAACTTAAGTTATAGCATTCCTAGTTAATAGAAATGGATATTTACTGTAACATGCATTGTCTTTCAGGGGAACATATCTGCTTTCACAGAGTGTGGCTCCCTCATTTTGGACACAAAGCAGTATTTTTCTTTGTTAAGCATTTATGCACTCGGTACTAGTTAATTGTTACTAATTTAGTGTATATGTCATGAATTGTAACAAATTAGTGTCTGAGCCCCCAAATGATGCTATATTGCATGTGTAGCACAGGGACATAACCTTTCAGGGGTCATTTGGATAAATTGTAGTTTATGTAACACAGGTTTGTCTACACAATTTTGTCCATCACTTCTGGCTATAATGTATCTGAGAAACTCACACATATTTTGAAGGGTTGCACTGAAACTTCTCTTAGAATGGATTCAAGTGCTGTTGATAATTGATTTCTGCCTAAACCAGTGTGTAAAATAAGTAAGTTTAGTATTGATGTTTGATTTTAAGAAGGACCAGAAATCATTCTTTTATGTGCAGGGAGAAAAAAGAGCTCTCTACTTGTGTACCAGTAGAAATTATTTTCTTGAATGGTACTGTAGAAGAAGATGAATCTCTGCTTTTGAAACCATAATTTTTACTGTTTGACTTGAACTTACACCTTATGCTGGTCATGCAAGTTTTCTGTCTGCATTAGGGCATCTTCATGTGCCCATCAGTTTATGTGGTTCTGCAGCTCACTGTGGGACAGAAAAAAGTCATTCCCAAGAACAAGCTGCAGAAACAAAATGGTACCTGAAAAAGGGGGCCTGTAATTTTTGGCCTGATCCATGGAGTGGGTATCACTATGCTGGCTTCTGCTAATGCTGTATTGCAGCAGGATGTAGAACTGAGTGGTTAGTGTTGTGAAGTCTGTACTGCTGCAGTTACATATGTTGGGGCATTTCTTCTGGGTGGCTTAAATCTACTTGGAATATGTCTGTAGAAGGCCTACTGCTGGTGGTGTAAATGTGCTATAAGAAAAAGGGGTATAAAACCTGTAAGTGATTTCTCTTTATTTAGTATTTTTATTTATATAAATATATATAAATATTGCAGTAACTTATCTAGGAGCATCATTAGCTATCAGTTAGAGACATGGTATGTGGAACAACATGCATCTAAGTCAGATGATTCTGGCTGTGAAAAGCTTGCAGTCTAAGTAAGAGTCAAAGTACTGATGCAGATAGTTGAAAAAAATTTTGGTTGTTTACTTTTTTCTTTTTTTTTTTCTTTTTTTTTTCTTTTTTTTTATATGCCCTCTAGCAATGTTTAAGGACTTTGAAGATCCTTGATATCTTATCGTTTTGACTCCCATTATTATGGAACTCTGTGATTATACACATATTTCAGCATCTTCTTTTCATTGTCTTTATAGCTGTTGGACGAGTTGGTACATGAGATGCCTCTTTTCCTTTTATGTGTGCTAGATGTTGTAGATTTTTAGAGGGACTAATTAAATTATTATTTCAAAGGAGTTCACCACCACACTAATAACTTATCTGCAAGCTTATTAGAGTAGTTGTTTATACTCTAAAAATGACTAAATAATTGTTGTATAATCTTAAAATTACAATAAATCATAATTCTCCCTGGGTGGGGGTAACTATGACTTCTGGATGTGTCTAACTGCTGATGTCTGGCAGTTATAAACACTGTACTTGTGCATACCTGCAAGAGGGCACAGAAAAATAATGACAATTTCTGCTATTGCACATTCTACATGTTCACACTGTGGCTATGTGCCTCTTGCACCATCAGCCAGTGCTTAGGCAACAACTTCAGTTAAAGAGTATTAGATGGAAACAAACAGCAGTGATAGCTACCTAGGAGATTTTGTTAGTGTTTTGAAGGCAAAGGTAAAGCCCCTGTTTCCCCCCTACTGTAGAGGACACTTCGCAGCACTCCGGAACTTTTAAAGGAAGAATAGTCTTTCCTCTCTCCCCCATTTGAACATGAAAGAAGGAGGATGACTGGCTTGTGGTCAAGTTTTAGCCGTGGCAGAGGAGGCATTAAACCCTGCAGCCTTAGTGCAGTCTGCTATTGTTAGGTATCTCCACGTAAGTCCTTAGAGGTATAACAGCTATGATAAAGGCAGGTGAATATATGTATGACACCATGGCATGGTCTTTGCAGTTGGACAGGAGACTCTTAGCATTTCTGAGACCTCTGTCTACTTCCAGGAACAAGACCCATGCACTGGGGAGAAAGAGGAGAGCGAAATACAACAGGTTTCAGTCCTGCAGCTCAAATACATGTGGCACCTGCTAAAATTTTTCTTTCTAATTGAGTTCAGCCTTTCTTTTTCATACTGTTGGATCAATGAAATGTTCCTAAAATGAGCTCAATGGCTGGGTTTTATTATAGCCTTAAGGAGCAATTTAATTTTGCCTTAGAAATGCATCTGATATGACTATTTGCTCCTGGGATCCCCAAGATGATTTTTACCTTCACTTCTACAAATGACTACTCCTGATCTTTGGTGACTGGCAAAGGTGTGTATGCTGCATGCTCATCCTAGAGGAGTCAGAAACAGGGTAGCTGGCACAGGCAGAATCAAGTATTTATAGCAAAATTAAAGGCTTTACAGTAGATTTAATTACACCATCTGTTGGCGAATCTACATTTTACTATTCTATGATTCTATGCTCGCGGTGCTCAAGGCCGGGTTGGACATAGCCTTGGATGGCATGGTTTAGTGGGAGACGTCCCTGCCCATGGCAGGGGGGTTGGAACTAGATGATCTTAAGGTCCTTTCCAACCCTAACTATTCTATGATTCTGATTTTAGAAAACAGTTGGGAAAAAAGGTCTCAAGGTTAAAAACATTCTGCAAACAACTGTGTAAAGTGCCACAAACCTTAGCCTTGAAAAACTGTGTTTCAGGATGAAAAAAGGGAAACCTTTGGATGAGAGCAATGAACATCCTATCCAGACTGAATAAAAGGTACAGGAAATAGAGCAAAATATACCTCCGCTGCTCTCTTCTGCCCCTGGGTATGTGTGTACTGAAGGATGCTGGCACATGAAGAATTGTGACTGAAAAGGTAAGATAATTTTGTCCTTTAGCAGGAGTGTCTCTTTAGCAGAGTGTATGGTGTTCCTTCTCTCCTTTGCTCACTGTTTTGTTATCTCTTCAAGGCTATGTCTGTGCTCAAAGTGCCTTGTAGGCCAGATGTGTGAACTCTCTCATTTCTAATGACAGCTACTTATATCCGGTTTGCAGGTTTTCTGCTGGATATTCTCTATCCCAAAACTGTAAGGTCACAGGGGGAAGACAAATGCGTTAGTTTTGGAAAAAGACTGAGGGGGTGAAGGCTGAGGCATTATAACGAGTTATAACTGAGGATCTAGGCAGTCCCACTACTCCCAGGTCCTTCTTCATTTGTTTTACTTATCCATATAGAAAATAGAACCAGAACATTTCTTTGGGTTTTAGCTTTTTCTGAAGGAGCTAAGAAACTTTGGTGCATGTTCCTGTGGGACATGACTGCCGGGTGTGTGCTCAACTCCCCCAAACTTCCTTCCAGATGCTGACATTGTGCGTCATCTTCATCCTCAAACTGAGAAAGATCAAGGGCTATGAAACCACCCAGGATGTTCCACATGCAGGCAATAGTGTAAAATTCCCATATTGGGGAATACTTTTTCAGTATTCCAGGTATTGCTCTCAGGCTGCACTCCTAGGACTCTCTGTGTGTAATATTTCACCATCAGCACTGACTCAGTTTTATTGAAATTAGCCATTTTACATTGAATTAAAGTGGTATGACAAATTTAAAATTAATCATTTTATTAGAGAAACTTTCCTATATTTCAGTGACTTGAAACTGAGTCTCATAAAACTGATTTCTGATTCTTTTTCAATTGAATATCTTACTGGTGTATTTGGAATAGATTACCATACTGTATTTTAACATGCTCTAACAACATATCAGCAGATATGTAAAAAAGTGGTTAATAACATAAACGATTGTTATCATGTTGCTTTGTAAAACCATTCTTAATTTAATCCATACACTAAGTGTGCTTTCCAGTTACAAAAATTCATTATAAGTATGAGGCAGAAGTGAAACCATGAGGCAGAAGTGAAACCATGAGACAGAATTGTGACTGATGTAAAACAGACACACAAAATGAGTAGCATTAGGACACTTACTTTGAAGTTTGTTAAAACCAGTAAAGTGATATCCACTTTAAGTGAAACCTGCTGTTACAGATACCTGCTGGGAGCGTTTCACTTTTGAACTTACTCCTTGCACTCTGCTTTAGCATTTAATATGTTGTGATTTTTTTCTTTTGTTGCTTTTTTTTTTTTTTTGTTTGCTTGTTTGTTTTTTTTTTTTTTTAAATGCAGCAAGGAAAAGTATAATAGCTGGCCTACTCAGATACCTTATTACCTTTGCCCACAGACAGGGAGTTGAGTATTCAGTGTTTGGGAAAAGAACACATCTTTAACTACATTTAAGAAAGTATCTTGCTTTATCAGAGTACAGTTGAAACAAATAGCAGTTTACTCCCATTTAGTACCCATAGTACCACTGCCACATGTGAATAATAGAAGAAATATTGAGTCATTGAAGAAGTGATTTGGTGTTGTGGTTTAAGCTTCTAAAACTCAAAAAGTTTTACTCCCTCCCTCCCTCCCCTCTTTTTCTTCCCCCAGTCCCAAGGGAATGGGGAAGAGAATAGAAAAAAAATGCAACTCGCACAGGTTGAGATAAGAACAGTTTAGTAACTAAGGTATAACACAAATCACTGCTGCTACCACCAGTAATAATACAAGAGAAATACAAGGAAAGAGAATACAACTGCTCACCAAGCCCGACCCAGCAAGTGCACCCCCCAGCATCGAACCCCCCAATGCACCACCACACCCTTCCGGGTCTCTGCCCTCCGGTTTCACATCCTGGACATGACGTGGTGTGGTATGGAATAACCTCTTTGGTCAGTTTGGGTCAGGTGTCCTGTCTCTGCTCCCTCCCGGCTCCCTCCTCCCTGGCAGAGCATGAGACTCAGAAAGTCCTTGGTCAGACCAAAACACTACCAAGCAGTAACTGAAAACACTGGTGTTATCAGCGCTGTTCCCAGGCCCAAAATCAAAAACATAGTGCTGCACCAGCTACCAAGAAGGAGAAAAAATGGCTGCTACTGCTGAACCCAGGACATTTGGGAATCACAAAGTAAATAAGAGCAGTTAGTTTTGTCACTGCGTAAACTTTTTAGCATCTTATTAGTGGTGTTGGTAATAATTTGGACCATAGGGTTTGATTGCAGGCTTTATGAGCTTTTCCAGTTAAAAAGGCAGGTGGAAGCAGACAGGTGACTCCTCCAATTCATAACCATTTATTTATGAAGTTTGGACAAAGTTCCAGTTTTCTGAGCACAGCTGAAATCCCGCCAAGAAACAGTTCAGCATTCTAATGGCTAGTATTTATCCAGGTAATAAAGATAGGTATGTTTATGTCGCATGAAGACTTTATTCCTATTTGAATTGTAATAGTGACCCATGAATTAAGTCTGTGAATTTAATGACAGTACTATCATTAAGCAGAATGCTCTTCAGACCCTGGTACTGTGTTTGTACATATATTCTGAATAGTGAATTATATATGTTTAATAGAATAAAAAGTAACAGAATTGTCCCTTACTCACAAAAGCAAGAGCATGACCATCTGAAATTGACTGAAAAAGCTCTTTTTTGGAGAGCTCAAATAGCCCCATGATCTCCATGATTCTCCATGAGCTGTCAGTCACCCAGACAATATATGCTTGCTGGTCTTCTAACAAGAGTCACTGTTAGACTCCATTTGTCTAGTTAGTTATGTACATTTACATGTAAAATAGACAAAAACCTCATTCTGATACTTTGCTCATAAGAAAGATGTGTGTTGGTTGAGATGTGTAGTGTGTTAATTGTATGTGTTCTGAATCAAGACAAATAAATAAATAACACATTATCCCTATCCCAAACTTCCAGATCTGTTCAGGTTTTCTCCAGAAAGGGACATTTTTTAATGTTGATTTCATAATCTGAAGTGACTATGTTTGGGCAAACCACATGACCTCTGGGAGGACCATATCGAATGGATGCCAGTGGGGGGAGTGTCTTCTGTTTGCCAATAGAGTGGTGCTGGAGCTTTGTATTTTTGTGAGTGTATGGGTGTTCTGAGAACTGAACTTCCTGCTTCAGGTAACATACAGAAGCATCTCTGTGGTCTATTATCTGAGTTATTATTTTGACAATTTGTAATATCAGCCATGATTCCTAGATATTTCTATAGCATTGATCGGAGCTATGGTGTCATAGGTAAAAATGAGAAGGAAACAAAAGCAGTGTAGGATGCTGGAATGAGTATTACAAAATTAAATTAAGTTCCTTCCCCTTGCATTTTCTTCCAAAGTTAAGAAGCATTCTTAGCTTTGGGGGAAAGTTAAGAATGCATCAAGCTTTAGCTGTACTTGTAAACATGCAAAAACTCTGTTCCCAAGACCGCAGACTGGAATTGCAAGTACTCCTCTGGACTTGAGAATTTCCACTATCTTCAGCTGTCCTCTGAAAGGATGCTTCATGTCGCAGAGAGGTCAGAAAGTGAAAGGATCCTTGCCTTGCTCCCTGCACAGAAACTATTAAATAAACAGGGAAAAATGTCATACCTCACAACCAGGACTATATCTGTGCACACTTGTTATATGTTATAAGGGTAACAAGGAACTGAAATATAAATTCCACTTACTTGTCCAAGGAATGACTTGTGAATCAGGTATGTTCATTCTTGTCTTAACAGCAGAAGGTTTAGCAGCCCCAAATGTATTTTAGTGTTTTTGTCAGCTCTGGTTACCTCTTGATGAGAGTTTTCAGTAGCGCTCATCTTGTAGCTTCCTCTTGTTTCTTTCAGTCAAGAAGGAAGTTTGCAGAAAACCAGTGCCACATAACCTAAAGGACTCTTCATTGTATGTGGATTTCTGAAACATGTATAATTAGCCATGTACAGACATGCTGGAGAAAAGTAATATGCAAAATTCATTTAGAAGGCAATTTAGAGAAAACAGTGTCTAGTTCGTTGTGTCAGTGAATAAAATGAATGAATTCCTGAGATATAAACTTTCCCTATATAATTGTTTGTTTCCAGTAGGCAGTGTGTATGCAGCTATCTTCTGTGTGTACTCTTCTACCATATTATCCAGAATCCAATGATCTAGTCCAGTAAATCTGGGTCAGGTGGCTTGGGAATAAGCTGTACCTGGCTCAGTGCTGCAGCTTGCATCACTTTTTATGTAGTGATGTTTATTTTTTGAGGATAGTTGGCTGGAAGGAAGCAGGCAAATCGTAGCTGACAGAGTGGAAGATAGTTTGCTGTGCTCTGACTGACGTGGGATTTGATCCCTTTCTGACAAGAACAGCACCCTGTTCATTTCCTTTAGATCACACATTTCTTTTCAGAGCCCTTTGTCAGAAAGCTGCTGAATAACTTTTGCAGGAAGGGTGTATGACAACAAGCACGGTAGCAGGGACAAAGGCAGCTATCCACTTAATTACTGCTTTGTTGAGATGCCTGACTTAAAATTGTATATCATTTCCCATGGAATAATGGAGATTTGGGGCCAATCCTGCTTTAACTGCTTTGCCTAAAGAAAGTAAAACTGAGGATGAATTTGGTCTTGTCTCTTGCCCTGAAAGCCTTTGTTTGCAGAAGTGGAAACTGACGGGCAGAGGGTCAGACTGTGACCTGGAAGTGCTTTGCTATTCTGGACAGGATCCCTTGTTGTCTTCATCAGTTAATAGTATCTCTTGCAAATGTGAGGGTTCAGGACATTCCTGTTGCCTAAACTAGCTTAATATTTCCCTTGTGTTGATTGATTTTTAGATATTCCTTCTACTTGACTAACATTACTCATTGTGGCTTCCTGAAGGCATCCAGGTAAAACTTCTTGTTCCATATTATGAAAACTACCAAAGCACAATACTATTTCTAGATACTTGTTCACCGTGAGCATTGTTTTCTGAATAGCACAACCAATGGTCAAACTGGAAAAGCATATTTATGTCTTGCAAAGAGTCCTTTTGCCTAGGCACTGTCAGTTTTCTCTCTGGAGACCTCCTTGGACCATAATCTTGAGCTTAATTCATACGTTCAAGGTTCCCACAGATAGCTAGAAGATTAGGCTAGAATGCTACTGTCATTGTCTATAAGCTTATTTTATACTTTTCATTGTTGTTTGTAGCTCAGTAATTGACAAATAAATTAACTGTAGCTGTAGAGGTATGTGTGGCAGAGTTTAAGAAAGAATGACTTTGTTTTAAAGATGTGGTTCAGTGGTGAAGGGAAAATGGATTTTGTATACTGATAGGACTTAAAGTTGGGGCTGTTCAGCCTGTAAAAGAGAAGGCTGTGTAGAGATCTCATAGCAGCCTTCCAGTATCTGAAGGGGGCCTATAGGGATGCTGGAGAGGGACTGTTCATGAGGGACTGCAGTGACAGGACAAGGGGTAACGGGTTCAAATTTAGACAGGGGAAGTTTACATTGGATATGAGGAAGAAATCCTTTACCGTGAGGGTGGTGAGGCACTGGAATGGGTTGCCCAGGGAAGTTGTGAATGCTCCATTGCTGGCAGTGTTCAAGGCCGGGTTGGACATAGCCTTGGGTGGCATGGTTAATGTGAGGTGTCCCTACCCATGGCAGGGGAGTTGGAACTAGATGATCTCAAGGTACTTTCCAGCCCTAACTATTATATGATTCTATGATTCTATTTTCTTAGAGAACAGCAACCATTGTGTCCTCAGAAGCTGTACTTCAGTGGTATTTCAGTGGCCAAAGCAGAGGTGTTTAAAGGTGACTGTTCAGACAAACACTGCAAAACTGAAGTCTGGCTGTGGTCCATGGGTGGTGTGAGGACAACTCAGGATAATCCCTGGAGGTGGTCCTCTGCTCCAAGACAGACAATTGAGGTGGAATGTGCATTTCTTTATTGAAACTTTAGGATTTATTATATTACTGGGCTGGCATTTTCCTGGCATTTTCTTTTTTTTTTTTTTTTTTTTTTTTAATGCATACACATGTGTACAAGAATCAAAAACCTTGCAACTTCTTGAAAAACAAAATCAACCTTTTTTGCCAGTTTCTTGTCCTAAAAATGTGGTTTGTGTTTTTCCTTTTCTCTGCTGTCCAGACCGTGTTCTTCGTTTGGGGAAGCAGATCGATCTGGCAGTGTGATACATTCTGACTAATTTTTCTGGCATCTTTATGATCATGATTTCCTGTTATCCTTGACTTGCCATCAAGGACAGTCTTTTGAAGGCATCTTGTTCTTCAAAGTGTTCTACAGGCAAAAAAAAAATGTTTTCTTTTTTAATCTCTAAAGCTCTTATTAAGGTTAGACTCTTAAAATGGATTTGACTGCATGCAAGGCTGTGTATAAAAGACTTTCTCTCTTGCTTATCTGTTCTTCAGCATTTCTTGCATGTGTTGTTTGGGATTTTGAACCTAAAAAGATTAGATTGGATTAATATTTTGGTTTCCTTTCAACCATGTAAATATTGAGTGACAAAAATGAAACAGAATCCTCATTCTTATTAAAATACAGCAGGACTTAATAGAATCTTAGAAAATAACCTTAAGATTTTTATTTTTTTTTTTTCCTTCAAAAGGTTAACTAAATATGGCCCTCGTTCTACACAGGATTACTCATGTTTAATTTTACATACTGAGCATTGACTTTCGATGGCACACTGCATAAAATAGCCTTGTTGAGGCTTTTGAGATCATCGTCCAAATGACCATACAACTTGATGTTCTGTATACCATTAAACTCAAAGCAGTTCTGCCACAGTTTCCTTTCATGCCTCTGAGTCTGTGGATCTCTGTCACTTACAAATCTTTCTCTTTTTCTAAGGTCAGCTGATGACACTGATGACAAACTTTGTTTCACCTGCAGGAAAGTTGGTGCTTCTTTCTCCATCATTGAACTTGCAGCAACAGATTGTTATCCTTTTTGAGTTAAACCAGCATACACACTCCTCCCCAAAATCATAGAATGCAACCCAATACATAGGCAATATATAGAAAGAAATATTAAAGCTGATTTTTTCCCCCTCCCTGAATTAGAAAGAGAATGTAAAATTTAAGAAAGCACTGAAGACTGCCTTTTTAATGTCTCTTTGCTGCTCTCTAAGAAAACTCTAATTCTGAATCATAAAGGCAGATTAGTCCCCAGGTGCATCAAATGTAAATATATCTGGAAAATAAAACCAAACCAACAAAACTGTGCTGGGAGAGGCAATTCAATTAATAAGTAAAAATTAAATTCACTGCATATTTACAGTCACCCCAAGTATTGTTTTAAAATATACTTTAAAATTTTATTTCAAAGAGAGCTTCTCATTCAACAGATTTTAATTCTAAAGCAATAAACAGTTAACTAATTCAATTGCTTAAACGTAGTTCAGGAAGAAAGTAGAGAATATGAGTGCCATAAACTTCATCCCCTGCTTTCCTTGGGATAACCGTCTTTGTTTGAATAGTAAGAGAACAGATAAAAATATGAACACAGATGCCCTGACATTTCTAAAGGACTAGAGTTGTTTTCAGCAATGTGAATGAACATTACCATTGCCAGGGATTTAGTTTCTGTTCCTGTCCATTCTGGCTCTCAGTATAAATGGCTCTGGCTATGCAAGTATGGCGCACTTGCAGTGCCTTGTGTGGGGAAATGTAGAAAGACGTATAAAAGTGCAACTGGAACTGCCCCACCTCTAGAGCCTGAAGCTTGCAATGGTGCAACTACTGCATTTGGTTTCACAATAGTTTGAGCCAAAGTATTGCAGCCTACCATGGTCCTCCATCCTCAATTGCCTGTTCCTGCCCTCTTGCTCAGAGTGGCATTCGTGCTGTGGCCAGCAGCTAGCTCTGAGATGATGGTAAATTGAAGCCAAACAATAGGGTGAATAATTCTTCAGTTCCTTGTAACATTACAACAATTGCTGTTATTTTGTTAGAAACCTATTGCAATACTTCTGTTCTGTGGTCATGTGTATGCAAGTATAGGGGTTTTGTGAGTAAGGAATGTATATATGAAAACATGTAAGTCAATGCCACAAAGGTTTTGATTTCTGTTTAAGTGTCTGGAATGCTTCTAACATAGAAGCTAAGCATTCTAAGCTTCAGATTGTGTGGTCAGGAGGTACCTGGAAAAAGATACATTGGAAGTAACAATCTTCGTAGGTTCCCTTTCAGCACGAGGACCAATGCTGCTGCAGTGATTGCATTGTTCCGGGCCATTCCTGCGTGGATGGGAAGAGTTAGGCACTTCACAAAGATGCAAAATAAGTGCCTGCACCTCACTGGTGCAAAATTGAGGAGATGAGAGGAGGCACTTTACTCCCTTTTGCAAGGACATTCCTGTACCTCCTTGATTCCAAAGCTCTGGTCTGTCTCCTGAATTTGGACATCTCTGAGCTTCCTGTCACAGGACTGAGCAGGAATCGCTGTTGTTCTAAGTAAGCTGGACAGTGTATTTTAAGAGGTTGGTTGCTTTTCTTTATTTCCCCATCATACAAGCTAATGATCATTACTCTTAACTGAGCATGGGTCTTCTAAAAGTGCTGGGCATTGGTTCCCGTTGAACAGGAGTACCTTGAGCCTGATGCTGGGTGCTTTAGACAGTGCTAAACCACAGTTCAGGCTGTGAGGGTAAGGGAACTGTCACATGAATACCTTGGTAGCTCATGCCACACTCAGCCAATGGGATTTTGAATGTTTATGACAATTCTGCTATTTGTACCATTTACATTGAAGAGAAAAGCCCTCTTTGATGAAAGACTGCGCAGAAATGTACCTTTATTTCTGTTTGCATTCTCCTTCCCTTGTGTGGGGGCACACTGATAATATATTTTTCCTCCCATCATGCTTTTTTGCAGCTGTCCTTTTATTTTTGGCAGAATCTGTGCTCTGCAGCCCTGAAATCTCCCTCCCTTTTTTTTTGTTTGTTTGGTTTTTTTTCTTTCTTTGACAGATTGAGGCACTTTGCTTTCCCAGCTGGTTAATGGCTATTACATTTTCTTTTGGGTTTTATTGTTTCTTTTTAAGAAATAAGCATACTTGAATGTTGCTGTCAGTAATGAATTTATATTGATGTAGTCATGGGTGAGGAGTGTTGAGGGAGGGACTGTACTGGAAACTCATTTAACCTTATATTGAATAGCATGGATGTCTTCTATCTCTTTTCTCCTTTTTTCTTTCAAGTGGAACTTGGGTTCCAGCAATTGTCTGTGTTTAGCAAAAAATATGTAAAAATTTTCTACTTCCTTGCTTTACACGCTGAATATGTAATTCAAGGTACTTTTCATTAAAGAATATCCATGTATGAAAAAGCACCTGAGGGCTTATCGTGAAGAGAACAACTTAATAAAAACATATTATACTATAAATTCACATTTCTGTCTTGATCCAAGTTAATTTTCAAGTGTAGGCAAGCCTTTGGAGTTACTTACGGAACTCTGTTTATAAAGCAGCTATGGCATCTGGAAAAAAATACCATGCATAGAGACAAGGGATGTTTTCCAAAGAAGTCAAACTACTTTTTTTTTCTACTGCTTGACTTTTACAAAGAACACAGTTTTTATGCGCCTGACTGAACAGTACGTTTAAAACAGTGAAATGATAGTGATACATCCCAAATGAAAAGCTTTTCCATTTGCAACATTGGAGGCTCTCTCCTGCCACCCAGATATTCTCTAACTTTCTAGGGCTGAGTCTTACAGACTTAAAATAAATGTTTAATTCCAACCCAGCAGTCCGTGTTTGAGCCTTGGTTTATGAAATCAATCAGATGAAGTAGGGGTACCTGATGATAGTAACAGAGACACTTTGAACAGCTGACAGAGATAATTATTAAAATGGTGCAAGAAAAAAAAAGAATTCAAAGACTCAAAATCATTTACAATGTAAGCCTGAGTTTGCTTTCCCCGCAGTGCAACTTGGAATAAATTTGATTAGAGGCAGAATGGCTGGAGAGGGTTCTTACACAAGTTTGTAATACCAGGCATAATCAGGCTTCTAATAGCCTAAGGGATGGCTGTGTTTGAAAGCTAATTTTGATTAATACAGGGTCTGAATTTAAAGTAAGGCTAGGTATTTCTGAATAACTGTATTTTTATTCCAGAATAAAAGTGTCCACACATGAAGTTATTCAGAAACAGCTCTTTTGGCATAATCTATTTGTATCCGAGCCTTAAATCTCTGCCTGTAGGCTGCTAATGGAGAAACAAAGAATAGTATCAGCTAATAGGATCTCTCACGAAATCTCTTCCTTCCAAAACCTGCAAAAAATCTTCCCCAAATGCAACATTTTAATTTAACTGCGCATATCTTGATTTTATTTTTTCTCAAGTGGAAAGAAGTCTTTTTAATTAAGAACAGGATTAGCCCATACGGCTTAAATGATATCTTCAATGTGCTCATCATTTTGTTATCCTTGATTAAAAGCAAGTCTTTCATTTTCAAATCTTATATGTAATATTGACTTTTTAAGTATTTGGGGGTTTAGAGTAAAAAATCAGAAGGCTTGTAAGGAGAAAGAAAGGACTAATGATGCTCCATTGGTAGAAATGGGCAAAGGTTTTACAGTGAAGTCCTAGAAGAAACTTGGCTATCTCCCTGTCTTTGTATTTTCTCCCAGCATCTGAATCCTCAAACATAAGAAACTCCAGGTTTGCAGGTCAGGGTTTTGTATTCTTTGCAAAGTGTGAGAAGGCAGTGTTTGCGTTCGAGGGGCTTCCTAACCTGGCTGTGTAGATGTGATTTTTGGAAGTGTTGAATTGCCTCCTCTTGATATAAGTTTCAAAATATTTACGTGTGCAACTTGAGGCTAGTTGTTATCACTACTGAATGTAACACCTCTTACTGCAGTGCAATCTTCACTACTCCTAGCCACAGGATTGTCAGAATCAAGCTTTGTGTTTAGCTTTCACAATGTTTTGGTTTTTTCTTTCCATTTATATGTAGCATTTAAAATTCTTACTATGGCTGATGTTTTATATTCAAGCTAAACTAGGGTAGGCCTGCATAACCTAAGATCAAACAACAATTTTGCATCTTCGGTGCAGAAACTTTTGATAGAATTTTTAGACATAAAGGTAGCAAAAAATATTAGATTTTTTTTTTTTTGTAAGAAATCAAGTAGTGTCCATTAATAAAGTTACAACACACTATCAGGTTTCAGGATTGAATATATATAGAGAGATAACTGTGTGTTTCCACTCAAAATAAACACCAGTAGGATTTAGAAGGCATGTTGTAATATAGCCAATATAATGAGCTATTATACAACTGATGTTGCAGTTCAGTTTGATGGAAGTTTGTTACCAAGTACCCGAATATGTTCTTAGATGTGTTTGGCAGCATGTTGAACAGGCATGCAGTGATGCATCCATATGGAGCTCCCTTGAAATCAAACCACCTCTGGAACAGATGTAGTGATCTGCTGCATCCTGTCTTTTACTCTGTAACGCGTTTGGGTTGGGGCTGACACTCACACCCAGCCCTTGGTTGTGTTTTGCAGCCATAACACCTGCTTTTCAGCTGTACCAGCTGGTGTGTATGCCAGATTTATTACCCACATATTTTCTTTTTCCTTTTTAGCAAATATATAAATGTGCTTTATAATTTGCCAGTAAATGAAATATTTTGTATAAGTCTTGGCTCTTATCCCTAGTCCTGCAGAAACTTGCTATATATCCTAAAAGCATCAAGATGGCAGTACCATTATCTTGAAGACCACCACCTTTTTTTGCTGAAATAGCAGCCAAAAATGCATTAAAATGCACAGAATATTTCCAAATACATGTGTAGTCAGTGTGTTTACATTTATGATACCTGAGAGGATGCTCTGAAATGCAAGAGTGCAAAGTAGGTCTCTGTGGCACACAATTCCCTGAATGTATGTGTGAACTGATTCTGTAAGTGGAAATAAGTTTCTTTGTTAGCCTAAAGTTTTAATTCTTGCCCTTTTTAAGATTCTACCAGTATCATAAGATCAGGTTGTTTATCGAGGGTAGAGTATGATAGTTAGTTTTGCTTTACCAAAAGCCAGTTACATAGGTTGCTTCCAGTCCCTCGCTAGATAGCTTTTTCTTTCTGCATTAATTTTAATGTTTAAATAGCATATGCATTTTCTTACAGCTGCATAAAGATATGTACAAGTAGAAGGCTACTTTGGTTGGGAAGTTCCAATGCTCAGTGAAGCCTTTCGCATATATAGAATACTGAATATCTAAACCATTATTTAGAATCAGAATCAGTTATGGTTGTCTGACTGATGGACAATCTTTTCCTGACCCAGTCTCTTTGCAGGTGACCTATACTGTCTAGACAGTTGCATATTATTTATACATTCATTTCAGCTTTATAACGTTTTTAACTGAAGTTGAAGGTGTTAGTTTGCCAGTGACTTCATATCCACATCAGTCCTTGAAACAGGCTGGAACAAAACCAGACACTTAAAACTAGCAACACAGACACTTTCCATTGCTGTACATTGTTTGCTGGTTTGCCTTTCACTTCACCACTCCTCCTCTTCACCATCCTCCCATATCTCTTTCTCCCTCCCCAACTGAAAAAATGGAAGGGGATAAGGGGGGGAAAGGAAGAAGAAAAAAGAAACCTGACACACAAGGAATATTGTGTAAAACCTGCTAAATTATAAGAGCAGAGATCAGTTCCAGTTGATCCTGTTGGGCGACTGGGGACTCTCAGAAACTATATTTGTGTCCAGTTTTCAAGTCTGAAATGTTCGGACTAAAACAAAAAAACTGCTCTGCAGGGCTGTTTCCTGAAGGGTGGGTAAAAAGGAAATAACATTAAGGCAGCTCTGAATGCATCATATGTGAGATACCATTCCTCAAAGGCAGTTTGCAAGAGCCCTCCTTAATGTATGAATTTCTTTCCAGAATCATGCTCTTCATTCCTTTTGGGGTAAGGCAAAAAAGGACATGAAATAATGTGGTGCTGGTGCTGTTAAATGCAGCTCCTAACACTTGCAAACACTAGCTGTGTCACTGCAATTACTGATGGTATATGAGCCCATTTTTTGAAGATTTTGATGAGACAACATGCAAAATTCACCTCTACTTTTAGGCTATTCACCATTTATGAAAATTTGTCAACCATACTTTTCTAGGCAACTCAGTCTTTTTTTTTTTTTTTTTAGGTGTATAGAAATAGAAGCTCACACAAATGAATCTACGTGTGGTAACAGACAGATTATCAGATTATGTCAGAGAATATTTACTGGCTCATTTTGAGATGAAGGTTGTGCTGTCACAATTTAGAGCTGGAAGAGCAATAAATTCTCACCACCTACTCCTTTCTTTTGCAAATGGACGATTTTCTTAGGAAGGGCATTAAGAATCTGAGAATATTTGTCTTCAGTGTGTTCCCAACATCTTTTTATGCATGAATAATCACAGTAACAGTTATAAAGGCATTGTTATCTAATGGCATTGACAAGCAAGATGGGTGATGCAGAAAGAGGCTCCAAAACCCAGTCTCTGTAACAGATGATCCAAAAGTTAAAGGAAAGGAAGGCATGCCAGGAGGCTCATGGAAATATGGCAAGGTAGGTAGAACATAAGGGTGCTTGGGGAGAATTGCTTGGGATCCAGGAAGAAGGAAGGATGAAATGCAAGAGAGCAGAAGAAAAGACAAAAGGCAGTAAATGAACTTAACCAACAGAAAAAGGCAGAAATGTGTTCACCAGCCACAGGGGGACCTCAATAGGACATGAAAATTAATTTTACTGACCATGTTACAAAGGATTTTCAAAATCATTCTCTTCCCCCATGCTTGAATTTTGTTGTTTCATATGGAAACAACTTTAAAAAAAATAAAAAAAAAATAGTCAAAAAGGTATTATTAATTACTGCACCCAATCCATTTCAGGTCTTGAAATTCCAGTAGTGTTCTACTCAAGCATATCTGAAGGTCTTCTCATAAAAATACCTTGATTTTCATGACTCTTACAAAAAGACTTCCTTCTAATTTCTGATAATTTCACTGAGAAGAATATACTTAGCTCTGGCCTCAATGTATTTGTAGGGACTCCAAGCAGATGACAAATGTTTATTTAAAAGATAGTCCCTGTGATGTTGCTTAGAATTAGGATAATATGTTAGAGGAAGGTAACCAGAGATCAGTAAATTTTATCAGTACTATTTATAGACTACCTCTGTACAAATTTTAAAATAAAGTAAGGAAATATGAAATTAACCACTCACTGAAAAAAAAAGGCTTGGATTTTTTAAATCATAATCCTAAAAAATGCACATTTTCTAGGTAATACGAAAAAAATGTTTGGATATTTTTCATGTTTGTTACTTGGAGTCCCAGAATCTTTCTGCTTAGCTAATACAGTATAAGATTAATTCTCTCACAGCACATTGACTGGAGTTCAGTGCACATGTTTACTGATGTGTACAGCTCTCAAATAAGTTTAGTGCTTCTTTCATCCACTGTTAGGAAGTATATTTAAAAGAAATTGCCTTTTATAGATTTAAATTACAAAAGTACTGATATCATGCAAAAAGCAATGCAACTCATGCAAGCATACAAATGTGTAAATCTTAGGGAAAAAGATACCTAGGGCTAATATGAATGTAAATAGGATTAGCTGCTTGCATTAGTGACTGAAATACCATTTTAAATGCTTACTGCCTAGTTATTCTCATGTATATATATGTTTATGTGTCTATATAAGTATTTTTGTATATACATATATATGTGGCATGTATGTATTTCCCCCCCAAAATATACCTTGCTAGAATTTGCAAAAATAGGTTTTTTCTAAACAGGGAGACTTTTTTAAAGAGATCACTTAATGACAGCCATGTTAATGATGGAATCTAATATTTTATTAGATATAGAAGGCTTATATTTGTTGTCATATGAAATAATAACAGAAAATGAGGACAGATTTCCATTCAAATGCCCTAGTAATTTTAGACCCAGTCTTCTCACTGAATCATGAACGACAGCCGCCAGATTCTCTTTAAGCCCATGAAAAGAGCTATTTTCAGTTAATGGTACCACTGAAGCTGCATAAATCAATGTACAAGGCATTTCATTAGAGATTTCAGTCCCCTGTGTTATGGCTTCTGCAGCAAAGCAAGTCTTTTAAGCAGCCTTAGTGGTAGTATAGGGAATTTAGTTTTGTTATTACTTATGCTAAACTGATAGAAGTATGTGAGTTATAATAAGCCTAGAAAAAAACTCAAACCCGTTATGTGTCATACTGTTGAACTTGAAATAGGGTAGGTGCCTAAGGAATAGGGCAGATTCTGTTTCTCAAAATATTTAATCATTTTGCTGTTTCTTCTTGCTTATAGAAAACGTAATCCTGTTTTCTAGAAATAACCGTATGTACCTGTGAATTGTTTAGTTTAAGTGACAGCTAAAAAGCAATAATGTCATTTTTCTTTCCTGTATATAGTAAATATGTTAGAATGATGCCATAATAATTGTACATGAGTTTGTAGAGAAGAAAGAGTTCTAATTAAGGTACCTGTGTCCCCTGTCGAATTGGGCCAACAGTTGTCAAAAACACACAGCATTGTATACCTGGAGTGTGATGTCAGAGTGATAATTGCTCAAGCAGATAAGTTTGTATTTTATACATATCTCAGCTTTATAAAGTCATGCCATTGTGTAGAGTGGTCTGCAAAAAGTGGTGCTATGGCTTCTGTTTTGATAATCTCCATATTGCTATAGACTCTGTGTAGAACATGGGAAATCAAAATTTATTAAACAGTGTAAACAATTTGGCAAAACATTAACCCCCCAATTTCAGGTTAGGCTTGATCTATTTTAACATTTTTCAGTAAAACACTTTGAGAACATTTTTAATTCATAAAGATTTTTCATTTCTGTTTAAAATAACCCTTGGGCCCTTCAAATCACAGCAAAACTTTGTTTTACATTGAAATATTATTTTTCCTCATTCAAAAATGAAATACACACATAAGCCCCCAGAATCTGTTTAGGCTGACCATCCTTTATTTTTTAATATCTTTCAGTGACACAAAATTGTTTTTCAGTTTTGAGCAGATGGTTGAATTTGAGTCGATGTGATGGAGCAAGCCTGTGCATTAACTGTGTATCCCACATGGCCTAAGGCATTGGTCCTCAGTCATTTGAAGCCATCAGCTCTTGTTCTGACAAGTAAGGCATGGCAGACATCAGTGTATTGGTAACATTTCTCTGTGGCAAAATACAATGCCATGTGGGATGGAGTTTGGGAATTGGAGATCCTGCACTTACTCCTTGTATTGAATAGGATTGTTTTTGGCTATTTTGTGGACAGTAGCAGTTCCCTTGATGAGCTAATTTTAAACATGAAATTTGCAGCTACTCTTCAGCCAACCAAGAACAGACCAAATATCTGCTATGCTTTCGGTCTTCATTCTTGCACTTAGGGGAGAAAAGACCATTGTTTGGAAAAGCTCCTCAGGAGCAAGCAAGCTTGAAGGAGTCCATGTTCCTATCTCACTAAACCTTCGTCTTACGTTCCTGACGTGTAAATAGCTCAGTGAAGTTGCTTGGCTTGCATTTGGTCCCAAGGTACTGTACATCTGGAGCTGCAGCATGGAAATCAGCGGAATTACACTAGAATTAGTGTAATTCCAGAATCAGGCTCCTCAGTGCACACACACAGGAGTTAAGCAACAGGACTTACCCTTTGTTGTGGGCTACTGGTTTCCATCTCTCTTGAGTTAATTTTCCTGGATAATGCGCCCTATCGTAACTAGACCAGTTGCCAGCATTGTGTAACTTAAAGAAAGAGAACTTACTACATCATTTCTTCGTAATTACACAAAGATAAAATGAGTGCATAAATGAGACCAGAAAAGAGCTCTGAGTGTTTACAGAAATGAAAATAAATTACTGTTTTTCAAATTAATATTTTCAAGTGCTCAGGTTGAATTAATTTGAGAAATATGAATATGTATTGGTAGTGTTAATTCTTCGGGGTTTTGAAAATTCTTACAACCACATAATTAAGTGAGTGCCTTTAGAAATACCGATAAAACCCATTGCCATTCAAATATCCATACAAGACAACAGGGGCTGTAAGCTGTAGGCTTTAGAGATTAGTTTGGCCATGGGCCAGCATTTATCACAACATTTCCATCTTAGAAGATAAAATTTAATAATTTTTATTTAAATATAAATCAAAATTAATGCAGGTTTTAGAAAAAGGGATATATAACCTAATCACAATATCTTTATTTTAGAGATGCTTGCCTCTATTGTCTCTATTCACAAGAGCAATGCTGTCTTTGTTGTGCTGCTCTTCCTTCAGATTTTTTTTCTTCTACAAGGGTGCAAAAGAAAGGGGTGGTTGACCCAAATACAGTCCTATCTCCTAATTTTGCCAAGATCAAAAGCATTTCTAGCTTTTAATGTGCTGCCTATTGGTGAAGTATAAAAACACTATTTAGGCATTTCTCTACTTTCCAGACGCAAACACAGCCAGCCCAGAGTTATGCTTTTACAGTGCTTCATTCTGTCAGTGCCTTCTTCATGTGGGAATACCTACTACCTGCACACCCTGGTGCATGCCACATGCCATAATTGAAATAGTTGCCTGAGGTGCCCTAGCTCTGCCTTATCAACTGTGCATGTACTTTTGCTGAGCTTGTGCACATGAACAACATGTAATTATAATGTTGGGGCTTTTCTTATGAAGCTGTATAAAAATTATCTTATGAAATAAATTAAATATAAAATGGTCTGGTAGATTTAAGATAAATTTTGAAAACTTTAACTTTTCCCTGTGAGGCTATGGCGAATGTGCTCAGGAAGCAGCAGGAATTTCCAGTTGTTGTGACAATATTTATTGATGCCAGTTAGCTGGCTGAAGGAACAACACTCCTCTTAAATAATAGAAAAAGTAAAAGCTTGGACAGTATTTGCAGCAGCCACCAATCTATGCAAAGCTTCCTGAGCCATACACATCTTGTGCCACTCTAGGGAAGACAGTGTGATTAGTTTCCTAGTTTCCATCATCAAACTGCAGTTCAAATATTAGACTGACCTTTGCAGACCTGGTATTAGAAATGAACCGTCCTACCTGCTTTTTGTCTGCTTTGCGTGTTGGTACAACTTTGTAAAGCAAATATAACTTCTGTTTCAGTTGAGCTAATGAGATGGTGTTCCTTAAAATGTAGTTAAACCAATTCTAAGCTAAGCCTGGGATTCCTCCTCTCTGGCTCCAAATTACAAAATGCAACAAGGGAGAACATTTTTAAACACTGAAGGGCTGAGGAAACCTCTAGCAACTTCCTAGGATTGTTCTGGCAACACTGATTCTGCTAACAAGCCATGTGGAATGTCAGCCTTAGGATCCCTGGTTACATCGTACCTTCAGATCAGACAAGAGATCTGGAATGAATTCCTGCACAGCCAGCTCTAAAAGTAGCTTTATAATGGGCTTTGATGTGAATGTGTATGCACATAAAAATGTGAAATTGGCACTTAATAACATGATAATTTTATCTATAATGGGAAAGCCCTTAGGTTAGGTTACAAAAAACTAAACTGGGCTTGCAGTATCCTTCACCAGCTGGTTCATCATCACTTTGATGAACTTTCTCTTGAAGAAAGAAGTAAGACTGTTATTCTGTCTCAATACTATTTCTCACTTGAGGAAGGCAAACTGCGTCTGACCTTTAACACGAAAGCAAGCTCAGCGTTGTTCCTCAGCTTCATATTGGAATAAATACCATATTAACATCTCTAAAATGTGAACTGCTGGTTGCTTTTGTAATCAGAATTTTCTTCTACAGGTGTGTGTTCAGTTGTTCTGCTTCTCCAGGATAGTTTCGAGGCCATCTCATGGAAAAAGAACAATTGTTTATAAAACTCTGAGATTGCTTAATACTGGTAAAATATATATATTAGAGGTATAGTATACATATATATGTATATACACAGAGTTATAATCTCATAATTGTTTACATATCTCAGCATCAGCTGCACAGATGACTGGAGTGTTTGCTATGGTAAATTATAGCTCCCAGTGTGTCCTGTTTCTTCAGTAAACATGGATGAATTCAAAGCAGAGTTAAAGGTGGATCTGCTTCTTCAGCTTCAATGATTTCCTTGCTTGTTTTGCAGCAGCTCTTGAATACTAAAAAGTAGTTGTTGAGCTCCCACTTCTTTACCCAAGGCTATGTTGGTATTAGTTATAACCCTTTAGCGATTCAGACTAAGTGGGGTTCTTCATTAGCTCCAGTTAAAGACAAAACAAAAATGTTTGTTTAAACTGGGAGATCTTAAAGCTGTGTATCTTTCACACCATTTAGAAGATTTCCCACAAGTGCTCCCCTTGGGGTTGTCTTCCAAAACCAACATTTTTTCAGGTGCATGACAAACTGAGTCTAGCTTTCAGTAACCTCTTCCTTGTTAACCCACACCGTGTGCATGCACGTTGTATCTGAAACATGTTATATGGCATTTATTTTGCAGTTTTCCTGGGGGCAGCATCATACTGCACAAAGTATATTTAACCTGCTGCCAAATTACTCTGATTTCCAGTTAAATACTGATATAAGTATAAACTAAGTACTCAGAATGATGCTTTGATGTACATTTTTGCTGAATTTTGGATGCTATGTCGTACCCATTATTGAACACAAAATAACCCTTGTGAAAACAGAGAGTTAGCAGAAGCATGTTGGGGAAGTGTCTTTTCGGGGATGTTTATCCATGGCATCTGCATTTGAATTGAATGTACCTCACCTTGTCACTGTCATGCAACATCATTTATACATATAAATACTGGCTTTGCAAAAACTCTACTCATTGTAAACCATTTTAATGGCTCTGTAGTGACTTTCAGGGAGAGCAGAGGATAGATGAATTTATCAAGTAAAGCCAAGGGGAAATATTCCACAGGAAACTTGTAGTTGCCCTAGAATGGTGGCAGGGCAAAGAACTGGTTGGTGAGAAACTGAGAAATTCATGAAACCTGGGGAAACATATTCCTGGAATTGGGCGGGGGGGGGGGGGGGGCGGAATTGGGGAAAAAAACCTGGAACAAATTCCTTTTGTTAGAAAGCCTGAATGTTGCCAGCAGAATCACACTGAGGAGAGGGGCAGTATGACTGGAGGCTGCCTGTAGATATGAGGACACACCACTGTGTAACAAGCCAGACGCAAGGCTTGTGTAGTTGGATGGACATGCTAACTTCAGGGCATGTGGGATAAAACTGGTGGTTTGGTTTGCTGTGTTTTTTTCCCTGATAAACTGACTCCAGCAGCCTGAAAACCAAACTCAGAACTGAAAGCTCTTACACCTTTCTTGCAGGTCCAGAGAAGAATGACAATATTATTGAAAACTATTCATTTGTCTTCAGGGTGAATGTTTCTACCATCTGGCATAAATGCCTTCCTATAGGGTAGAAATTGTGCTACATTATTTGGTGCCCGCTAGAATTAATCAAGCTGCTTGTGTTTCAACATGTTGTAAAATGAGGTGCTCCATCAAGACATGAAATAGCTATTGTTTAAACAATTCCTCCAGCATCCTGCTGTTTGATTGTTAGATAACAATGTTATGGGATTTTGGAAAAGCTTTGACTATCAGATTTACTGAAGACAGCTGTTTAAAGGAGCAAATAAGAATCTTAAAAAACTATGAGCGTGGGAAAAATGTAGTTGTATTTTAATACAACGAAATCCTAAGAGCATACAAAAGACCACTGATTCTTCTGCATGGGATTTGCATCAAATCTAATGAAGTCACTGCAACCTTCACTGCCTATTACATGCCTCATGCTGAACTGGGGCTGCAGTTCAATGCCTGGTGCTATTGGATACGTTGGGGATTGTAGCACTGTGTACCTCATAGATTTTTCTGGATCTTGAGGCACTCTTCAGGGATGTCAATTCTTCTGCAGTTGCCATTCAGCAAAAAGATAATGTGGGCAATGGCAATGGTAGTACACATTTTCTGGGATCAGTTGCTGAAGTAGGTAAAGCCTCAGCAGGAATATTCACAGTAGCATCTTAGTTTTTCTTTACTCTCAGAAAATTGGTGGTTCAAAGGAGCTGCTGGCATAATAGAGAAGGTGCAAGGAAGATTTATATTACAAACACTCTTTTATGACAATTACTACATCACTGGTTTTATAGCTCATCAAAATGTGAGTGAAGTCTGTGTGTCTGTATGTCTAAGCATGCACGTGTATGTGGTGGAAACGTTCCATGTCTAAGGATACACTGAGATGATCAGTTAAGTCTGAAATGAATGATAGTAAACCAGAGGCCTTCCTGTTTACCTGATGTTTCTGATGCTTTGGGGATACACTGGGATCACATTTAGAAGATTTTCCTTACAAGACTGAGCTTTTTTGTTTTATTCTTCTTCTTTTTTTTTTTTTCTTTTTAAGCAAACACCTCTTTCCTCTGAAAACCATACACCAAACCAAAAGTCTTATCTAATCACATGCCTCCAGGAGCCAGGGCTTTAAATGAAACCCCAGATATCTCCAGATTTGTCCTAAGATCACAGCTGCCAGCAACACCAGGTGGTGTTGCGACAATCAACATTATTATTGCTAAAAAAAAAAAAATTGGCCAGAATATGCACAGAAATGTACTGAATAGTAATAAAAAAGTGAATAATAGTTTAAATGCTTTTCAGCTGTTCAATACAGCAAACAGATGTAGTAACACATACTTGAGGATGTTATGTACTTCAAATAAACAAGTTTAGAGTATCATTTCGTTATGGACAAAAAGAAAGAGACAGAATAATAGACTTATTTCAAAAGGCAAAGTTTTAAGGAAGAGTGTCAGAGCTGCCCTGAGTTTTGTATCAGACCAAGTGCTGGGAGCTGAAGTAAGCTGCACTTGATGAGAGAAGACCCACTGCACCAAGGTAAGCGGGTTCATAAAGCAAAGATTCCCCAGCTGCTGTTAAAAGATTTTTGAGGAGTTGCCAAAGTGTTAGAGGCAAATAACATTGGAGTATTTGTACAGGCAAGAATGCAAATAATAATGAAAGGTGAAATGTTTAATGGAGAGTGCCTTAGAAATTTTCGAAACCTCACAGGTTTTGAAAATATGCTGGTTGAAATACAGCAAGCATAGCTTGGAAGTAGTGAAAAGGCTGAAATTTTGGTGTGAGGAACCATAAGTGATTTAGTGCCAGTCAAATGGTAGTGCATCAAAAAACATCTAAACCGTTGCATTAAGTTGTACGTGTTACCACTGTTATGGTGGAAAAGTAAAGAAAAATTCAGAGAATGGATTTTCTGGAGTTACAAATAACTCATTGTACAGATATAAGTAAAAATCTTCCTGCAGGTGTTACTATTATGTAGTTATTGTTATTTATTATAGTGTTGCCTCAGACACTCTGCTCCCAAGCGGGTGGACTATAGCACTTCGCAGAGGAGGCTTTGGCCCAGGGGGGCTGGAATTCTCTCAGGTGCCTTCTGCTTTTCCCTTGCACTGCATTTTTCACCCTCCCCTGGCTTTGTTTTCATCCAGCTTTCTTCCTCAGCCAGTCTCACAACCTCTGAGCATGTCCTCTGTTCCTCCCTCCTTCCTCAGTATGCTCCTCTGAAATGATGTCTATCATCTGGCTTTGTTATTTCTGATTTGGTGTATTTCTGCCTGTGGACTCCCATTTCTGCTCATGTTGCAAAGGCAGGATCTCTTCTCTGTGGTTATTCCTCCATGGTACTGTTAAGCTTGAGTATGGCTGATTAGGTTACCAACCTGTTTTACTGCTTCCCTAGATTCTCCCAGCTGTGGGAATGGCTAAGAACAGTTAGGATTAGGCTCCCAAGAAGCCTCTAATGGTACTGCAGAACTACAAGCTAACTAAAACTCATGGTGTACCAAGTCTGATTAAGGTTTTAAGCCACCCAGTGAAGTTTCATAGTTGCAGCTGCTTTGTTTCCATTTCATTCTCAAAGTGATGCATTGTCATATGCTCTTGGACCATAAGCAAAAAGTTGTGATATATACACAAATAGTTTGAAATCAGTGGGATAACTCAGAATAGGGTGATAGCTTGCTTGAAATGAAAGTAACAGAATCTGTACCGTACTGACATTAGCAGAAATGCAATTGCTGACAAAGGTGTCTTCAACCAGTCAAGATTTCACTCCAGGTTTTTAATCATCCAGATGTGCAGTATCTATAACAGTGAAGTTCTGTACACCCTTTCCCCCTACAGAATTTTCAGAAAATACACAGACTTTAACATAGAGTTTTAATAACAAGTTTTTATATACATAGATATGTAGAAAAGGTAAGTACTTACTATACCAGTTGAAGATATATACACCCACAGAAAATGCTCCTGTAAGTCTGAAAATCTGTCTTCTACTTACAAGTGCAAACATATTCAGATTTAATGCCAATAAATTACAGACACTTCCTTTTAACCATCATTATCCTTCTTACCTGGAAAGGGGTGAGTTTAGGCTGAAGCACCAGCCCTGATATTCTGCTCTGACTTTAAATTCCTGTACATTTTGATTTTGTCATACATTTAGTGTTACTTTAACGCATTTCTTGTGTGTAGGTGAATACAAAGAGCAGGAGGTCATAAGAGGCATCACCTTGTTATATACAGAGGTCAAAGCTAAGAGAGTGTCAGTTTCCACTTTAGGCTTTTGTGACATAGTTGACATTATATGTACTCTTAGGTATGCAATGCAAATCACATTCCTGCAAGCTAATTATAGGATAAATGTAGCCACTTAACTAGGCAGCAGGCATGTCATCTCAGCATGGAGCTATCATATTATATACATTTGCTGTCTACTGTATAATTAACAGGATAAAAATATTACTGCCAGATATCATAAAAAAAATTAACACTATCTTAATTGTCTTTTCAGCTCAGGTATAGCCTATTACCATTTCAAAAAAGACTGTCTGATACACTAGAATTTTAAACTTCGTTTGCTGAAGGTGCCATTAATCCTTTTTCACGCTTTGATCTGCCATTGTTATACCTTTGGACTTTGACTTTTCTGTTTTGTTTTTGAACTCTCCTTAAAAACTATTACTGAGATTTGGTGGCTTAAATTTGAGATTGCTTAGGACTCTGTGTTTGATTTTTAAAAACTTAGCAGCTGTGCATTTGGGTTTTGCCATAATAGACATGCATGCAGCCTGTAAGAAGCTTTTGTGTAGGGTGCCTTGTTTCCAAGCTTTGCGCCTCGTTCTTATTTTAATCCAAATTTTGTGGTTTTCTTATCTCTTATTTTTTAATGCATACCCTATAATGTTCAGTGCTGTCCTGTACATGGCTATAAACGAGTGGAGTTTTTGAAAGTTTAATCGTAATTCTAACTAGAATACGCTTTCATCAATATTTGTGCAATATTTTGATAGAAAGTGGATGATTCCTCCCCCTCCTTGTAAAATTTCTACATTCTCTCTGTGATCTGAATGCAACATCACTGCTGATATGTTGGGAATCTCTCGAATATGAATGCTGCTTTTGCTACTTGGAATTAATTATATAAAGGCTCACATTAAGTGTATGTTAAGAACATATTTATTTTCAGGTCTTTTTGGTACTAATTAAACCTGGAAACATTCAGTAGTTTAACGAATTGCTCCTGAATTGTTTATTACAGCAGTTTGCAAATTGCTTCTGCTTCAAGAAAATATACCTGTGTTACAGACCTGTAAAACCTAGTGAGTCAAGAGAAGACTGAGATAAATGTAGCAACATTTAATTTGGCAAAGCTTTCTCTGTTTTTTCTGTTGCAGTAGGTCTGCAGGAATCCTAGGTGGTTCTTGCATATTTACTTAAATGTTGACATCAGCAATGACACACATGGCTAACAGATTTTCCACTTATTTTCCTCCCTGGATGACATCTTCCTACTCCATCAGGACTCAAAGTCTGATTGTGGAGGCTGTTGATTGATTGTTTAGAGCACATGAGGTTTGGGGAAAACACAAGAATGACAGTTTATATAAATATCCTAATACTTTTTTTTCCTAGATTTGCCCTTTTATTTTTCTCTGACCTAGAAATGATTCTTATAGGTGTACAAAACCCCACAGATACTTTAGAAACACAGTTGACTCACTCAGACATCTTGTTAGCATTTTGTACTTAATTGCTTCTTTCCCTGCTTACCCAGGGGGGAAATTCTACATGCCAAGATGGGGCTCTACTAGATCTAATAGGAGGGGAAAAACAAAAGGAAATAATGGCTAGCCTTCCAAATCATTCTCAGTGGTAAGAAGATGAGGGGGAGTACGTTTTCCTGGCAGTGAAGCCCAAAATCTTTGACTGGCTCATCCAGTGTCTCCTAAATTTTCAAATTAGGAATGCTATCTTATTGCACTCTATCTTTCTACATTTTAAGCCATGTATAAGTTACTTGTGAGAAAAGTAGCTACTATCTGTAGAAGTCACTTTAAAAAATATTGTTACTCCTGAAAGCATTGCTGCTTTGTGTGAGCCCCTGAAAAAATGAAAATAGCTTTATGACAGCCTCTTTTCTCTATGAAGACCAAAGGGTAGCCTAACATTGTTATGTATGGATACAGCTTTAATAGCAAATTGCCAAAATGGTTCTTTAGAAAATAGGAGACCTCCAAGAAGATGTTTATATTTACATATAAATCCACAGAGGGATATATGAATATGGCATGCTGACACTTGTCTTGCTAAAGCTATGGAAGGGAGTAATAGTATTTTTTTTTATACTGAACCACTAACACACAAGTGATTAAAGAATTTCCAAATACATGGAAGCTCAAAATGATCATATTTTAAAGGCTTTTTCCAGGGCCAAAAGGAAGCGCCAATCTTGGCTCTCCCATCTCCTAAAAATGTAGCTATTTTCCACAAAGGGATATCTGTTGGAATTTCTTTTCTGCATTCAAAACAAAAAGCAAATAACTTCCTTTTATCAGTAGATTTGAAACCTAACACGAATTTGGAATTTTAACATTTTATACTTGCATGTTCTATAAAATAAAATAAAAAAACAAATAGCTGTATATCCTTACATAGCCCTTTCAACAGTCTTGTCCGCAGAATTTTGTACTAATTTTGCACATAATGCCAAAACTGATCTCTGGAGGCAAAATAAAATAATTCTGTACCTGAACAACTGACTGCTCAGACTACAGCCATCTTAAAAGCCACAGCAGTGTGAAGAGCAATTCTCCAGACCATATACAGTCACGCTGCTTCTTTACTCATGCTGCCAAATTGAAGGATTTGGTTCCCATCGTTTCCAGGACTCTCAGACTGGGGCTGTCATGACACTCCCTCACTTCAGGCACATTCTTCTTCTTTCATTTTACCGAATATATTAGATGGTTTTTAAAGGACAGAGCAACGTTAATCCTAATAGCCTTAGGTTTGAGTCTCATGCTGTTGGCTGATAAACCAGCCTGTCTCCTTCCACACCCAGAACATTTACTCACTTTACTGGCTTTATCTTCCCCAGCATTCTCGGTGATTTATCCTTTTAATCTCTCTGAATCTGTTATAGCTACTATTCTTTTAACCATGGCTAAGTGTTGGAAAATTCTTTTTGAATTGGTGCACTTCTAGAAAGGTTTTGCCAATCAGTTGTGTGATGTCTTGTTCTCAGGATTAAAAATGACCTTGCCTGGAGCATGTTAGAAGATTAAACAGCAGCTCTCCGTGCTCTGGGGAGCTAACAGTGGTGTCCAGCTCCTCATTCAACAGTTCTGAGGAGAGTTCCTCAGTTTAACCCCGGGGTCTGCAAAACAATCCTTTCGTTGACTGGACTTGCATGAGAGGGGAGGAAGAAAGTAATGATACTCTTCTGAGCTCTGTCAATTTCCAGTAGCAGATGCCACTCACTGGTGCTTGTGCAGATGTTTTTGATAACATGGTCTCTGCTGGACTGTGTCTTGGCAAGATTCAGCTGAAGTCCCTCAGGAGTCAGGATTAATTTGCTTGTGGTCCCATCTCCCAGAGGCTGGTAGTGACATCTGAATATATTTTCTTAATTCATAGAAAATTTTCCTGTTTTACAGGTACAAGCTCCCTTGATGTAGCTTCGAGCTGCTCTCAAACCACTTCTTAGAGGAGTCTATAATCTGGAGAGAATTAAACGTAGCTGTGTTATGCCCAGAGGCATATTTATATTTGGCACCCCAGAACTTTTACAGGCATGGATGTTCATTGTTCTGGACATCAGACATTGCCCAGACATTAGCTTGGAGATATCTTTCTTAGTCATCTCTGGTTGAACTTTCTACCCCTCAAGCAGAAGTACATGTTGAAATAACAAATTATGCACAAGTGAAGTGTACCTTCTTGCATGAGATCTGTAGCCCACGTAGTCAGCCATTTTTACTGCTTGCTTGAGAGATTGTAAGAGATGGGTCTTGTTTTAATAGCAACAACACTTGAATAACAGTATTATTATGATGATAATAAATGTATTCCAAGTACCTTTTTGGATAATTTTACAGAGTCTGCAGTGGTTGTTTGCATTTGAAAATGTATCCAACATATCTCTGTAAAGGAAGCTAGATAGGCTTAATCCAGCTCTGGTGATCCCAAAAGGAGGGACAAGCTCTGTTTTATTAATCATGACTATGAGCATGGTGCTATTCTCTTATCATGACTTCTGGCTGTCTGGTACAATGAAGATTTACAGAAATACATGATTTGCTAATCCTCTGTGTTTAAAGGAAGAGTACAAGGATTATATGGTCATTCTCCTACTGTCATGACCAGGTATAGTGGTGTTGGTTATGAGATATGATTTTAGGAACACCTTTGGAAACACTGGAAGCTATTTTAATAGCACCTTAGCTGTGAATTAAGCTGTCATCACCCAGTGATCACTGTTCTCCTATGGCTGTTTTCCAGGCAGCCTGGTTTGCCTATGGACATGAATGCTCTGCTCTTCCTGATTTTGATGAGGGCTGTGTGCTTGAAACTGCAGTCTGAATTAGTAAGGAAATTGTAAGGAGAGATGGTGGTTTGAGAAGAGAGAAATTTAAAGCTCTCTTGATATGTCAAAAGAAGTGAAACTTGCTCCCATGTTGCTATTTTCTTTAAATGTTTTGCTACTTAGGCTATATTGATTCAATAACTCCCTTCTTCCTCAGATAACTCCCTTCTTCCTTCCAACTGTATAACGTGGGGAAAAGACATCTTTGGTACCTGTTGCTCTAAAGGCTCACCACTAAATAAACGTACAAGATTTGTCATAGATTAAGAAGAATGAAGGTAATGGCTAATAATTTACAGCTTTCTGGAAGCAGATAAGGCTTTTTGTTTCAGTCTTATTTGGGCAACCTTAGTGGTCTCATATCAACTGTATAAGAACTGATAGCCACAGTTGAAACTGCATTTCGCCACAATCACATCCTTCTGTATTAAGCTCACATTGCAGATACCTTCTCACTTCATCTTATTTCTTCTCACAATAGAACTACAAAATGCTCTGCAAATATCTATTGACTGAATTGCTGGAATTCGTATCTCTCGACAGGGCTTTGAAGGATAATTTGGTGTAGAAATGAAACATACTGATACCAAATGTTACTCATATCTTTTAGGAACATTGATATGGCTAGTCCACAGAGAGACAGAGGACTTGGAAACATGCAGATGGAGGTCAAAGGAAGAGAAGAGGTGCCCGAATAGGCATAAAAAATAACTACGTAATCTCACAAGATTTTCTTTTACATCTCAAGGCATATAGAAGTGGACTTGAGGATGTGACATCTTCATTAGAATTGATAATTAGGTAACACAGGTCATTCTTTATTACAGAGTAAGGAGACCAGACAGGTTGCTGATTTATGACCTGCATATGAGCTATGGATCCATTCCCATTATTGGTGTTGGTGATTAAAGGTGTTTCATGTTGGAATCTGCTTTGCTTCTTGTTTATGGTAGTGGTGTGACAGAGCATGTGTTGCTTGGTTCCTCTCAACCTAAAAAGGGATCTCTGACAGTGGTAAAGATTTTTATTGTGTGCAACAACTATGTAAAATTGTTGTCAGCATGGAAAGCTACATTACATGGTATTATAAAACACTGTATTTTGGCAGATAGAGAGGTGGACACAGTTGGCTTTGTTTAATCTCAAACATTGCATTTTTCCTCACTTCACAAAGCATACAACTGATATAAATGCTTGGCCCCAGTTTAAACTGATTTACATGAGAATTAGTAAAAAGTGGAAAAAAGTTTAGTTAGTAAAGGCCATTTGTTGGAATTTTTTTCTTTGCAAATTATATTTATGTAAAAAAAAATAATTCAGCAAGCTCACTGCAGAAGTATTTTTTGCAAAATACCAAGGCCAGTTGGAGCATGTGGAAGGGGAATTGATTTCCTCTGGCAGAAAGATATTTCAGGTTTTGTTCAGATACATGAAATAATTGCCATTTATGTTTTGATTTGTTGTTGATTCCTAGATATTCACTCTGGAGTAGTTCTGATTAACTCCCTCATAAATGTTAGAAGAGTGGGTAATTAAATGTTATTTTGTGACCTTTATGTGCCTTAAGGAGAGAGACATGATTATCTTATCTCACATCACTTTTGGGCCTTCTTAGCTGTCTAACTAGAATAACATTTTGCAGTTTGGTGCACTGCATTAATACCTGCTCCATTAAATGAATCACATAGGTGCAGATGCACCATGAAACCACTTTCTCAAACTAGTGCTGGCTGTTTCATGTATATTGTGTCCATTTCCATACAGATCTCTTTTTCACCTTTTGTTTATCGTTGTGACAAGAACATTAAAGTGTTTATGTATCCAATGAACTAGCTTTCTTGTTCAGTACCAATTTTGAACTAGAATCTGTTTATAAGCTCATGTTTTATAACATGAGCTACTTGCTCCTTCAAAGTTAAATTCCACAAATTTATATTGTTCACCTGCACAATTTAGGAAGGAATGGGGCTAGATTTTTCTCTTGATAGATAAGCATGAGAAAAAACCTTATAATTCTGTCATACCGAGGAAGCTTATTCTCAAATTCTCATTGTGGTGTTATGGGCAATAGCTGTCAAAAATTAACTTCTGCTAATTATAGCAATTCTAAATCACAGAAATTGAATTGCATGTTTTCCATATATTTCCAAAACATTTCTCCTTGCATAACAGAGATAAATGAGTGAAAAATACATAATGCATGTATATCCCATATAGAAGGTGACAAGCTTTCACTAAGACATTCTTGCCTTGGGTGAATTAGACAATTTTAATTACACACCATAGGCTTCAAATGCTAACATCAATTTATTTGTAGGAAAAGCTTGATTCTTACAGATACAAAAACCAATTTACACCCTTTGTTCATTTCATGTATTTTTTTGTAGAGTGTGCCTCAGAATGTGTTGAACTATAACTTAGCATCTATTTAAATATATCTTTTTCTGGGATTATGTATATGTTTGCCAGTAAGGTGAATCGTGTTGTGGATCTACAAAGCAAATCACTTGGAGTTACAGACATCAAGTCCACACTGTCTGTGTGTTCTTGCTTTTCCCATGGGCTGAATGCCTTTTGGGCTGGGGTGCATTAGGTATGGTCCTGTGAGGCATCTTCTAGTTTAGTTTCATCCAAAAAGGGTCTAGCTCTGTGATGTGATCCAGCACAAAGTTTGCAGGGTAGCTTCTGAAGCACACTAAACATTTGAGCTAAAGCACTAATGTCTTTGTGTCCATAAAGCACATGCACACAGGCTCCCAAGCACACTAAAATCATTGTATGCTGCTGGAAATGTTTTTGAAAAAAAGAATGTGGTATATTTCTGTGTGTGGAAAAGCCTGTGACATCATCTCCTGGCGAGACTGAGGGTAATTGGTAGAATATTGGTGGAGCCTGCTGGGGGAACTGCTTTAAGAGTAATTTCCTGCTATTCACTTAAGTGCTGCACACCTCTTTCAGTGGCATCCCTTCCACTGCTCACCTTCCACTTCGCCTCAGCTTCAGTATCAACTATATTCCTGTATATGGTCAGAACAGGTGATTTTGAGGTCAATACTTTCAGAAGACAAACATCAAAATAGTCATGGAGCTAAGGTTGTTAAATATAGTAAGTTAGATATACTAGGACAGGTCCTACCTAATTTATGCTAAGGTCTGTTCATTCCCCATGGAAAAACTGTGAGGGTTTACTTGAGCTGGAGACACACATTCAAGCTATTCGTGAATAATTTGTCAATGATAACCAGGGTTTATAAAATTATGTCCCATTAATGAGTGCAGAATTTGGGCAAGCCTGTCCTAAAGCAAACTCTCTGTGTGCAAAGGTTTTCCAAACCAGCTCTTCTGAGTGGTTTCTCATTAGTCAGTGTGGTGATTTCCTCTGGCATAAAATGTATCTCTGAGAGTGATGAAGAAAGGTGGGACAGATCTCACATTTGTCAAGGAGGAACATGTGTTTTACAGTTCAGCAGAGAAGAACCTGGTCTTTAAAGTTCATGCCTTAAATTACTCCAAGATGGAGCATTGATATAGAGATTAATACAACATTTGGTTTCCAAGTATTCGCAACATGGGCATTGGCAGTCAAAATGCACATTTAAACCTTGGTAACTCTCTCCTCTGTGATGTATTCAAGACTAATTTTCAAACTGTTGACGTCTTAGTTAAATATATGTTTTCATTATTATTCTTTTTCCTTTTCATTAAATCCTGAAGATTGTGAGTCTGTGGGTTTCTTTTCCAGATTTCACATTCTTCCTCTTTCTTCTTCTTCAGGATCAGAAGCATTATCACATTTTTTAACACATCATGTTAATCGAAATAATGCTTAAGTAATGGACTGGATAAAGAGATTTTGACTTGGCCTGAGATTTTGGCAAATGATACCCATTACCAACCACCCCAAAAGACTTCTTTACACTTGTGCCAGTTCACAGCATGTTTTGTCAGATGTCATTAAATGAAACCCTATAAAGTGACTTCACCTCAGAATGCTGTATCATCGCACAGCAAAACTCAAAAAGACTGTGATCCAAATGCTTTTTTAAGTAGCCGTTACATGGGTCATTTGCAGACACTTAAAAGTATCCCTATTTTTTGCCCCTCAGAGTTAGGAGTGTTCAATGAAATTAAAAGAGAAGTTTTTCAAGTTTAGTCTTGAAATTGCATGCAGCCATGACATGGCTATTTGGCTAACAGAGATCCACATTGATCTCCCTCCGTTAGTTGCATCCTTTTGCTGCTGTGGAAGTATGTTAGTGTAGCGGAGACTCATTACCTTTAGCGATTAATTCTTAAATTTTCTGCAGTTATCTTCAGGGATTTTTTTTATATGTCTAAGGTTCAACATTTCCTTGCAGCTGCCAGTATTTCTTAAATTGTTTCTCTTTCTGTTTGACAGTTTCCCAGTGGCTTGCTTGGGTCTTGAGCTAGAATAGATTCAGATTAGGGCTGGATTTGTTTTAATGAAATGTGCAGAAACATAATTTGTGACAGCTCCTGTCTTAAAAATTTGTCAGCCCCATTAACTGCTTATGCTCACTGACACAACCATCTCAAGCAGTTAGAGACAAGGGTGTTGCTGATGAGGTTCCAAGGACTTTGGGTTACTACATTTGCCTTACCTTATCATCACCTAGCCTTCCTGATGTTTTGAGGTTGTTTTGAGCATGGAATAAGTTGAAATGCCTGAGTCCAGCCTTAGTGATGGCTTTAAGTTAATCCACTGACATGGATCTGGGGTCTGTCTTACCTTACAGTAGTGTATAACGCTCCTGCCCATCTTTCAACAGCTTGGTATGGAAGGATATAAATTTTGATATTGCTACTACTGAAACATAAGAAACCCTTAAAAATCTTGTGGCCACATTCTTTTTTTTCTAGCAACTGCTTTTCTAGGGAAATGCTTATGACTTTTGGATGGGTTCTGCTCTTTTCACTTACATGTGTTTGTGATACAGAGAGAAGATGCTTCAAGGGCAACTGTTATTTTGCTTGTGGCAAGCAAAAAAGGATTTCATGGCAGTTTGCCTGCAACAAGAAGGAAAGAGGAATGTAAAGAGAATTTGAGATGGAAAATTCAGAGAAGTGTATATTTGTACTCATAATGGTAAGACACTTTACAGGAAAAAAAGTGTTACAGTTGTCAAATGCCTAAAGCAGTGGATTCTCCTGGTCGCAGTCCCAATCTGTAGACTGCAGAAGTTCACCTAAGATAAGAACTTCTTTTTTAAGGCTTCCATTGCCTCATCTGTGAGGATCCTCTCAGAAGTTTTGAATCATAAGGGCTTATTTCATTCTGAAATCTGCTGATGAGTGTAGGGAAAATCTGCATCAACATCAAAGAGTTTCGAATGAGACCCTTAGAGAATCAGTCTCTCAAAATGTGAGAAGACATACCAAGGGACTATCCAGTATGCTTTATTCTCCTACCTGTGAATTTATATCATGAAAATGAATGGTTTTTCACTGGCCTGCAAATGGGTTTGTTTCTGAGGGGTTAGATCTATTATTGCTTATGACTTCTTTATCTAAAAATATTTGCAAATGGGAATCATCTAAATCCTGAAGATACTTCCTGCATACCCTACAAAAAATCAATGATGAGAAACTAAAGAAGCCTGTGAGATTACCTATCCTATTCTGTATCAAACTATGTTGATGCTTGTGTCTGACATGAGGAACAGGCCCACAGAAACAGTATTTTGAGATAAGCCACCTGCATTACAAAGGCTTAATGTTAAACACAGACTACAACTTCAAATTCTCTCATTATTAGATGGCATAATTCCTCATACATCAGCACCATAATTTAGTTGACAATAGCGAGGCATGTAATTAATTTACACTTAAAATTTAATTGTCACTTGTGTTTTATTTGGTCCTCCTAATATCCAAGTCATGTCATTTTGCCATGCAAAAAAGCAGCTTTGAAAATATTGCAATTATGGGAATGCATAACAATAGAAATGTATCATTGGTGGCCCCACTGTTTGCAGAAGTCAATGTCAAAAGTTCAGTTAGGTCAAATTCATGTTAGTTTTTAGCAACATGCCTACTCCTGACTAACAAACCACACCCTTTCATTAGTCTACAAGTCAATACTATTGTAAGTTTTTACTTAAAACTTGACTGTCTTGTTTCTGTTTGTGGTCAGATTTTATTTAGTGTGTGATGGATGCATGCAACCAGATGTAGAAGTGCATTTTGGGAGATTAACTGGCATAAAGTCTGTTTGGACACTTTGCTTTCACATGAAAATTATTTTTGATGTTAATCTTAGCTGGCAAAATTTCTCTGAGAAGCACAGGTAACATCTTAGTGTCTCTGAAGAAGATTCATATTAAATGCTTAGCAAAAAGAACTGGATTTTTTCTAAGTACATCCATTTCACAAAAAAAAAACCAAAATCTTTTAAAAATTGCTGTGAAGATTTTTCATGCAAGGTCTTCTCCAAAATGAGAGCCTTATGTAGAGATCATTCATATGGACAAAGGGGTACTATTAAAGTGAGTCTCTCCTGTATGTTTGAATTTGTTTGTCATAGTAGGTATTAGAAATTCATCAGAATCTTAAAGGCAGTTGTTTATTCTATCTGAAACACTTAGACCACATTTTTCTTTTCAGTGAAATGAGTTTTCCCTCTACCCCTTCCCCCATAAGTGATAAAGGAAATGGAAACAGATTCAGTATAGATTTTTATTTTTCCTTGGATTATGAATGGTGAGGGTTAGAGTACTCTTCAATTTGTGCCAGGTACAAGGCTCACACATTTTTTTGGATGGTATATTGGTTTTATATTCTTTTATACATGGGGAGGGAAAAAACCTGCTAAACTTTCCATCTTGTACTTCAGTTCCCTTTTTTGTTTTTTCCATTCTCCAGTGTGGATCGTGGGAATATCAGTAATTTCAAAATTACTCTTGTATCACTTTCTGTTCATCTACACTGCTGTGTTTGTTCAATCCCTTGGTGGCCTTTGCATACTCTTAAAACACTTCCTCTTCCATATAATTTTCTACATCCATTTCCCTCTTATTCTTTATCTAGCCCAAAGCATCCATCCCACTGCACCTCTTCTCTCTGCTTGACTGTGCCTTGCTATTGTAACAGTAGTGGTCTGTATCAGACATTTTCAGATTATAATTTATCCTTCCTTTTAAAGATAGCTGCTTGGCAGAGACTACAAAGAGCTCAGCAGGTGTTCTAGGTTTGCTGTGGAAAATGGTTTCACACGGTTGTTGTAGATTCTCAAGATCTTGAAACAGTTGAGTGAATGAATAGGAAACCGAATCTTTCATGGATGTGGCTTTCGTAGCTCCCATTACTTCTCCATGTCATGATACCTAGAAATGTGATATCACTCACCACACTGATTTTGAGGTAATTTATTGTTTTAGGGACACCACCATGCTTCTTTCTTCAGGGTTTTTGAGTATAAGGTTGCTTTTAGTTTGTGTTTCTGACCCAAGATGGGAATGGTTTCAGTGCACCATCACCATATTAGGACTGTGCAAGCATTCCCAGTCTAACATTCAGATAATACAGCCTTCTGTAAACTATCCCATCAGGTCTGGTTTATGTGCAAATCACAAGCTCTGCTTTTGCAAATGGTTCCAATTTTTGTGTGGGTGATCAAAGAGTTGCAGCACAATGGGATCACTTACTCCAGAGATGTGTCTGGATCGAAGGTTAACATGTTTTGCATGGAATATTCATTTCTAGCATTGGCTGAACACTGTACAGTTTGGCTGGAAGCAGTGGTCAGGGTTATGTTATCCTTTAAGAAATGAAAGAAAGTAATGCCAAGCAGAGAGTTACAGCATGTGGCTTAACAAGGCCAAGAAGAAATGGTAGTGAAACTAAATCAAACATAAAGGAAGCTGGTTCAAAGAGATAATGCAGCAGAGGTGATGTAAACTATACAGAAATGTAATTTTGATAACTGAAAGAAGAGAACAGTGTCTCTATACAAGACACACGAGCCATAACACTAGAACTTTGCACAGCCCAATCAGACAGAGCATAACGCATGCAAATCTAAGGAAACTGTGAGTGTGTTTCAGCTGGGCTGGGATTTGCCCTTCCGTAAATCCCCACTGCTTGAACTCACTTGGGATGAGTGAGCCCTGAGTGGACTCAGGAGGTCAGCTTCACCAGGTAGCTGAAGCAGTAGTAACCATACACATGGCCATGTGGCAGCATAACTGGAAAAGGCAAATTTGATGTCTTTGCTTAGCGCTATTCCCATACATCCTTTGGGGGCTCTTCATCTTGTAAGAGGAAGGGTTTTTTTATCCTTGTTTGTCAGACACAAAAATCTCTGCACAACTACTCACTTGGTAGGTTTTCTTGGGGGGATTTATGGTTCCTCCCTTACATCTCAAATAGCTTGGTTGCATAAATGTTTTGAGCATTGAGATTATAATACAAATTGTGACAATTTAGTGAACTGTACCACATCACTACTCTTTTTTTTTTTTCTGTCTGCTTTGAGTGTTTAGCCCTGGAGAGCGTATTGCTACACCACAGTTATTAGCTTACAGTGTACTAATTTCTAGTTTGACTTCATAGAGTCTTTTTGACATTAGATGGTATCCTTATGTGCAAAAGCAACCTCTGCTTCTTTTCTCAAGCATATGCTGATGTTGAGCTAGGCAATCATTAGCTTAAATTTCATTTTCAGATAAATAAATAAAGCCAACTTCTCATTAATAAGAAACTGGTATGTGTGCAAGTCTGTTTTTTTAAACCCTCATAACTCAGCCAAATAAAACCAGATTTTCACTGGACAACCAAAAGGCACATGTCCAACCTAGAAAGTGCATTTAATAACTTCCCCCCTTCTGCTGCTACTTTTTTTTTTTTTTTACATTGACATTAATCTCCTGTGCACATTTCAAATTTGGAATGGAGTCATTTTTTAACTTCAGTGCTTCCAATTTTAAATATTCTGTTTCCTTTCAGTTTTTCCAAGCAATTCAAAGATTAGTAACACTGTAAAACATCTAAAAGCATGCTGGAAGTTTCCTGCTGCTTCAAGTGTTGTGTTATGTTATCTTTGGAATAATTTTAAGGTCCCACTGGTGTAGTATAACAAGTTATTATGTCATGGAGCTTATTAGTATGCCTATGGGAAACATTAATTCACACTGACATCATAGTATATTTTTCAATAAATCAAGGAAATTTTTGTTTTTAAGAAATGGTGATTTTTTGATAAAAAGAAAAAGTGATCAGATTATTTTTCATACTCGTTGGGATGTGAATTGAACGGCTTGGAGAATGTGCGTCATTATTTGAGCAATGGCCTTTGCATTGTTGCAGGGAATGGAAAGAGCAGAGGCTTGGGTGGCTTAAAAGATCTTTATTTTTCTTGCATATAGATGTTATTACAAAAGACTCTTTACTCTGTGATTAGCACAGCAGGCTTAAATTGCCTGGGCTCTGGTCATAATTATTTCTGTAATCCCAAAGTTTATGATATTATTCAGGATTTAAAAAATGACAAAGTAGACTTACATTTTGTAAGGATTTAATGTGTGATGCATTTCTTTTGGACCTGAAAAGTCTGTTTTTGTTGACACAGAGAACTGAAAAATGACCACAGACCACAAAGTTTCCACAGCATTGCCAGGGAAAATGTATAAAAAGGGAGCTGTCTTTACTGTGCTGTCTGTATGCAATTGATTTTATTCCCATTTCCCAGTGATACTGTTACTTAAAAAACCAAAAACTATTTAAGCTGTTGATTTGTCCATGGATGATGACTTAAACTAGGAATTGAATTTAACTTCCATAGGATAGCTAGATTATTATTATTCCATTAAGGCATCTGGTATTTTGTGACCATTAATTGACTACGCAGATATATAACAGCAAATTCAGTTTCGTAGTTGGAGATCAAGTAGTACACCCTTTCTTAAATGTGCCACATAAACTTTTGAGATTGTTAATTCCCTCTTGAATTTAGTTTGCTTATATGAATACAAGCAGCTTTGCTCTTGCAAATGTATCACGGGTCTTGCTGAAAATTTGGGTCTCCACACTGGTGGTATTTCAGATTGAATACATTCACTATAGAGCAATGTTTTGCACGTGAGATATATTTCTTGGTAAGTGCTGCTCTCCACAATCAGATCATGAAAGCTCTCAGTGTTTCTAAATAACAGGCCAGTTATGACAAGTGCGAGCATATTCCATGAATAATGTTGATCCACACTCTAAAAACTACTTTATGGGAAAGGTTTTTGGCATATCAGCCTTTTGCTGTGCAATGGCTGGGGTTATGGCCTTGGACTCAGCAGTACAGCAGCAGGGTTACAAGGCTCCAGTTTCAGAGAAGCCTTATGGACCAGGTGGCTGGATGTGCGGCTGGTGTGAGATGATGTCTGTTTGCAGTCAACAGGATAGACACACTTGTAAGTTTAGCTAATACTGTGGGAAATTAAATTAAAGTAACAGACAGACATGATATATCAGTAATATTAATCTTAACTTTTCCTGAATCAAGTCACCTTACAATAGTAAGGTTAACCTCAACCTTGTATGATGAAACAAAATCTGAGTGGGTATGTAAAGGCACTCAGGTTTCCTAGCTCTCTAGGAAACTGAAGGGTAGGAACTCAGTAGAAGGCTGTAATCCTTATATTTTGGCAGCAAGTGTTTAAAGCAAAACACAAAATACTTGCAGTTTTATGAAGAGTCTTAAGAGATAGGAATACTGATAGCAACATTGAGATGTTTTCTTTTCTTGGTCATGAATCCTAGGATGGGCATCACGCACCCATGTCTCTAGGATAACTGACTGGTTAGTGCTAGTTATTTTCAGTCTAATAACAGTGATAAAAATCAGATGTTTTAAGGCATGAAGTGGAGTGTGTGGTCCCTTCCTCTGTTTTACCAACTCTTCTGTCTCATGGATATTTTATAGTAATTCTTCTACCTGGCAGAAGGAGTTTGGGCAAAGGGAAATTTTGCAGTCTTCACTGGTTAAACCGAGGAGAAAACCAGATTACTGCTGTATACTTTTACATCCTGAAGTGATGTACCACCAGAGGACCATTGTCTTTCTGCATAAGAAAAAGGGCAAAAATAATATGAAGCAGTGAACGAACATGCTTTACAGTGTATCGTGTGTGTGTGTGTTTCATATAAGGACATCAGTAAAAATTTTGTTGGCCTACATTACCCACTTAGCCTTTTTATTTCTTTATCTGTTTCTTGCCGTTATACACCACAATTAGCAATATCTTCCACTATTTTTCAGGCACCTATTACTGTCCAGGGAACTGCAGGGATATTCTCTTCGCACTGGGATGCTTTCAGTAAGCATCCCAGTATGAGTGAAAACCTGGACCTGTAGCTCCTGGAAGGGTTATGGAGATGGTCCTAGAGAGGCTAAGGTTAAATGTACAGTCCTCTGTAATAACTTCCAATTATGTTGTTTTAATTAAGTCATGCCCTGTCCCATGCTTAGTCTTTGCTGCTGTCTTCCATGGTTATTTTTTCATATTTGAAGTATACTTTAATGACTTAGTGTTGATTAGCCCATGCACCCAGTAAACAGAGAGACGTGTTGACCATTTGGTGTGGTAGCAAATGATTGATGGCATGGACTGAACCATAAGAGGAAAAGAGGTCCTCGAATAAATAACTGCTGCTTTGGTTTTCATATTAGTACAGTCTATTATTTTAAAAATTAATCTAATTAATATAATTAGCTGTCTGGTCCAGTTTTCTGTGACTCCTTCCTCTCCTCTCCAAAAAATAAGTGGTTCTTTTTTCCTAATATTATGCCTTTTGATCATTTTGAGAAGGACATGTCCATGCTTGTGTCATGGTTTAAGCTGCAAATTTCACTTCTCCCTCCCTTTCCCCCCCACACTCCGATGGGGGGGAAATGGGGAGAAGAACCAAAAGAATGTAACTCCCACGGGTTGAGATAAGAACAGTCCAGTAACTGAGATATAATACAAATCACTACTACTACCACCAATAATAATAATAATGGCAAGGCAAATACAAGGGAAAAGGATACAACCGCTCGCCGCCCGACCCAGCCGAAAGAGCGAGAGAGCCCCTTCCGGGTTCCTGCCCCCAGTATTTTACATCCTGGGCATGACGTGCTGTGGCATGGAATAACTCTTTGATCAGTTTGTGTCAGGCGCCCTGTCTCTGCCTCCTCCAGGCTCCCCCTCCTCCCCAGCATAGCATGAGACTCGGAAAAACCAAACCCATGACAGCTTGAAATTGAAGTTAGGAAAGACTTAAGAAATTAAATAAATCATTCAAAAAATGCAGACATTAGCTGTAAAAGTGACAAGCATGTCATTTTAGTATTGTTTCTGACCCATCAGGAACAGAAAGGTGGCAATTTATATTCTGCACTTTATTGCCAATCTTATCCATAAACGCAAGTTCCAAAAGTCCCAGTGAATTTCCACTAGCAGCAGCCCTGGAGTCAGCCTAGTGCCTGGTCATGGGGCAGCAGAGTAGCTGAAGGAGGAGGACTGTTCTCATCAGAAATACAGTGTAGTAATCATCTTTATAGGTCTGCCTGTGGCAAAGGGTACTGCGGAGGGGAGGAGACATCATGCAAAAGGTTTCCTTCCGAAAGCAGGGAGAAAGGCATTGACTGAAGTGAGCAGGATCTCCTAGGAGGAGCAGGGTGTCACGGCACAGTGGATTTAGGCTGCAAAGGACTCCAGGAGAGACACCTTCTATTTTTCTGGTTTTGTAGTTTCACTTGATGCTGTTTCCCATAACACTTCTGTTTTCCATCTATACGTTGCCATGTATGGAAGGATTACAGTGTCCTGCTGGAAATCACTTTGTTTTCGTTGAGGGAACAGGCTCCAAAACCTCACTTTTCTAATCATGAGAATGCCCTTAGATGCTGTGGGATAGTGAATGGCCAAATACTGAATCAGCGGCTAGAAGGAACGATTATAAACATTAGGTTATGAATATTGTGTTTGTGACAAGTATTTAGAAGATAAACAGCCAGCGCTGAAATGCTAAAGAAAGATGATGAATATAAATGTACATGACAGGAAGTGCAAAGCAGTTTAATTTTATAAAAATTATAAAGGTTCATTTCTTCTTTTACCCACTTAGATCAGAAGAATTTTCATTCATTATATCAAGCAATTTAAACCAAAATTTGCCATTTAGTTTGGAAGCAAGTTTTAAAACAAGTCAGTATCAATATATGATGTCTTTTAATGTATATCAACTTTATACTTAAAAAATTAGCTCTCTATATAATGATTTTACAGAGTTTAAAAACAATTGCAACACTGCACATGAAGGTATCAAATACAGTTTTACTGCGTTTATCTCTTGTAACCAACAATGCAAAAAGAAAAAAGATGTGAATGACACACAAGAATACTGTGTGTTTCTACAAAAGGTACTAATGGAATTATAATTTCTGATTTTAAGCATAATTTCTGATAACTACTAGAAGCCCAGAGAAACAATGTATTATAAATGGTACATGTCAGGCCCAAAATATGGCATGCTAAATCTGCACACAGGTCAGAATCTTCATGGTTTTTTCTAGGGATGTGTCCGTATGTAGCAAAGAAGCAAAGTTCAAACCCCATAAAATACATCATTTATATGCCACTCTCCGTTATAGAACAGCATGGGCATTGTTCATGAAAAGTGCTGCTAAAAGAATATTTCCCTGAGTTTGTTTCCAGGCACACTGTGGCAAAAAGGAGGTGTCCCCTGAGAATTAAATACTAATAAAAATGTTGGGGGGAATGTAGTGGAGGTTAAGAACAAATGGAAAAAACCCCCACACAAACATGTTACTTGAATTTTTCCCCTTCTACGAGTTCATCAGCCATTGCCACAGCGTGAGGTAAAGAATTTGCAAAACATACATGGAGAGCTTTTTGCTGCTTATTTTTTTTAATCTCTGAAGTCCAACAGTGATGATGAAGGTAGCTGTGACATTTGCAATTTTCCATGCACCAGCCCATTCCATTTTCTTCCCTGGTGCCACTTACATGGTACAGTAAGCCTCCAGCATTGACAATAATTATAGCCTGAATAAAATGAAGAAGGTAATATGAACAAAGCTCTGCTGTAATTGCCTTTTCATTATTTGCTAACAGTTAGTTATTCAGTCACAGGGAAAAAATTACACAGTAATTGGTTGACAATAGGAAGCTAAAGCTAAATTCCAGAACTATGATATTTTTTGCCTGTTGGTCTTTTAGACCTTTTATTCATATTTTGATTAAACAGCTAGAGCATTAAAGTGAAATATAAATGTAGCCTTGGTTCAGATTCCATAACATTAGTTTCCACCCCACACAATTTTTCATTCAGTTTTGAATTTTAAGCTATCACATATGGTAGCCCTGTGAATATTGTAGCCTATTGACTTTGAAATACAGATTTGTAACTCTCATTCACTTAGTTTAACAATAGCAAAGAATTCATTTTGCCCTACTGCGTTAAAAAGTGTCCAGCCTGACTATGTATAAACAATTTAGTGGTGCAGCTCTGCCTTATTTTAGACACTAAGGTGGAAGAACATTGGTCTGAATTTGTATTATACATTATTTGAGTTTTAAAGAACAAAAAATCTTTCGCAGTCAGTGCTGTTTTGGAGGTGTGGGTGTAAAAAGCAGTGTGATAAGCCTCTACATGATGAGCTATGCATGAGTACCCTTTCAAAGCTGTGCATGGTTTTTGACCCAGCTATGCAAAACTATTGCAGTTGTGTCTCAAGGATTCATAGGAAAATTTCCTTCTGATATTTATTTTCCTTGTCTTTCGCTCTTCTATTTTCTATAATCTTAGTGTTTGTTGAACCCCAAGTTGCATCTGGAATGTCTTCAGTGTTTTATTAATTAGTTTAAAATGTGGTTTTAGTCACTACTGTTGTCCCAGCTTGGCAAAGGACCCCTAAGTACATATTACTGAAGCCAGTTTACCTGCTTAAAGTTCAGCATTTGTTTAAATTTCATGTTTATTTAATGCCACCATGCATTCATCAGAAATCCAGGTGTTGCATGTGATGACACTGAAAAAGATAGATCGAAATCCTCACTTTTTATTTATTCTAATGGCTTTCTAGAAACTACCCTGTATGGTGCAAAATGAGCAAGGCTGTAACCTGGTGAACAGTTTAAATTCCTAATTATTTGCTGCTGTAGTCGTGTGGTCATTTACAATAAATTACTCCCTGTAAATGTGCGGTTGATGGGCTTTCAATGACTTTTTCCCCATTGTCATTATAAAGCCCTTAAAAAGGAGCAGATACTAGGGGCTGGACTGATAGCCGAAATCCTTATATTTGTGATCAAACATTTGATTAGAATAACGTTGTCCTGTAAAGTGTAATTATTAGTGTTTCAGCAAGCAGATTTTTGCAAGTCTCCAGTCTAAACCACTATGTGTTAATTTAGAGCTTTGACCATATCAGAAGAAACAAGAATCGCTGCACCCTGTATTTTCAGGTAATTCTGTGTACCTTGACAAAGGCTCAAATGCCAACAAAGCAATTCCCAGAGGAAGAAAACACTTGCACAGAAGCTGAAACCAAATGAAATGTAAATAAATCAAAATTAGAACAGAGTCTTTGAAGAGTTTTGTTCTTATCAAAGTTGGCTGCCTCTGGGCAGGATGGGCTGTGCAAGCCCAGCCAAGGTCAATGTGGCGGCTGAGCTCTGCCCCATGGGCTGCTCTCCACTGGGTGCTTCATGGACCATCTGGGAGCAGGGCTGGCTCCCAGCTGAACGATGAGAGCTCCTTCTTGGACATTTCATGAAAATAATCTATAAGGCAAAGTTGTGGTGTGTTATTCTGGGCCTGATCCAAATATCAGTGAAATCAATGGAAATCTTCCTGCTGGGTTCAGCAAACTCTGGATAGGCTCCTCCAAAGCAAAGAGCCAAAGGAAGTGCTGGCAATAAACAAATACATCCCATCAGCCCCGTTCTGATGTATATTTCATCCTTTGCCCTTACTTTTATTTCAAGTTCTAGATCTTTATTATAATCAGTCAAAGTCCTGGCTTTCAAGTTGTGAATGGGCATCATAATTATCTAATGCAACCACTCCAGAAATCAGATTAGTAATTAACTGAACCAAACTGATTGGTGTGACTTCCTGAATGCATCTCTTTAATGTTGAACATTTGCTTTGTGCTTGAAGGATTTGTTTGTGTGTTTCTTGCGTGTGACGAGAGCTGTCTGTAATTAGCTCCTGGGGGACAGCATATTCTAACAGTTAAAAAATAATTGCAGCCCTATGAAATGTGAAATGGCTTGGGCTGGCTTTTGTTGCAGCTTAATTGTATGCAACAAGTACAGGAGGCTTTTCATTTCACATCATGATAGTAAAGATGTAGCTTTCATAAATAAAGAAAGGAATTTTGTACAGTAGTAAATAGTCTCTAATGTGTTAATTTTTCAGAAAAAAAAAACAAACAAAGCACATTTGAGAATTCTCAGTGTTATTGAAGTAGATGCTCATCATTGTTTCATTAGCTTGTAGTTTCTGTGTATGATTTTAATGAAAGGGAAAAGGAAGAGAAAAGTATGTAAGGCAGGAAAAGACAAATGACTTGGTGGTCAGTCTGAAGCAGCTCATTTTCCTTTGAAATATAAAATTAAATTCTTTCCTTTGTGAAATTTTATGGAAAAAGATGGGGGGGGGGGTTTGGACAGCAGTTACAACAGTGTTCTGATAGTTTGAATGAAAAAACTTATTATTCAATAACCTTTTAGGGAAAAAAAAAAAAAAAAGGAAGGGGTGAAGTCTTATTTATTTTCTCCTGTTCAGATATAGGTGTGTTCTTTCTTTGCCTATAGGATATTGTTGTTCACTGTTCCAAACAACTGCATCTGTCCCTCCTACCTTGCTGCGCACTTGTGATCACTGGCACCACTTGCCTTATTGCTCAGTTTGTTGGAGAACCCACTCGGGGGTAGAATGCTGTCTGTAGCAGGGGCCCTTTTTTGCTGTTCCAGGTAGCCTGAGTCTGCTGACTGTTAGTGTGGTTTGTGCCTAATGCCTACAGATGTACTCATAGGAGGGCGCTTGGAACGCAGGAGGTTTTCAAACCAAATTTACTAGCCTGAAGACAGATGAATATAACCTTGCCATTCTGCACATTCAGAATTATGAGTACTAATCCAACATTTATTGATATTTAATTGATATTGTTCACTTGCCAGCATTTTGTTCTGTGATTGTAAGCTGAATTATTGCTAGATTAAATATAGCACTCGTGTATTTTTTCCCTTTAATCAAATGACAAAGTTATGTAAGTCTGAGTTTAGGCTAATTATCAAAGCTCCCAAACCATCCTTACTATAGACAGCATTGCTATGGTATAACTATTACCACCATCCATTCCTGTGGCTAGTGGCATGTAGTATTTATTTATTTGTTCGGTGTAGATGACAGTGGTGCTGGAGTCTCATTGTCATCTAGATCTGATAACTGCAAGTCATTTTGGTGTGTTTCTGGGGTAATATACAGTTTCAGGCTCTCAATGTCGTCTTGTCACTACCACTTCTTTCCATAGCATCACAATAAGCAATAACTCTGCTACTGCTTTACCTTCAGGGTTACCCTGCAGAGGCTACAGATCTTCTAAGAGGTCACCACAGGAGTTGTGCATCCTTGGTAATGGGAAGAAAGCAGAACTATGTCTTCCATAGCAAGCCTGCAACTAGCTCTGGCTGAGCTTGGTCATGGCTGCGGTGCTTGATGGGAGACAGGTCTGTGGGATGCTGCTGTTTTTCCTTTGGCAGCCTTTCAAGAATTTGATGATCAAGTCCTCAGCCACTGCATTCCTCTCACCTGGGGAGAAAGGGAGGGTGTCCTGCCCATGCTCTGCATGTGCTTCCATTGGGTGTTGAAGAAATTCTAATAAGAAATAAAGCATTTATTTGTCCAACCTTGTGTTTTTGCACTGCTATTCCCAACACAATTTCTCAATATAGCTGTTGAATTGCTGTCAATTTTGCAATGACAAGTCCTTTGATAGAGAAAATGAGAGTAATGGGTGACCTGGTAATGAGAAATAAATTCTGCCCATGCTGAAGTCTCTTAGGAAACAGCAGCAAAAAAAACCCCTCCAAATAAGTACTTGCTGTGGTACTGCTATGTTACCTTACGTACTCTATTTTTCTGTGCTATGGATGGCCAAAAGTAATTTGAACAGTGCAGCTCTTGTGTCTCCCTGGCAACATAGGTAGGAATGGCTCAGAAGATTTTAAGAAGTCATTTTTGTTTAGCCAGCGATGTAATAATAATATTCTGCAGATAACATTGACTTAGTCTTTTGCAGGAATTTTGTATCTGTTTGAATGAAAACATTGTCAAAATTACTTTAGAATAATTATTAGTGTTTTCTAAACAGAAACCTAACTTTGGTGAACAGAAATATTTAACTTAACTTTTTACATTTATTTTAGAGGACATTGCTATGAAAGTAATTGAAAATGGTCTATTCTGAATGTGCTTTCAAGTTTTAGACTGTATTCATGATGCTGAAAGTAGACGGGAGAAGTGATTTTCTTGAAGTACCTCTTTAAGTTATGTGTTTACTACTTGCTTCTCATCCTGAAAGAGAATTTATTTACTCTGGTCTAATATTTACTCTGGTGTACTGGTACTATAGATGAAAATACAAATTACTATATTTTCCAATGAATTATCATCTTGGCCTGTAAAACCGTATTTGTCTTGATTTGCTCATGGAAAATTGACCTAAGACTGTACCTGAACATTAAAAAAATACAATTCTGGGTGTAAGCAGCTCTGATAATGTGATAGGTAACTTTCCATAACAGAGTCTCTAGAAAGAATGAAGTATAAGCTAAAAAAGAATTTTTCACTTACTAACTGGCTTCATGACAAAAGGTTATTGACTTGACAGCACTTAATTACTTGTCATTTTTTTTCCTCTGAAAGTGTGGTTTATTAGTTTCCACAGAGGCGGCAGCGGCAGGGCCACAGTTCAGATGTGGTGAAATATGCTGAGCCCTTTGCTTCTGGTTATGCTGTAAACCTCTTACCCACTTCTCAGCTGGGTTCAAAAGAAACCACGTGGCAAGCAACTTGTTAAATGCCATGCAGTATGTTAGTTAACTAGATATAAGGAGAAGCATAGGGTTGTCCCAGATCACTACCTTTATATTCTCATTTAGTAAGTAGAGAATTGAGAGGATTTAATAGAGGCTTCTTGTCTTTTACAGTACAAAGATGCAAGCATTAATTTTAAGCCAACAGAATAATCTGTAAAAATTCGTATTTGGTAGAATAGTAGAAGTTTCCGTCTTAGTGAATTGCACTGGAATAGAAAGACGGGATAACTTTTCAGCTGCTCAGTAATGCAGTGATTACTTCCAGCAGGTATATAAGATGATGAATGGGATATATCCAAACTTGAATTTCTTAAATTAAATAAGAACTTGAAGTAGTGTGCACTGGTGATCAGTCCATAAACCATGTGTACTACTTCTCTTTCTGGCCAATTCTTTAGTTAGGAGCATAAACAATTGCATCATTACTATTTTAAAATATTCTCTGACACATGAAAATGAATACAGAATTTGGAATGCCTACTTAAATTTCATTTGACATCTCATAAAGTCAAGACATGACCATCATAGTTCCAACTTGTAGAATAATGTCCAGAACTAACATCATCCTTTAAAAGTCACCATGCTTTTTTCTGCTAACATGAATGTAGCATACACGTAAATATGACCAAGTGTTTAATAGCATAAGTAGCATAAACAGTTTCTTAGTGTTTACCTATAGGGAAAGACTTTGTTGTTGTGTAGCTGGGTTGATAAGAGTGTTACTGAAATCACTCAGGTAGGTACCATTGGCTGAGAGCAGCTGGTTTACTGCCTCCCCCTGGAAACAAGTTTTATTTGTCTTTACTTAATCTTTCTAAACAGAGAATCTTAGGTGGCTGAAGTCAATGAGAAACTTACCATTGACTTCAATAGGTTTTGAGTCAGTTCTTGAAGTCATTAGTATTTGTTATGTTTTGACATGAGTATATTTGCACTCAGAAGACAGCAATAAAACCTGGATTTTTTCCTTATGCTATGTAGTGCTTATTTTAATGTGCTCTTAATACACCCTAACAATTATTCCTTCCAGCACATGGAGCATCCATATAATTTGTGTTTCTTTTCAGTACTTAAAACTAATCTTTGTTTACTCAGCCTTTTAGGTGGGACATTTACCTTAATCTTCTATGTTTGCATGCCTTGAAGTCATGGGGCTTTGTATGATTTAGGATTTCAAGAGCCTGTCTTAGAATATTGAGGTCAGCTTGAACTTCTTTATTAGGTGGTGTTTGGTTTTTTTTGTTTGCTACCACAGCTGTAAGTAATTCTCAGAATTTGTTCGGAGTCTCCAGCCACAGTTTTCTTTCCTTGCCTGACACAAGCACACACACACAGAGTTTTTTTTTTTTTTTGGCTTTTTTTTCTCCTTTTCCTTTTTTGGCCTTATTACTTGCCTGTGATGTGAGGTTGCTCAGCAACTAAAAATATCAATTCTATCTTAGCATCATCCTATTTTGAATCTATATCTTTTGTCTTGTTTAACATAGAGAAATGTTAGTCCTGAACAAGTAAGACATAGTATTCTCATTTTACGATATTCATATTCTCCTTTATGATTTGGTCATTCTGGTTTCATTGGTTTGTTGAGGTGCTATGATTCTATGAGTCTATGATTCTATGATTCTATGCTCTTTAGAGTGCATGAAATATTCTTTCATTTGAACCTTTCCGGGAAAATGAGCATTGCTCATCTGAAGCTAAGAAAGCAGAGGACATTGGTGATTACCTAAAACATAGAATCATCGAATTATAGAATCATAGAATAGTTAGGGTTGGAAAGGACCTTAAGATCATCTAGTTCCAACCCCCCTGCCATGAGCAGGGACAGCTCCCACTAAACCATGCCTCCCAAGGCTCTGTCCAACCCGGCCTTGAACACCACCAGCGATGGAACATTCACAGCTTCCCTGGGCAACCCATCCCAGTGCCTCACCACCCAAACAGTAAAGAATTTCTTCCTTATATCCAGTCTAAACTTCCCCTGTTGAAGTTTGAACCCCTTGTCCTCTCACTACAGTCCCTCATGAAGAGTCCCTCCCCAGCATCCCTATAGGCCCCCTTTCAGATACGGGAAGGCTGCTATGAAGTCTCCATGCAGCCTTCTCTTCTCCAGGCTGAACAGACCCAACTTTCTCAGCCTATCTTCATACGGGAGGTGCTCCAGTCCCCTGGTCATCCTCATGGCCCTCCTCTGCACTTGTTCCAACAGTTCCATGTCCTTCTTATGTTGAGGACATCACAACTGCACACAATACTCCAAGTGAGGTCTCACAAGAGCAGAGTAGAGGGGCAGGATCATCTCCCTCCACCTGCTGGTCATGCACCTTTTGATGCAGCCCACGATACGGTTGGCTTTCGAGGCTGCAAGTGCACACTGCTGGCTCACGTTCATTTTCTCATTGACCAACACCCCCACGTCCTTCTCCGCAGGGCTGATCTGAATCTCTTCTCTGACCAACCTGTAGCTGTGCCTGGGATTGCTCCCACCCAGATGTAGGACCTTGCACTTTTTATGGTTATCAACTACAACATTATCTTTTTGTGTGTGTGATTCATATATCTTATTAGTTATGACTTCACTCAAATTTTTACTTTTTGGCTGATAACCAGGTCTTAGGTTTTATAATGCCAGTATATATTCAGCTAAGACAAATTGATTCAGACAGTTGTCACAAAAGTATTTAGCTAAAATTACTTCAAAAGTTTTACACTGCTTGACATTGCAATACTGTCTTTGAAGTGTATATCCTGAAAAATGTTTGTTATTAACAATTCCAGACAGGTGTTTCACCAAAGACATGTGAAGATGTGTAGAAGAAGAGATTAATATTTTTCAGTAGACTTAGCCTCTGGAGGAAATATTTTTCTTACTTGTTTGGAATTCCACTTGTCACTTCACCAAAAGCTTTGTTCTCAGAACAAAATCTGACTGAACAATTGAAATTAAACTGTATTTGGTCATAAGAATTAGCACAACATATGCTCAGGGTTTTATAAATAGCTGCTGTGTGGCAGTCTTTTACAGGCTATGGCTCCTCTCTTATGATACTTAAAGCAGGGTATCTAAAGCTTGCAATTAGACAATACTCTAGCTGGGATTGAAGATACTAAAAGAACCAGGAGAAGCAGCCTATGCTAATGCTGCTGTGGCTATCGGTGTAATCCATGCCACCTGAGAGAAGTGTGTGGAAGGGAATGGGGCACGTGACACTCTTCTACTTTTTGTGATTACAAGAAAGGAAATAATTTTAGATGCTAGAAGGGAAATTATGAAATACATCTATTTTGATTTGGACGCAAATGTAAGCTATTCTGGTGAGTTGCTGTATTGTGTACAAATTGCTGTATTTTAGTAGGTCAAATTAAAAATGAGTTGAGCATGAGTTCCCAGTTTTAACAGTGGGACAGGTTTCAAATACCCACTTTGGGTGTGAGTATTCTGCAATCTGCTCAAAATGCAGAACTTCTGTGAAGGCTGGTGTTAAGCATTTGGGAACACTGCCCACTGGTGCCACATTTACTGGTGATGGGCAGCTATCATGGTATAGCTGCTGAGATCAGGAAAAACAAAGGCTTTGATTTGTCTTCTGAGTGCAGTGTGTAAAATTCGGGTGGGTTATTTAATTTCTGCTGTGCAAGGAAGGAACACAGAGAGCGTCCTCTTATTCCCATCGGGGGCAAGCAGCCATCCTCTCCTTACACGACAGGCTTTATGCCTGGAGTGAAGAGCCTGTTTCTGTGAAGGGACAAGGTGTGGCTGATGAGTCCAAGATAAACCCTCACACAAAAAAGGCCCTGTGTCGCTGAATGGGTTTCCAGTGTAGCTCTTTAATTTCATCTCTTGGAAATGTTTCTCCTCTTTCATCCAACTGCCTTTATCTTAACTTCTGATCTGAGGAAAGCAGCAGCCTTTCAAATTGAACAAACCGTGTTTCAAATAGGCTCTTCTGCTTGTGACAAGATGTACCTCATTTTCTCTGCAAGCCCTCAGCAAGGTCACACCTTTTTAATTTATTTTCTGTAAGAAAAATCTAGTTGCATGATAGAACAAGGCCAGATCTAGCTAGAGGTCATTTCTTGAAGTAGTCATAAAGTAGAATAGGATTAGAGCCATTTAATACCCCAGAATGTACCAAGCATAGTTCTATTAAAATGTAGGCTTCATACTTATAAAGAAACATAAATAGCAGCTTAAAGTTCTGGCCAATATAGTTAAAATAAAGGGAATATTTTAGATTTCCCCCCCCCCCTTTTTATTATGACAGTGACCTTGTTTTTCTTTTTTCCCTTTATTTTGGCAGCTATTAGACATAAAATTCCTATTATAACCAGGTGGTGTCATAACTTGTATTTTTTTTTAATTTCTTAAATAATTCTGATTTTATCTAAAAATATCCCCCTTTTTAGTACAAAAATACTTCATTAATGTGTATTTATATAAGATAGGATTAACACACATTTAACAGATTTTATTATTCATTCAGCAACAGAGGAGTACTAATCTGCATGCCATCTGTATGTTTTTGCAGACATTATTAGATGGATAAGTTTCTGAAAAATGTTAGTTCTTAGTCTCATTCTTAGACACATTGCTTATGCAACTGAAGAACCTGTATTCATCAGTAGCATAGAGCGTTTTAAACCAAAATTTAATAACCCTTTTTTGTTAGATTTCTCATATTTCCTGAGGGTTGTTTCCCATAAGCCTATCTACTTTTTTCCACATTCTCAAATACCAGCAGTCGATGGCAAAATCAGCTTTTCACATGCTGGCATTGTTTCAACAAGTGGTGTACGAAACAGAAAGAATTATTTTACTGGCAGAGAGACCTTTGGCAGAGGTGAGAGGCAGAGCCTAGGTCTGGGTATGGAAACGTCACAGGGCTGTTGGGGCTGCTGGGACTGTTGGGGGCTGTTCAGGTGCCTTTGCTGTTCAGGATTCTTGTCAAGTTCATTATGTCAAAGGCCTATCTAAATTTCTTCATTTTACATTTACTTCTCTCATTTTACATCATGGCTGTAACAGACCTTAGCATCTCCCCCTAAGTGCATACAATCCATGAATGCTTAATACATGTCGATGTGCTCAAAGTTTTGATGAAAAAAGGCCATGTGTACATGTGAAATAGGTGTTTTTTTTAAAGATTTATTATCATTATTATTACTGATAATGTCATGATTACACTATGAGCTACTGCAGCTTAACCATTCATTCTGAATATGTGTTGAAGTATACATGCACCACATTTAAATGTTGTGCAAAAGGGTGACCTGAATGCTCTGAAACTCAGGCAGGGATCAAAGACATTCTTGAGTTCTGACAATAATGTGCTGTGTGACAATGATTAACCTGTGTATCACCATGCAGTGTGCAGCTCTACCTTACAAAATTTCTCTTCTGTGGGTAAAATAAGAGTGCTGATTGACATCACCATATGTAGTGAGGGATATTTTATTAATAGGTACTAGGTTTTTTTGACCATTCAATAGGTATCGTTATTTTCTGTTGAACATACCTCATTTATATTTATATGACTAAACTTACAGTTACATGGAGACTGTTGGGAAAAATTACTATAGTCCCATAGTAATTTATCAGCATTCAGCAATATTTCATGGCAAATGGAGGCCTTTTCAAATAAATTTTATATATTAAAATAACATGGAGATTTTTAGAATACTGGAGTAATACCAAGTGTGTGTTAAAATAACAAGCCCTCAGATATCAAAGGATAGCTGCTTTTTTTCCTCTAATCAGAATTAAAGGGTAGGTCTTCCTGTTTTCCCATAAACATTGTTCTGTATTTAACAGCATAACAGAGGACAAATGCAGTTTTTTAAGGGTTAATTCCTCCATGTGTAGGAAATCATGCTTAAAATGAAGTAGTGGTCAGAATGTCGACTAAGAAGAAATAGTCCTATCTTTCTCTGCGAGATGAGGTTTTGCTTTGAGTTCAGTTTTACAAAATTACTAGTACAGCCTGTGGCCGTCTTTCTTTTGGCATGCCTAGGGACGTCCCACCACTTGGGCAAAGTGAGGTGACTGCAGGAATGTAAATGTGACTTGGCCCACATGAACAGTCCAGCTGAACAGAATGAGGAGCTTCACCTCCGAGGCCGAATATGTAAAACTGAATCAGCACATAAGTCTCTGCAGAATCTGAATCTTGGCCTGGTATCTCAGGGAAAAAAGAGAAAAAATAATTACAGGATTCCATCATTCTGTTTCAGATATTCAATTAAGAGTGTACCAGAATTGAAGTTACAGATGTTTGTAAAATGAACATTTAAAATGCTCTCTTCAGAAAATCTTTGTGCTTCTGTTTCTGACAAGAATATGTGTTGAGTTCATTATGTTCACTGCTTGAGCTTGTCATTCTGCAAATCCTGTTTCTCTAGATAGATCTGCTTGATAATCTGAATGCCAAGTGGCCTACACAGGCATTATTACAGAAAGATGGTATATTTCTTGCACTGAGACAAGACCATCTGTTGTCTTGAAACTATCCACTTTTCTTAATAGTGTTGGAGTTAAGTCCTGACTTAATGTTGGGTTCACTTAGACCAAAATTCTGCAAAGCACTTAAGCTTGTGCTTAAATTTGGTTGACTTCAATGAGACTCAGATATTTTTAATGAAAAGAGCAAAAGAACAAGGACTTCAGTGCAGTCATGAATTGATTACTTTTTCTAACATAGCTGATTGCTATTTAGGCAATTCAGATCTAGGAGAGGCAGGAGTGAAACAAAGTTAGGATACAGAGTGTGAAATGATTTAAATGGACTCTGAATAGTAATGATTTGTGATCCTCCATTCAATAAATTCCTGTATGGAGGAAAAGTGAACATTCTTGCTGCATACAGAATGATCCCTCTTGTTAATGTAGCCAGCATCATAAATGTGTAGTGCATCTTGAAAATACAAACTCTGGTCAAAGCTACCTGCAGTGTGTTGGATGGTGTACATGTTTGTTTTCCTCATTTTTCATGTGTGAAATTCATTTTAAGAAAAAGCAGTTACAGAATTGGAAAAAAGATATTATAATTATGATTCAATTAGTTAATTAGACCTGCTTCTCTGTATCCTATGCAGCTGATAAAACTATCATGTATTTCTCTTGGTTAATAAAACCTGTGACATATATATGATAAAAGTAACTCTTGTACAAAACAACAGTGGTATTAGATTCTTAATGGCCTCTTTGAAACACAAATTTCTTACTGGGAAACACGTTCAATTTTTAGTCAGAAATTCTTCTTCCTCAAAATAGTGCTATTTCAAAATGCAAAAGGTAGAATGATTTGTAAAAGCTGTTCTACATTATTTGGGTAGACTATAAAAAAAACATGAAAGCCTAAAAAAAGATCAAAAGTTTGTTTATCTCAGTGGCTTATTTCTAGTGAAAAATACTTTGACAGATCTCTGTCAACAAAAAACTGCTTTAGCCAAACTTATCTCAATTTTAACATTACTTTAGGTACTATAATTGAGATAACTACTGACGGATTTCATAATTTATTCCTGCTTCCTGGTAATGCAATGTTTTGACATGGTATTAACGGGTACTTGATTATAAAATAAGAGGATGCATGAGAATATGGGTCACTTCTTCTGACAGAAACTTCAACATTTTCCAACTTGACCTTGGTCAAGGAAGTTCAAGAAACTAAGTAGTAAAATTTATTCTCTGTGCAGGTATAAACAACTTTTCAGTATATGTACAAAGAAATGTGTTACTGAAATGGGAATTAGGTGTGAATAGTATTTTTTATCTTACCTAATATTATGTACCTTAAAACTGAGAACCTAAGTAATGATTCAAGGCTTTCTTTACAGTCAAGCTATAGGAAAGCACACTTTCACAAGGCAAAACATCCCATTTCAGGCATCTAAGACACAGCATGGCTCAATTTTATAGATGTATGTCTTTACTGAATAAGCTGTCCAAGGGACCAATAGGTCTAGATGCTTAATTTTTACATGACTAAGGTAGGTGAGATGAATCCTATTTGTATTTTATGATGTAATAATAACATAGATTAATTAATGAAATATTATTTTTTATAATGTTCTGCGGAAAGCAGAAATAAAATACGGAGAGACTGTTAATAGTGTAGAAAATACAGAGGCAGAAAATGGCAGAAATAAAAGCACAGGTATGGAAACTTTATATAGATAAACATTTAAACACAAACAGAGATAAGCTGTTGTGTGCTCAGATTTGTGTCCAACTTTGAATTTGCCAAATTTGCAATGAGAAAGATTAATGCTTTTGAAATGTATAGGAAAATTGCTGCAGGATCTTCTTGCATCATCCAAAAGCAATGCCTTAGGCAAATATAAAATGGCACTGCTCATTGGGCTGTGCTAATTTTACCTGTAGAACATCTGTGGATTTCTGCTGGAAGTTGGATAGTGTGCTCTGAGACACCTGTGTTGGGGCACAGAGCAGGATGAGGAATGTTCGGTGCTGCCTTCCAAGACGCATGTAAGATTGTATGTAGGTCAACAGGAGAGACTGAACAAATCTGTGCTATAAATATTGATCAGCATAATTTAGATTTCATGGACCTTTCTTAATAAGAAAGGTCAAGGTGGATAGAGTCAAGGAAGTATTATTATATGCAGCCAAAGAATGCCTAAGCTCCTAAAATATGTAAGGTGCAGAAATCAGGACTGTACTAACCGATTAAACTTTTCAGGGCTAGCTAATGATATTGCTTTGAAAGACTGGGTGGTCTTCATTAATATCCCTAAGTATATGGATTTGAGATAAGATCCAAAGCAGGCCTTTATTGCTAATCAATACAAGACCGTAGGAGAAACATAGATTCATGGTACGTAACTGCAAGGTATAGTCCATTGCGCATTTGTGACGTAAGTAGTGGGTGTACACTTCCTTGTTGCAGTAACAAACTTTCTAAATACTCAAGACAATGAATAACTTAATTTCCTTGTTGCAGCCCCTGTTGCAACATATCAAAATGTGTTCCTATATGCACCCACTTCTCCAGGACAAAATAACAGAAGCTACAAGCTACATGGACTCCCCAGAGGTCACCGTGGTGCTTTTAACTGTCCAAAAGGATGAATTATTTTGGCTATTAAGAGAGTGTGTGAAATTCAGTAACTATCAATTCTGTGAGGGTGGGGATTGAAAAATGTAGAAATACCCTGTGGTATTTTATCAATGTTTTATATAGTAACATATTTCACAAGAAAGTTTTATTTACTTAGGCAATTAAGAAGCAAACTTTCCTGTTCTGAATTTGGCATTCTGTCCTAGAACCAAACGCCCATGGCAAGTTATGGTCTGTTTTAAAACACAAAATGTAAATTGAAAGAGAGCACAGCGCACACCTGCTCATCTCCCATCAGATAGGAAAGGAGTATGTAAAACGCAAACTGCAGGCAGCTGCAGTGAAAACTAAATCAGGACACTCTCTACTTCCATATAGAGAAGGAACTAAAGCAAATACAGAAGAGACACAACAGCCCTTGTATTTCACCCTTTTCCACATGAAAGACACTTTTCTTAGTACAGTGGTGGCAAAAAAGAAAAATAAGGCATAGTAAATTGAAGTCTCACAGTCTGTGTCTAGAAAAGGTGGGGAGGGAGAGACAGTTAATCTGTTTTAGGATCCAGCTCTGCTCGCTGCTTCTCATAACATATTTTTTCCAAAATTCAGATAGTGAAAAGGGTTGATACTGTTTGATGATTATATTGTATAGGAAGAATTGAGCTTATTGGTGGCTTATTTCTTTGATTTGCAGACATTGTGATTATGACATTTTGGTTGTGGTCCAGTGTTTTTATTCAGGATTCAGCAGCAGCGAAATTAAAGCTCCAAATTAGCAATTTGCTGTTAGTGAAGACACTCTGTCTCTCCATAGCTTTCTTTGGTATGGTTACTCCCTTCAGTCATGGTAAAAGCCGTGCTCTGGTTGTACCATTGGTGAAAACTAAGCTTCAGTTACTGTTTATTTAGTAAGTTCAAATAAATGTTTATGCTCATCATTAATTCCAGATAATTATTGCTATTAGATCATTTAATATGTTCAACGAGTAGCTGTTGTGCTAATCAATAGGCTAGCACATACATTCATGCAATTACTTGCCTACCTATAAAATTGAAAGGTTTTATCCTTCCATTCTAGTATTACCTTTAGTCTCCTATTTTATACAACTTAGAAACTTTTTATGCAATTGCTTTTGTTGCTCGTTTACTTAACAGATTATAAGCAGATACCAAATCTGCTTTGCTTACGTATTTTGGAGTTCTGTAACTAATTTTTTTTAGATGACAAAATGTAAAAGCTTTTTTAGTGAGTTTCATATTTTTAATAACACTTGCAGAAGAAACAACTATGTATGTAGAACTCTCTTGACATCATGTTTATACTCCTGAAAATTTTGCCTTTAAAGTTATTCCCAATACTTTGTGGTAACTGAACTCTAATAGAACTTTCTATTCTATAAATATAGAATATTATATAGAATATATATAAATATATATATAGAATATATATAAATATAATATATAGCAGTCTATAAAAGACTGCTTTCTTGTTCTTTTCTTTGAGAAGGTTTTGCAATGATGCTTGCAGCTGCCATTGTTACATCCTGTAAAACACAACAGTCTGGGAGGGATCTGCACATCAGGTCGCATGGCAGTGCAAGTTATCGCAGCTCCAGCTAGTTTTCACCAGGTGTGAAAATGAAACACATCGCATTTCTTCAGGCATTCTATATTTTACCTTGGTAATTAATCTGTACACATTAGCAAAGAGAATGAAATTACTTTGGCAATGTTCAGTAAGAATCAAAGCACCACCTCCAAATATTTGTTGTAACAACATGATGATCCGTTTTGGAAGATCAGCCTTGGGAGTCTTGTTCAACTGTGTGTTTGTATGACAGCACATCAAAAGGCAAACCAGCAGCATAACACTTAGCACTCTTGTCTTTGGTTTGATGTGCAGAATGGAACTTGCTTTGTCTTTTACATGAACCCCATCCTAACCTCTCTTCTTCAATGGTAACTCTGTGCTTTGTATTGTAGCTGTGCCTCTGCCACCACAGGCTAAATTCAATACTGTTCATCATGGCTTGTTCTCAGCAAGCCCCAAACTTGCCTCTACATTGCTCATTCATCCAAAATCTATGAAGCTCTTTCCAAAGCTAAAGACTTTCTAGTTCTGAACATAGGCTCGTGTAATGCACTTAGGCTGCTGCACATGAGAAGTTAACTCTTAGCTTATTTCATATGTGTTACAACTAACACATATTTGTCTTGAGCTATAGGAGCTATTAACACTTTATGCCCTGTCAAACTCTCTCAATTGCTCCTGGAATCCTAGCAGAAACATAAGTTGCAAGGTTCCTTACTATATTCCCTCTCTGTCCTGTTCTAACTGAGCTAGGGCAGAAGGTCTTGTGTTGATGTTTAATCCCAAGACTAACAACTGGTTGTGGCTCAGGCTTAAAAGATTTATTTCATTATTTCATTGTGTCTTGGGCACTGCTGGCTAAGTTTTTAGAAGTGAGGAAATCAAGGATGTGTTTGTTGGTTTTGAAGGGAAGGAGGCACTGGAGAAAAAATATTTTAAAAATAGCATATCTACTAAGACTCCACTGAAACATATTCTATTTAATGGTCTTCCCTCTCCTTCTCCCTTGACTTCTGTAATGGATGGATCAAACGAGCAACATTGTATTTAGTCATCTTTCTTTAGTAGCATGAATCCTGAGGAATTCAAAAGCAGCAGTCTTCTAAATGGATCAAAAAAGAGCTCGCCTGCAATTGGCTTATTGAAGATAACCAGTGTGCAAACAGGGTCACATTAATGCAACACCTCCCCCCAAAATAGTATGGTTTATGTATTTGGTTATTGACTCTAATATATCATGATTTCGTTTCTATTTTAAATAAAACACCCATGTGTGTAGCAATTTCTGGCAAGATGAGAAAGACAAATAAGAAGAATTGATTAGCAGGTGTTGGGGTTTTTTTTAAATACATAAAGTTTGTCAAACCAGATCGAACTGAACTGTGCAATATCCAGTCAAATTTTCAGCAGTAAGCTCTTGTTATTGGTGTAAACTAATTTAGTCTCCATCTGGCAGTTGTGAGAAGGTGACAAGTAGCTGAGAACATTGTCAATCAGCTGGAGCCCATTTAAGTATTTCACTGTAGTTAAACTTGATCAGCATTAGCAATTACATGCAATAACTGAAGAGAGGTGTTTTCCAGTGTAGTACCTCTAGCCTGTTTGGTGAGTATATACTTTCATGAATATATAAATACTGCTGTTGAGCTTAATGCCCACAAACGAGTTGATAAGCAGACTCGATCATTAGATCTCTCTCTGTAAATTTGTGTAAATCTGTGTAAATCTACACAGTTGCTGTGAATTCAGTGGTGATACACTAGTGCAGGGTAACATGGGACCTTGCCAAGTCCATAAATATGAATGCCATTCTCTGTGTTGCACCAGCTGTGTAAATCTGAGCTATTAATATCATTACAGTGTATTTATCACTGCCAGACTAGGAAAGCTGTGAAGGAAGCTGTGGTTGAAATCAGTTAGTTAATTAGCTTAAAGGCAAGATTGTGGCTTAAGTCAGCTAAGTATGCAGGCATGGGCTGCAATGCACCTCTCTCTCTCTTCAGGTTGTCATCTGTTGTCCCCATGTTTACTCCAATGCAGCAACGCAATATATGCAAAATTTTTTTGTAACTCAGTTATATTAGAAAGAAGACATGAGGATACTTATTTTTAAATCAGTTATTGCCTAAAATATGTAATGTGTGTGTGAGAGAGAGGTAGCTCACTTCCTCGATAGACATATATCTATATATATATGTTTTGTTTTTTTTTTTTTAGGCCAGTCCTCAAAAAGGAATTTTTCTTATGTGTGTGGGGTGGGGGTGGGGGGCATAGGACCTTTTGTGAGGAGTTACTGGGTTATATTCTGTGTCTAGAAAGTACGTTAGAGAGGGATTAGGAGAAGAAAATGGGTACCATCTACTTCAGAAAGGAAAGGTGGAGAAGGCCACTTTTCTTTCCTCTCAAAGATGGTGTGCACATGAAGTGCCTCTGCAGCAGCTGAGGAAATCCACACTTGTGGCTGGAGTATCCATGAATCTATCTAATTTTAGTTTCATGTACAATCATTCAGTAAAGTGCCAAAAAAATGGTTTTAGGCTGCTGTATTTCACTGGAATAGTTTTAGACATCTGGGCTAAAGGGCATCTATAAATGACTATAGTGTTTCATGTATGTATCTCTTCAGTGGCATAAGTCTTTGAGTCTTATGTGGAGGTTATGATTTCAGGCATCAGAAATGGTCACTTTGATAATATCTTGTGTCTGGAAATCCATGTTTCAGTACTAAGCTATCACATTTCATATTAAAAGAAAAAATAACATTTTGCTAACAGAGTTAGGTTCAAAATGGCACCACTGAATGAGTGTTAAGGTTTTATCTTCACCTGTCATACTAGATGTAGCGCTTGTCAAATAACATAGATGACCCTGAAGTATCTTTCAGGTATCTCAGGTCTATAGGGCAGGTTAAAGTACTGAATATCTCTTCAGAAAAAAATATTTCCTACTTACTGTTTTTCACTGAAACAATCAACCTACTATCAGAATAACCTACAAATAGAACAAAAGCAAACCCCAGGAAAAGATGCTACTTTTGTTCCTTTTGTTAAAAATAAATCCAAGACACATGCTTTTGTCTTGTCAGGTTTATTTCAAGAGGAATTCCATTCTGTCATTGTGCTTGCTATCCATTAAAAAAAAAAAAATGCAAATTAAGTGACAGACAAAAGGGAAATGTTAATTAGAAAGTTCTATTTATATACATCATGTTTAACTTGCAGGATTGCTAAACATTTTCAGACTAACAGAGTCTGATCCTGCAACATTATGGTGTCTGACTCACAAAATAGCAACAATCTGTTGACAAAGCATCATAAGCAAGCAGAGATTGTATTGTTTTCATATTTTTATGAGAAAAACATTTTAGAGTTTTTATTTTTTTTTATTATTATTTCCTATGATAAATAAAAGCTTTGCAGTATAACAAGGATCTTTTCCCATTTGGTCATAAGTAAATATTGTTCTTTTACAATATGTGTCCTCACTTGCGTGGTCACAGAGAAGACAGGATGCTAAGCTACAATGCAACTATCTGAACATTTGGCAGAAAGCTATTAATGCAGAGAATAGTAACATCTAGCCCTAGGTATTTGTAAATTATACACAAGTAATTTACATATAATTTATTATTCTTAGTCTCATGTTATTACAAAAATTGATTGTAGAAACACCACAGTTGCATTGGTGGGAGAGGGGCATATGTATGTCTCCATTTGAGCTATATTACTATGCAGTTTCTTCTCCCTCCTCATCTTAGTTGAATGTGTTTGCTCCACCAGTGTTTTTTACTGCATGAGCACATGCAAGGCCTCTCCCTGGTACTGTTTTACTTCCATAACTTCAGACTATGCTTCACCTGCTGGGATATTCCTTTTGGAATAGATCAGAGCTGCTTCTTCAACAGGAGATTGCTTTTGAATTGCATGTGTCATATGTTATCCATACTGCACTCCCCCTACCCTACCCTGCCATCCAAAATAATAGTGGAAAAGGTAGGAGCTGTATTATAATAAAAGTATTTTTCAGTGAAATCTTGCATGGTAGAGGTGAGCATGCATGGTTCCACATCCGAAGGCCAGGGGCATAGGGCAGCTGCCTGCTGCTCCTTCTCTCCTTGTGTCAGGTTTGAGATTCTTCAGGCTTTGTGGCTCAGCTCCTGTCATTCCTGCTTCCAGATTTTGTTTTTTGCCCTCTTAGAACTAAAATATTTTCTACATTCACTGTATTGAGGAAGGGATGGAAGCATTTGTAGAGGCTGTCACAGGCAGTAAGAGGCCTTGAGGCAGCTTGTATTTGTTTGGCAGACTTATCTTTGTCATTCGCACTGCCTTTTTTATTTCTGTAGACAGGTTTCTATTTGGGTCACTGTCCTTTTCACTTGCATTTGCTTTTATGGGCTATCTGTATTCTTCCTTCTCTAGCATACTAGCATGTATGAGTAGAGCAACAAGTTCAATGGGATGAGATGAGTACACCTGGAAGATACAATGGCACAGACTGGTTTGCTTCAGGGAGTGTCACCATTACCTGGACACAAATCTGCTCCTTGATGTTTCATCAAGCCATCAGCATCTAGGATGAGCCCTGTGACTGGCTTCTGCTGACACTTCAGGGATGTCAGACCTTGATGGGGGAAGCTGCAGCACATACAGTTTCTGCTGAGGGCTCTGACTCTAGGCTGCAGCACAGAGCCTTGGATTTCTCTGAACTGTCCAGACACCTACATTGCAAGATGTTGGAAGTGTGTATGGTCTGTGGAGGCATCTGCAGGTGTGAGATGGGTTCCTGCTGTCCTTGCCTGTACTCTAGCATCTCAATTCATTTTTCTCATGGATCAGAAAGGTCCATGCAACCGTAAGGAGAGAGCTGCATTTCCTTGATTTGCCATATCATGCAAATACTATGTGGTAATGCCAGTGAATATCCTGCATTGATGTCCACACTGACTGACATTTAGCATTAGCGATATAGACCCTTTATGGAGGATGGCAGAGTGAGACAAGTTAGATACTCAAATATGACACCTTAGTCTTATCTAAGTTGAAGATTACTGTTTGGTAGATAGATAAACTGAGATAAATCCAAGTAATTGGTCTTGAACTAGCACCCCTGTAGATGTTTTTATAAACAAAGAAGTAAACATTAAAATTGAGATATGGCTCATAGATCTGGCAAAATTATTATCTATTGAATACTTTGCAAATGGGATGTTCAGTATAAGTAACAAAGCTGCATACTGGCGATTTAAGTCTACAAACAAATGTTAAAGCATCTGTTAGTGCTGCCATTCTATTCCTGAACTCCAGGTTAGAATCCATCCTAGCAAACTTTCTCACTGCAAACTTGTTTTCTAAGAGGGCCCTTCAGTTTTGTCCTCTTTTGCATTCACTTCCTTCAATTGATACCACTCTCCTTGGTCAAGTCATGTCAGAAAGAACTGTGTGTTAAGAGCTGTCTAACTGCTTTTCATGTTATGAGCATTTCTTTGCAAACCTGAAACCTTGGGGTTGTGTTAAGACGTATTCCACTAGAGGCATGTCATGACTGTTACTAGCCTGGGGTGGATTCCTCTGCAGGAGTTTGCCAGGACTGTGATACAGATTTCACTGTCTGCACTTAAAAGCCAGTATCAGGCCATAAATCCAGGTTTGGACTGTTGGAGGACTGTGTCTGGGATCAGAGTTTAATCTGTCTTTTCACTGTAAAGTTTGTTTTTTTTTCTTACATAAAAAAAAAAAATCTTCCATATTTAGTGTTGAGAAGCCTTCTGACAAATTGACTTTATTGAAAATCCAGACTTAATATTCATGTTAGATGTTTCTGGCATGACAATCAAAACTTAAGGCATCAGGACAAGTTGTCTTATTGTAAAACTTCCTGATGTATACCAGGAGAACTGTTATTGAACTGAACAAGCCATTTCATTTACCAGCATACAATTTTTCCAGATTCCGAAGAATTCAGAGATTGACTTTGATGACGTTTCTGTTTAAAAGCTCTAGCATTCTTTCATGGGTTCCTCACAAAAAATCTTATGAAATCTTACACTTATGTTATTTAAAATCTTACAAAAATCATGTCCCGTGGTCAGAATGACTCGTGACTTGTATTCAGGGGTGCATTTCACTGGGGTTGGCCCCTATAAGAATCAAAACAAGCAAAGAGGTTAAGGACTGTTGTTGATTTAACTAATAAAGTTAATAGGTTACTTACTTGAGTAAGAGGTGCCTTCAGATTTCAGGGGTCTTTAAGAACAAGCTTTTGAATGTTTTTTGTTTGAGACAGCCATTGAAAAGGAGGGAATTTGCTTTTGCCTTGCAAGGCAGCTGGAGGCGAAGAGGAGAATTCACCTGCTGAGATGCCCACAGGCTGGGGGCAGAGAGACCTTGACCATCCCAAAGATCAACAATGAGATGACAGGAATGATGGCTATTGTGCCATGAAGTCCTGAGTGGACATCATACTTGAACTACTTACCACCAAAAAGCTTGATAAGATCTGTGCTCACCTTCATACCTGTGGTTGACCTCAACTAATTTAGTTCTGGATAAAATAAAGGTAGTTTATTTTGATTATGTTTTTACAGTGACCTACGATGCATTAGGTTTCCCCAGCTGAACTAAGTATGCTATTATTTTTATCAATCTCTGTGTCAGGAATGTATTGTTAATGGTACACACTCTGGGAAATTCTGAACACGGCTCTCCTTCCTTGGATGATAGTTATAAGATGCTAGCCATGTCTACGCTGTTCAAACTATACACACCACAAACTAGAGAGAAACATGGCTGCATTGGGTTAGACTTTTTATTTTTTGCAACAAGAGAAATCTGGAATGAGAACAGTTCTGACATCCTGGAAAATCATGGTGTTGTTATTAATGGGATCTTTGGTAATAGAAACAGTGTGTACTATGCCAGACGCACCACAGCCATAGAGGAGGATACAGGCCTGGGCTTGTAAAGGTGACAGAAAGGTGAACCAGAGGTTAGTAGCAAAAGAAGAGCCCAAAACTTAAGAACTCAGCTGCCTGAGTCAGTTTTATTTTATCTTTGGTTTTGGTTTCTACCTTAAAACCTGCCTCTACCTTATAATCTGTTCAGTCCCTCAAAACATATCCACCTAACAGGTTTATATTCTTAATAATATTTTTCCCCTCCAATCGGGTTTACCCCATGTTTACCTCTGCTGCCAAGAAATTTAGGCTGTGGGAAATAAAAATAGCCTTGGATTAGGACTGAAATCATACATGTCCTTTCCTCCAAAGCACTTGGCAGCGGTGACAGTGATGCTTGTGTGATGGGTCTCTGAATTGTGGGCATCTATTGATTCAGGAAATCCCCTGGGGATGAAACTAAAACACAAAGTTTTAAAAACAAACAAAAAACAAACAAACAAACAAACAAAAAACCAAACAAAAAAAACCCAAAACCCAACAACAAGCAAAACCTTCATCTGAAAAATGTGCAGTTTAGTGAAAGAGTAAGGTGTGTAGAACAGTTTAATAAGAATGTTAGGAGAGTCTTGTTGTTGTAGTAAAAATAAGATGGTGTCCTTGACTGTGTACATTTAGATGCAAGTGTTTGCTTGTAACTGCCATTTTCCCATTGTACAAAGGGGAATGCCAATGCTTTGTACTCACTACAAGCTATGTAAAGACAAACAAAAAAGTCTAGTCTTCAGAACAAGTAAAGGCAGTTTCTCTTTACAGCGCTTATTGCAGCTTTCTTTTTCCTTTTCCTTTACTCCCCTTGCTCTTTGATAAGAATCCCAATGGGGAGAGCACACCATTTGCTGTCTGTAGACTAGGCTAATGACAAAAAGGGTAAATATTATAATACCATTGCTTGTATGCCCATCTCTTTGGCTTGTAACAAGACTCCTAAGTTCTCTCTTCTGAACTCACTTTGGAACCATTACTGAGTTGTTTTCTCTGGTGTAGATTAGTTATTAGATAATAAGGGCTGTTTTTTCCAAACAAGTTGTAGATTGACATCTTGGTGCTAGCTGACCTACCTTTTCATTCTTCTTTTCTTTTTATTTTTGCCTTCCCTCGCCTTTTTTCTACTATCAGCATCACACACAGCTGCTTCATTCAGCCTCACCTCCTTGGTAGATAGAGAGGCAAACCTTCAAGATGTTACTGTCTCATTATAGCAACCTCAGCACTGTTACATAGCAGCATACTGGCACATTGCTCCTGCCACATAGGAGCATCTACACTGCAGAACATAGTTTGATACACCACTACAGTAGATACAATCATTTCTTTACTTGGCAAAGATGGCCAAAATCAGACCATTTTGAGCATCCAAATCTTGGTGTGTCTTGTGTTTACAGTCCAGAAAGTGTTATTGCCTTCATTTTATAATTTGGAAATGGAAGCATAGATGGAAAAGTGATGCATCCATGCTAACCTTGTCTCCTCCATCACCACGGTCACAGGATTAGTCTTTCTCATATGTAATATTTTGTAGCCTATGTCAAAGACCCATGTTATGGTGCTAATTTGGGTCAGTTTTCTGAGCAAGTGCATGTTGGCTTGTCTTCCTTTCTAGAATTGTTTCTTTCAGGCAGTGGAGAAAGGAGATGGAGCTGCAGCAGCACAAGGAGCTGAGAACCAGGAATTACTGACCTGACAAGGCAAGAGGCAAGGAGAAAGAAGGCAGCATGTGTTCTTCAGGAAGATCGACAGATATTTTGGGGTTGGAGCAGATAGCCTCCAGTGGTTGACATAAAGAGGTGATGACAGAGAAGGCTGGTGATTCTGGAAGGGGGTTGATGGTAACTGTCAGCATAGGCATGACCTAAATGACTTGCCTGGAGTAGCGCAGCAGCTATTGCTTCTCTTCAAAGAGAATTGAACCTGTTTCTCAAGCAAGCGATGGCATGCTGGAACAGTCATTTGTGTGTGTATTTGGGCAGCCTATCTGTACTTAGCTTTTGTACTGCTGAACTTGATTAAATAAGCATGTATTCTTTAATTTTAGACACCAGTAGGTCAAGCGGAGGATTTAAGGCTGGAGATGAAGCATGTTTTCAAGGGGACCTTTAGCTCAGGCACAAGCCACTTTGTGTTAATGAATATTTCACTCAATGTGTGGCGGAACATTCTATTACTAGGAAGGAAAGCCACCTTTCTCTTTCAAATTGCTACAGTTTATCTGTGGCACAGTAGGCTATATAAGCTCATGGTCAATCACAAAAATGTTAGGACTCTTTTGAGGTAAGCCAGGCAGCTCTGCACACACTGGCAAGGGCAGCCTTAATGAATAGACAGGACTCTTGGTTAATATTGGAATCTTGCACACAGCCTTTTATTAAATGAGGACTTTCATGGTACTTGAGCTGATGGAGGAGTTTTGTGCCTGTGGAACAGAACATTGTAGATGAACATTACTCAGCTCTTCATGGGGAAATTTTCTTATGTGTTCATTTGCATTTAAAATCGGAGTTGAAAATAAGGCTTTTAGGAACTTTTAATTTCTATTTAATTATGAGAATTTAACTTCAGGGTCTCTATCTGATTTAAAAGAATAATTAAAATTAAGTATGGATGGAGTGATTTTTCACAGTTTTTCTGCCTGTCCTTTAGGACTTAAAGTAATAGTAAATTATTTGTGGCTAGGGGTGATCTATATGTAAATTCCATTAAGAATGGAATTCTGTTATAGAGAAATTCAGATTATGAAAATGACATTGCTGCCTTGAACGTCAGTAGCTAATAAATGCATTGGTTGTTACCATTATTTCTCCTAATGTCCTCAATTAAAATGATTTAAAATAGTACAATAGATAAGCAAGATCAATTAATTTTATAAGATGATCAAAGGAATGTAGTTCTGCATTGTAAACGCTCTAAATATGATAATGGCTTTATCAGGCAGTAAAATAATTTGAAGTAGCTTAAACCTTATTCATTTTAGCTCTAGGGGCTTTTATTTGTCGCAAACCAAATGTTCTTTTGTATTTGCTAAGGTAGAATTTTCAGATCCTGTGCATTAATTTTGAAGAGCAAATTTCAGACATTTTTGAAAGTAGCCAAAAAGATTCTCAGAGGGCTATGATTACACTATCTCATATAACCAAAGAGAGCTTGATTATATTGGTGTTCCTGAACAGGAGTAAATTGTTTGCATTTGCAATTTTTGAGAGCATTAGTTTAGATTGCTTTGCTGCAGCGGCACTTATTTATCAAGCCCAGGTTTAACTTCCCTGTGACTGACCTTTTACATAAATGGTTTATTATATGAAATGTCTCAGCTATGTAATGTTAAGACTGTAGATTTGAAAATGAAATATCTATATGGTATGATGAGAATGAATTTATGGTTGACACATCTAAACATGGCTTTGAAACCATGGATGAGGGAACTGTCACATTGGTTAACATAACAGGAAGAGAGGTTAACAGTCCTTGGAGATTTCCTTCTTCATTTCTTAATGATCATCCTTTTGCTGTTAGTCAAATCCCTTTATCCCCAGTGTGCCTTATCTTAGCCACTTAAAAATTTTTTACTAAAAGAAAATGCAGGAGAGGAATAAGAAAAAATTAACTACATAGTCTAAGGCACCAAGAAACACTAGAAGGTGGCAAGAGTCAGTGTTCATCTTCCTCTGTTTGGATACTCTGGAGTCTTGCCTTATTGACAGTTGTTGAGAAGCCTCCAATGGAAATATTTTGGTCACTCTGCCACCTGCATAATAGTAATCGTTAATATTGTGTCACCTGTCCCCATTTCACCAAGGAATGCCAAACACTGGAACAGGCTGCCCAGGGAAGCGGTGGAGTCGCCATTCTTGGATGTATTTAGAAGATGTGCAGATCTGGCAATTAGGAACATGGTTTACTGGAGGACTTGGCAGCGTTAGTTTTATGGTTAGGCTCAATGATCTTGAGAGTTTTTTCCAACCAAAATGATTCTATGATCTTTCTAGTGTCTGATATCCTGATGTCAGATAAAAGGCCCTAGAGGGGAGCAAGTCAGGTCTATGTGGAGGAAGCGGTGCTTTCTCTCTGTGGGATGTAGATAGGCAGACATATGAGGAGAGAATTGTGTTCTGCTCAGTCTGCTAAAAGACTTTTTTTGTTTTGATAATTTGCATTTCAGAATCCTGCTGAACACATGGGCTATGCTGTAATACGTGTCATTTTTAAGTTGAGTAAATGGGTTTCATGCATGCTTGCCATCTGCATTCTCTCATCTGTAGATTAGTCTCGATAAAGCAGTCAGAAAATATTTACATGGATTTATAAAAAAAAAAACAACAAAACAAAACAAAAAACAAACAAAACCCCAACAACAACAGAACCAAGCACAACAATAACAAAAACATGCAAAACCGTCCAGAATCCTCTCTGAAGTGCAGAAAGAGAAATAGGGAATGCTGATTTGGCGAGAACACATCAGATAGCACAATAAGCCACTGCAGAGGAGGTAAAACTGGGGCAGAGGGGAACATGGGATGGAGAATGTGGGACAGTGATGTAGGGAAATGAGGCTATATAAAAACCATATTCTCATTACAGGGTGCTAGGAGAAGGGGAGGAGAATGACAGAGTTGGCATGAAATGAGAAAAGGAAGAAGAGCACAGGCTGTGTGATTCTGTCAGAGGGGACATAAGATGAAGTTATATTGACATGGCTGCAGAGGACAGAAGTAATCGTTGATTATATATGCATTCTACTGAGAAAACATAAAATGTGCAATTTTTTAGAACGAATAGTTTTTGTTTTTAGATCCACTTTTGAATTAGAATGGATAAAAAAAATAAGAACATGCGCCCCCCCCCCAAAAAAAAAAAACAACCAAGCAAACCAAAACTGTGTCCATGACTTAGAACAATTATATTAAAAGGAAGTAGAGGTTTCCACAGAAGAGAGATGAGCTCTCCCTAGACAGAAGGACAGAGCCAAGATTAAAATCCATATCTCAAAGTTATGGAAGAGTAGAAGAAAGTCTGAAAGCTTCATGATGTAATTCTCTCCTCTATTTGTCAAGTTCCACTTGAATCTCAGGTTGGTTTCTTGTATCCCAACCCTCTTTCCTGGCAGCTGTTTCAGGATCTCACTGCCTTGCTGATTAATGACCTTTTTCTAATGTCCAATTTCCTGGCATTTCTAATTGCTGATTTGTACTTGGTGTTTTCAATTAAGTGATTCTTTTTCCTCCCTAGAGTCTCATTGCTGCTTACTCCTCCTTCACCACTAGTATTCACTGGTATTATCCACCCTGATTTGTTTTGGCAGGCTAAACAAGACAACCCAGTCATTTCTGACTTTAAGCTCTTTTCTTGATCTTCAGATGTTTAGTTGGAGCCCATCTCTCCTGAACATGAGTGACTAGATCTGCACTCAGTGTTGCTGATGAGATTTTGTGTGCCCTTTACTGAAGATCTGTACTTTGCTATCTCTATCAGAGGTCACTTTCTTTACACAGAATGGAAGCATGTTTGCAATCTAAGGAACTTTTGTGCTGCTTTTGTCTTTCACCTTGATGTGGTTGGCAGGAATGCTTATGCAAGCTGTGATGTGCATACACATCATAAAAGCTTTATAAAACTGTTCTTTTTTTTTATAACATTTAGATACAGTGGCTGTAAGTGCTTTTTAAAGTTATCAAAAAAATGTAAAGTGTTACTAGTGCAATGTTGTTGTCTATAATATCACCATAATTTTCCCAAAATTCATTGCTTGCAAACTTATTTTGGGCAGTGGCTAAAATGGCAAAGCTATGTTCTGAGAACATATAGCAAGCATGGAATTGATTTCCAGAGAGGAAAACCACTGGTTGTGCTCTCAGACTCTCTCTCTGTGGAAGTAAGGTGCTGTTTAGAATATGGTTTTATATGCTTATATTACTCTGGACCATGGTTAGGTAGGCAGTCATCTACAGCTATACTGGGACTTTATTTGCTCTTCATTTCTTCTGGGTGGGTCTTGCAATATTTCAGCTGAAACCTCAGATATAAAGGTCAAAGTGCTGGAAGCATTTTCTGTGCTTCTACATGCAATGCTCCTGTTAAAATATTCTCAATTTGTCCTTGTTTTTTATTAATGCTGCTTCTTAACAAGTAATTACTGATTTTCACTTGTAGATCATCTATGATTTTTTGCAGTTGTCTTCATGTTTACATGTATGCTCTCTGTTCTTTTATTTTTGATGTTATTGAAATAATTGAGCAAAACTAGGCCAAGGCAGAAACCTCTCTGAGATCAAACATAAAGCTAACCTGATAACCAGTACTTTTTTTTTCTTTTTTGTCAGCTCTGTACCAACCTTCTATTATTTTAATGTTAACTGTTTCCTGAAGTTGATTTGCAAAGCATTTTCAGAAGCAGCTGCCAAAAGCTGTGCTAAAGCGAGCATGTCTGCCTCTTGTTCTCCCTAGCATCTAAAAAGCCAGAGATCAGTCAAAGAAGAGAAATTTTTGGGGCATTACTGGCTCAAACTAAAGTAACATCAAGCTTAGAATGTTGTCTCCCAGCAGTGGCCATAAGCAGCTAGGCAGTAAGACTGGGGTGACCATATGTTAGTTCCTGCTATATTCTCTAAAACATCTCAGCTCAGGGAATCCTCCAGTTAGACTCATGCGCAACCTCCTCTGCCTTCCCCTGGAGTGGAAAGTGAATCAGTCCACATTTCCTGCTCCCTACTGGCAGTTTTTACAGTCTGCTGCAAACCCTTTCATCTCTCTTACTGTATGTTGTTAGAATCGTAGAATCATAGAATAGTTAGGGTTGGAAAGGACCTTAAGATCATCTAGTTCCAACCCCCCTGCCATGAGCAGGGACAGCTCCCACTAAACCATGCCTCCCAAGGCTCTGTCCAACCCGGCCTTGAACACCACCAGCGATGGAACATTCACAGCTTCCCTGGGCAACCCATCCCAGTGCCTCACCACCCAAACAGTAAAGAATTTCTTCCTTATATCCAGTCTAAACTTCCCCTGTTGAAGTTTGAACCCCTTGTCCTCTCACTACAGTCCCTCATGAAGAGTCCCTCCCCAGCATCCCTATAGGCCCCCTTTCAGATACGGGAAGGCTGCTATGAAGTCTCCATGCAGCCTTCTCTTCTCCAGGCTGAACAGACCCAACTTTCTCAGCCTATCTTCATACGGGAGGTGCTCCAGTCCCCTGATCATCCTCATGGCCCTCCTCTGCACTTGTTCCAACAGTTCCATGTCCTTCTTATGTTGAGGACATCACAACTGCACACAATACTCCAAGTGAGGTCTCACAAGAGCAGAGTAGAGGGGCAGGATCATCTCCCTCCACCTGCTGGTCATGCACCTTTTGATGCAGCCCACGATACGGTTGGCTTTCGAGGCTGCGAGCTCGCACTGAAGCCGGCTCACGTTCATTTTCTCATTGACCAACACCCCCAAGTCCTTTTCCGCAGGACTGCTCTAAATCTCTTCTCTTCCCAACCTGTGGCTGTGCCTGGGATTGCTCCCACCCAGATGTAGGACCATGCACTTGGCATGGTTAAACTTCATCAGGTTGGCATCAGCCCACCTCACAAGCGTGTCAAGGTCCCTCTGAATGTTGTTTTTTTTTTAGCTGAGGATACTGATGTTAGACATAGCATTCAACATGTGGGCAAATCTTGAATTCTCTCTAATTTGCTAGTAATCCCTGATATTTAATTTTCTTTTATCTGACTGCTACTGAACAGTAGGATGACCTTTTAATGGATTCAACTATAGTAACACCCCATTCTTGAGCAGTACTGATCAGACTAGTTTCATGTTGTTTGTTCTTCAGAATTCCAAATGGTTTGGCTTTGTTTTTCTTGTTCCTCTTATTGCTTAGATGCTTAGAACATGGTTGCTCTTGTAGCTACTGTAGTATCAGACCTAGATTGACTGGTTAGCAGTTTCCCAAGACTTTCCCATATATAGATATAAATTTATTTATCTTGCCAATAGGTAGTGTCTTACATAAAAAGCTTCAACACATGAAATGAGCATACTTGATGCTCAACATCTGTCTGAGTATGCAGACAGCCAGGAACAGCTCCAGTATGTGAACTGGTCTTACTGAGTAAGACCAATATCAGGTCCTAACTGACTGCTCCCTTTTTCCTTAAAATGAGAAGGTACTGTTTGATGTGCTGGTCAAAGGAGAGGAGAAATGTAGAGGACATGAGGATAAAATATGGGGAGATGGGGGAAAGCATAAAAGTTTTGAAGAATGGGCTGATTAGGATTTTACATTTTCAATCTGTTGAAAGAGAAAAATCTTGGTTTTGCTGTTGCACCGAAAGACATAACTATATGATAGTCA